>CADDXX010000109.1:22810-85725 GCA_902810485.1 Alauda arvensis
ATATTGTCCTTTTTCATCCCTTATCAAACTTCTAAAAATTCTAAAGAGTAAACTTTGTCTTTCACACCTGTATTTCCCCAAATCTTGCTGTTGTGAGAGGGAACTGGAGAGGGATACACAGAGAAACATCCCCTTCCTGCCTTTCTGTGTGTGGAGGGGGGAAAATGTTTTTTTGCTTTCTGCTACAAATGGTATTTGAGGGGTGAAGCAACCCCTCTGATGAGCTGCTGAATCAAAGCACTTCTAGACAGGAGCCTTTTTTTGTAGTTATGTTCTTGAACCTTCGGTCTTCTGTATTTTCTGGATTTTTTTAGTGCCTCTTCAGTTCTTTTATTTGAAGAACAGCACCCAAAATACGACTGAGTTCTTCAGGCAGCTTCCCCTGGCTCCTGTCTGCCTACATTTTGCATCGAAGTGCAAATTTTTGTTCTTTACCATCCCTTTTATAGGAGTGCTGTGTAGAGGTTTTATATTCTGAGTTTGTGGGGTGTGTTAATTCTTTTACCCTTTACCTACTGAATCAGTATTTGTGTCTTTCCATGTGGTTCTGCTGTTCTGAATTGGGGATATTTGGTGTTTCTCCTTCTCTTTCCCAGCTGGAAAGTGTCCCAGGTGTCCTCAATACCTTGAGTAAGGCTGATTATGGGAGGATTGAGCCCAGAATCCCGGGATGGGTCAGGTTGGATGGGGCTTGGAGCAACCTGGGATAGTGGAAGGTGTCCTTGACCAGCAGTTCCTGGAGGACAAAGAAAGCCAAAGGGATGCAGGGGTGCTCCAGGAAGAGCATTTCCAGCAGGTTGGAAGGGAGCACAGGGGCTCYTCTGGTGCCACCTCCCTGCTCCAGCAGGGCCATCCCAGAGCACAGGGCACAGGGTTGTGTCCAGATCATTCTGGAATATCCCCAGTGAGGAGACCCCAGACCCTCTCTGCTCTCTGTTCAGTGCTCGGTCACTGCACAGGGAAGTTCTTCCTCCTGTCCAGGTGGAACTTGCTGGGATCAGTCCCTGCCTGTTCCTCTGGTGCCATTGCTGAGCCCCCTGGAGCAGAGCCTGGGCCCTGCTCTGACCCTCCCTGCACACAGGGACACTCAGGGATGAGGTTAAACCTCTCATTTATCTCCTCTCGAGGCTGAACAGCCCCAGCTCCCTCAGCCTGTCCTGGCCAGGGACACACTCCAATCCCTTCCTCATCCTCCTTGCTGGGCCAGCTCCAGGAGCTCCGTGTCCCTCCTGTCCTGAGGAGCCCAGAGCTGGACACAGCAGCCCAGATGTGCCTCACAGGGCTGAGCAGAGGGGCAGGATCACTCCCTGRCCTGCTGGAAATGCTCTTCCTRGAGCACCCCTGGATCCCTTTGKCTYTCTTGGCCCSCAGGGCACKGCTGGTCAAGGACACCTCCCRCTATCCCAGGTTGCTCCAAGCCCCATCCAACCTGGCCTTGGACACTTCCAGGGATGGAACAGYCMCAGCTTCTCTGGGAAATCTCTGTCAGGGCCTCCCCACCCTCAAAGCCAGGAATTCCTTCCCAATATCCCATCTATCCCTGCCCTCTGGCAGTGGGAAGCCATTCCCTGTGTCCTGTCCCTCCATCCCTTGTCCCAAGCCCCTCTCCAGCTCTCCTGTAGACTCCCTTCAGGCCACAATTAGCTCACCCCAAAGCTTCTCTTCTCAGTGCTGAACAAGGCAAATTCCCTCAGCCTTTCCTCACAGGAGAGGATCAGGACAGATTTCCCACTGCTCGTTCTCCATCCATCCTCCCGTCTGGATGGCAGCTGGGTTACAGCTCCCCTGGCTCAGCTTTCCCCACTGCTTTGCCTCTGTGCCTTTGGATTTATGTTGCAGCTCCTTGTTTGTTTTGGGAACACTGTGCAAGACAGTTTTTATGTTCGTCTTTTTTTTTCATAGACAAAGCAAACAAACATTAAATCTGTGTCTGTTCCTCTCTAAGACCCCTTCTGTCTGTCAGCAAAGTTGYATTGATAGGCTGGAGCTTGATCCTGGCAAATCTCCACATTTATAATTAGCTTGGTGATTTATTTTTAATAGTTCATTTTCAGGTCCTATGAACTGCCTGCTCTRGCTGCCCCACTTCCTCCTTTAAACAAAGGTATTGAACTGGTCCTGTTGTACTTTTCTGAGGCTGTATCCCACTGCCAGGAATTCTCACAGGGCTTTTCTCCCCAGATTTTATTGCCAGTTCTCTGCACTTTCGGGTGACATTCATCAGGCTGGACTGATGTGAGAACAAATAAACACTGCCAGAGTGTTTATTTGTTCTCACTACGTGGCACAGGAGATATTTTCCCATTCAAAAGTTTCACTTAATGCTTTTCTCCAGGAGGAAATCCTTGGAGATCAGAATCAACCATTGAAGAGCCTTCTTTCTGTTTTCATAAATCCACACAGGATCATGGAATCATGGAATTGTKAAGGTTGGAAAAGGCCTCCAAGATCACTGAGTCCATCCTGTGACAAATCCCCACCTGGTCACCAGCCCAGAGCTCTGAGTGCCACATCCAGGCATTCCTGGGACACCTCGAGGGATGGGGACTCCAAACCTCCTTGGGCAGCCCCTTCCATGCCTGGCCACCCTTTCCATGGAGAAATTTCTCCTGGTGACCCTCTCCTGGTAGAGCTTGAGGCCGTATCCCCTTATCCTGTCCCTGTTCCCTGGGAGAAATCCCGACCCTCCCTGGCTGTCCCCTCCTGTCAGGGAGTTGTGCAGAGCCACAAGGTCCCTCCTGAGTCTCCTTTTCTCCAGGCTGAGCCCCTTTCCCAGCTCCCTCAGCTGTTCCTAGTGTTCCAACCCCCTCCCCAACTCTGTCACCCCATCTGCTTCCCAGTGCTCACAGGTCACTCACCAGCATCCTCATAGAATCCCTCAGGTTGGAAAAACCTTCCAAATCCAACCATTCCCTCAGCACAGCCCAGGCCACCACTGCTCCATGTCCCCAGGTGCCACATGCACATGGTTTTAAAATCTTTCCAGGGGTGGGCACTCCAGCCCTGCCCTGGGCGGCCCCTTCCAATGTTTGATCACCCTTTCAATGAAGAAATTTTTTCCTCTAATATCCAATCTAAACCTCCTCTGGCACAACTTCAGGCCATTCCCTTCTCCTTTCAGGGAATTGTTGGAAATCTCCTCTTCCCCTTCCACCACCAACCAGGCGTTCTCTGTAGTGGCAACTCTTTGCTGTCATCTGGATCTGAAATAAAAGAATTTATCCCTCCCTTATCCTTSTCCCTGTGATCCCTGCTCCAAGTGYCCTTCCTGGCAGTAGCAGCCATTTCCATGAATTCCACCTCCAAGATCTCTTTTTCATTAATGAAATTGCTCTGTCACCCATGAGTCGAGTGTTTGAATGGTCACTTGCGTGATCCATTTCACACCAGCCGAATTCTGCTCTGGTTTTAATTTTGGAGAGGTTTAAATCTCCTGGCTGAGAGCTGAGTGTGGTATTCGATGGCTCCAATAGGGAGCAGCATTCCCCACGTTTGGAACAGCTCCGCTGTGCTATAAAGACATCACTGGAGGTGGAAAATGTGAAGTAATTTCTGTTAAAGGATGCCTTGAGGTTGAGATTTTTTCTCTTGTTTGGTTTTTGAAACTCAATATTCGGCTGCATCCGAGCACTTCTGCCTCCAGAGCTCTCACTCCCGGCTGGCAAAGAATCACAACTCAAAACACAAAGGAGGTCATACTTGATTTAATTATTATTTAATATTTGCTTAACGGGGAGCTTGAGGTCAAGGCCCAAATTATCCGACGCAGTTCTTGCAAATTAGAGGAGTTTATAAAACAATTAAGTCCACGGATCTGCATAGGGGCAGTGAAATCAGGCAGAGGAAAGGTTCCATTCAGGGGCAATGTGTGTTTCCCAATTACGTTGCTGACTAAAAGCTGGTGTGACAGGAAAGAAAAATATATGAATGTTTGAATATATATTTTCTGCTGTGGATGAGTCCAGCCCTCTAAGAAAACAGCCTAAAAAATCCTGTTTCCAGTGTGCTTGGGGAGGTTGAGAGGTGGCTCTGCTCTGGGATGCAAAGGGATGAAGCTGCCTGCTGGGCATTCCATTGGGAGTTCTCCAGAGATTCCTCCCAGGGGTCTTCCTGGCAAAGAGGTGTTTCCCGAGAGCCAGACCCTCAAGGATCACCCAGGGCTCGGAGCCTGAGCAGGGAATTTTCCTCCCAGCACGTCCTTATCGATTGCTGTCAGCTCCAGAGCCCTTCAGGCTTTGGGGAATTCCTTTGGTGCCACTCCCAGGCTGAGCTGGGATGGAGAGATCCAGCTGGGATGGACAGAGGCAGCAACACGGGAACTGAAACAGCAGGGAAGTGCAGGAGGGCTGGAGGCACATCTGAGCCTAAAACTCACCTTGCTGACCCCTTTCCACCTGGAGGAGACTCTTGGAAGGAGAGAATGACGTTTCCCAGTGTCCTAGGTTGCAATGTAGGATGTGCCCAAAGTATGTATTCCATTACCATCTCCATGGGTTGTTGGAGCCAGGTGGGGCAGTGTTTTCCCTGYCCCCTCCCTCAGGACTCTCTGCTGTTCATGGCCCATCAATGCCCTGGTCAGTGACTCACAGGTAAYTCCCCTCGGGAGCCATCTCTGCTTAATGGGCAATCAAGGACCCATTGTGTGACTCATAGAATGACATCAGCCCATTGTGAGATGCTCTGCCCAGTGGGGAGGAGCCAAGCATTCCCACCTGGATATAATCTGCAGTTTGGGACAGCACAGGCACTGGCTGGATTCCCAGAGGACTGGAGCTGCCAGATCTTTCTACAGGATCACTGCTTCAACAAGACTGCTTCATTTGGACTGCTACCCACCACCCTAACGAACAGGGTGTCAGGTTGTGTTCTGACTCTGCCAAGGGTCTTTTTGTTTGTTCCTTTTACTATTACATTTATTTTATCATTTTCCTATTCAATTGTGTTTCTGACTTAGTCTCTCACTGGTTTTGCTTTCAAACCAGTACACCCAGCCAAGGAGCAGCTCCGTGCCCTGCGGAATTCCAGCGCCCCATAAACCAGGGAGATGTGAAGAGAGAAAGGCGGCCAGGAAACGAGAAGTTTGGGGGGGAAAAGGTGGAGGAAAGCGAGGAAACAAATCGGATGTGAGTCCCGGCTGTGCAGCAAGTCCTTTTGTGAGGCAAATCAGCCTCTGTTGTGCGATAAATGGCCCGAGGCCAGGCTGGAAATGCTTATTGAGKGAGTCCTGGGAGAGGTGTGATGGAAGCGCTAGGGACAAGGGCTGCCTGGAGACCTTAAAACGACGAGACAGCTTTGATTTGGGACGCTGATTCGAGGGAGCACACGGATTAGAGGTGAGCTCTGGTGGGAGCAGCCRCCCATCAAGCGCCAGGCAGGGGAGCAGGAGATTAACGCCGTGTGACCCCCGGAGCAAAGGATGTCACAACGAGTGCCCGCAGCCAGGAGACGAGGGGATCAAAGAACAGCTACTGGGGCACTGAGGAGCGCGAAGAGGCTCGGGGAGAGGGGATTTCTGTTCCTGGAAGTGCTGCCAGCACAGAGCTCGGCAGTGCTGGGCTGGGAACGCTGGAGGGAGCGTGGCAAAAGAGGCAGCAGAGAGSAATTCTGATGATTTTCTTTCTGTTCCATGAGTGCAATGTGTTTAAATTCTTATTGCTGCTCTCGTTATTTCATCAGCCTGGGCTTTATGGGAGCATGGAAACGTGGAATGGTTTGGATTGGATCTGGAAGCTCATCTCATTCCATCCCCTGCCGTGGGCAGGGACACCTTCCACTATCCCAGGTTGCTCCAAGCCCCATCCAACCTGGCCTTGGTTCTCACCTTGGTGCAGGTGAGGAGGTGGAAAGCCCAGAAGAAGCAATGACAGGAGATGCAAGGCTTTGCAGATTTCTTGTTTTCAGTTTTTCGTGAAATCTGGAGCGAATTTGATGGTGAGGGTTTGGGGATAGGAAGGAAATGGATGTATCCACATGGAGGTTTGTAACTCAGGGAAAGCTGAGCCTGGAAATTTTGAGAATTTGTCATGYAACAGCCTTTGAATCAGTGATGGTTCTACTGTGAGGGGGGGTGGTGGAGTTCAGGGAATCGTGGAGGAGCCACTTTGCCTCCAATCTCTGGGAAAACCCTGTGGAAGTTCTTCCATAAATGGTTCAATATTTGTGCACTGGAGGACAACAGAGTGATGAAAACAGATCTGAATAATTCACTGAGGATAATCCTCCAAACCAGCTCCATTTTTGTCTCTGACCATGACGCTGATTTTGGAGACTGGGAGCAAAACTTTTCATCTGGGCACCAGCTGAGATGGGAAAGTGGGAATGACCAAGAGGCACCAACACTGGGAGGAAATAAAAAATGAGGAAGGAGTAAAGCTAGAAAACAACAAGTGAAATGAGAACCTTTAGTAAAAATCTGGTTCAAAAGAACCAATTCCTTTCTGGACCCATTACCTGTGAAGGAAAAGGAAATTGCTCCCAGTCTCAGAGCTGGAAAAGCCCCACAGCTGTAACAACGTGCCCATATCCAGGCACTGCMCTTCAGGAAACCAGGGATGAACCAGSCATGGAGCAGASAGGAGAGCAAGGGACACMAACAGATGATTGAAAGARGTGGTCTGAGGAAGAGCTTGGATGRACTGGGTTTCTTTGGTCCAGAAATGAAAARCACACAGGAGCTGCAGCAGTGCAGGCTGCTAGGGATGGATTGGTTTCCATCAGGAATCAACATAACTGAGCATGTTGGAGAACAGGCAGGGTGCAGAACACCTGGGAATGGCTGAGGGGTGCTGGGATTGTCCTTTTTGATGGCCACATTTGTCATGGACTGTTTCGACCTGACCACAGAATGGGGAAGGAAGAGAGATGGCTGCCCAAAGGCTCCTCCAGCTCCTCCAGTTCTCCWGATTTTATCACTTTATGAGTTAATTCAGGAAGCCCTCTGGGAAGGCATCTTCCCTCAGGCCTGATGCAAYGTCTTAACCACAAAACCAACCCCTGTGCTAATTGCTCCTCTGTAAAAGTGCAGCTCGCTCTGCAAAATAAAGTGTCCCATTTAATCCCACGAAACACTCACTTGCTTTGCTCAAACTGGAATGGGAAAGATAAAAAAAAAAAAAAAGGATTTCCTGCAGATGCTGGTTCAGATTTCAAAAATTAATCCCCTTCCACCATCGTTATGTTCTTTTTCTGAGAAGCAACTGGGCAGCAAATTTCATTTGCACAAGACATTTGTTGCCAGGGGTTCGAGTGTTATTTACCAAACACGTGAGATAAGAAGAAAATGACACTTTTGTAGATACAGGMATCACTCCTCTGGTCATGAAGCACAAAAAGAAACACTGAGCAGCACAAAAGCAACACCAATGGCTCACTTCAACAAGACCCACAAAAAATACCAGGAAGAAACTAGTAAAATTTAACAAAACACCCCTGCCCCAGATATCTTTCTCCTTTTTTTTTTTTTTTTGGCTTTGCAAATGGTTGCAAGGAAAGTTCATTGCTTTCCATGAGGAGGAGGAAATGCCAGGCCCAGCAGAGCGTGTTTGATATATTATTCATAAGGAATTATGTGCTGAAGACTTGTCAGGATCCAGCAGCAGCAAACAGAGGTCAGCAGTGAGGAAAGCAAATAGACCTGCAACGGGTTTGAAAGTGTTTTTAATGCAGCCAATTTCCAGCCCGTTTTATTCATTAGCCCTGCTTGTCTGGGATGTTCTCGTGGCAGGATGGAGGCTCCTTCTGAAGATTTCAGAACCAGCAGTTCTGCTGGCAGTCCCAGCAGGGCTCAGCTTTGTAAACRCGGCAAATTAGATTTGGTGCTTTTGAACAGAAATAAAGAGGGAAGCCCRCAAGGACACTGCTCACTTTTTCAAAGTGGAGCTGCACTTTCAAGGCTGACCCAGTACTGTCATTTTTGGGGCTGTTTGAGCAACCACTGGAAAATAAAGGAGCACTAAAAATAGCCAAGATGGGCTCATTAGCTCTTTAATTACACGTCRGTTTTCTTTTCTCTCATCTACACTTTGTCCTGTGAGCTCCCCRTTGGCAGTGGCCGGGGAATGCCAGGTCTGGGGACATTGATGTCATCCACTGCCAGTCCCTGTCCCTGTCCTTWCCTTTTCCACGTGCTGGAAGAACAGGATTCCCTCCTGAAGCCCATGGTTGCAAAAGCATCAAGGAATGATGCTGAGAAACTTGGAACTGTTCATAATGGAGAAGAGAAAATTTCAGGGAGACCTCAGAGCYCCTTCCAGWGCCTAAAGGGGCTCCAAGAAGCTGGAGAGGGACTTGGGACAAGGGATGGAGGGACAGGACACAGGGAATGGCTTCCCACTGCCAGAGGGCAGGGATRGATGGGATATTGGGAAGGAATTSTTCYCTGTAGAGCAGGAGCTGAGCTGGAGCTTTCCTTTGCTCCCCCATCGTGGAGTCAATGAGCCAGGGAATTTATTGTGGCACAGTTATCCCACAGACACTTCCAAACCCTCAGCCTAAGGAAGCAGCAGCACCACCAGTGCTTGTAAATGCCATTGTTTGTTCAAGGTTCTCTGGAGCACTTGGGAAAGGGCTCAGCTTGGGAAGGAAATCTCCACTKSWGTGCTCAGRTCCCGGCTTGTTCTGGGGAGAGAGAGAGCCACAAACAGGTAAGAAGCACATGCACACGTTGCCAGAGGTTTTGTAAATTGTAGGCAGAGAATTGGAAAGATCAGTTCAATCCATTGAGGAAYACCCCTAACAAACCCTGCAGCAGTGTCCCCTTTGGTGGTGGCACTCAGGAAGCAGCTGCTGCCACAGGGCAGGACAGTGCCAGCCACACCAGTCCTGCTGAATCGTATCCAACCCCTTCTCCAGCTCCACTTGGGAATGCTCAGCTCCCACCCACAGAACCCCCCCAGTGTCTGCTTATCCTGCCAGGAGGAAGCTGCTCCTGCTGCCTCACCCCACACTTCTTTTCAACCCCTTTCTTGCTCCTTTTCCACCCATTTCTTTGTCCTGATGCCTTTGTTTTCTAGTCCCAGTTTGGGTGGGGCCATGATGACCCTCTCCATGAGCTTTCCTACAGAACCAAGGACTGGGAAAGATTCCAGGAAATTCCCACTGAATACCTGGTCTAGGTGGAGGCAGCTGCCACCTACCTTGTGCTGTGACATGGCAGGAGGTCACTCACTCCTCAGGCAGGTGAGGGACAGCACAAAAACCAGCCAGGCTGTGACCTGAGCTGCAGTTGTTCCTCTCCAGAAGCTGTTTGTTAGCAGCAAACCAGGGAAAATTATTAGGGAAAATGCTAAAAGGGAAGGAGGCAGATTGATGGAAGGGAACAGGGAGCCTGTTCTGTCAGAAGGTTCTCCTAGGATGGGTGTTAGCAAGGGGGAGGTAGTTGCCATGTGAAGTAATTTCTTCAATTGGTTTTTTTTTTCCCACCCCAATGGGTGAAAGATGGTTTTTCCAGGATTGCTGCTCTGCTCTGGTCCTGGTGCAGGTTGAAATCCCTTGGAATTCTTCCCTTGGCATTTATTTCTTCCTCCCTTCCCTCCATTTCCTCCCTTCCTCATGGAGTTCCTGGTTGTTTCTGTCTTCCCTCAGGTTCCTTCTCAAATTCTCCCACCATCCCAGGACCTCTTCAGCCTCATCCCTGTATCCTACTCCTCTTCTCTCCCTTTACCTCCGTGTCCCAGCCTCAAAGACGCAACTGCAAATGCATTTCCCTGAGGTTTGTGGCCCAGAGTTGCCATTTTATATGGAAAATACAGGAATCTCACTGCTCCTGACACATCTGGGGTGTCAAGGGCATGGAGGGGTAATAATTTTTAATTCAGGGCTGATCCCTCAGCCTCTCCTGGTGCTCCAGATCCTTCCCCAGCTCCATTCCCTCCCCTGGACACGCTCCAGCCCCTCCTTGTTGGGAGGGTCCCAGAGCTGTCCCCAGCACTGGAGGTGCCCCAGCAGTGCCAGCACAGGGGACAGGCACTGCCCTGGCCCTGCTGCCACCCCAGAGCTGGGACAGCCCAGGTGCCATTGGCCTCTTGCCCGCCCCTTTCTCCTTCCTTTCCCATTCAACATCTCCCAGACCTGACTTCCAAACAGACTCTGGCAGTGTCCTGAATTCCAGGTGCTGCCCAGAGCRTCTGGGAAGCACAAGGATGTTTGGTTTGAGCTCTTTTTGTGTATGAGACACCCCCTTTCCTACTCTGTGCTCTTTGATATGCAATGAAACACTGGGCCTTCACAGCTGTGGGGTCCTGCCTGCAGCAAACTGGGACAGTTGGGGGTACAAAAAGCTCTTTTAGGGAGTTTTTGGGGATGAAGGTGATAACTTCTGGAGAAAATTGCCAAGATTTTGAGACATCGCTGTACCAGAAGTTCTCTTTCCCAATCACCTCCCAGGATCAGGTATTTTACAATGGAACTGGCAAATCTGATGAGGAACTTTCCTGGAGTCTGTAATGGGCATTAAAATAGGGGTTGGGGCAATTTTGAGTCCATATTTCCACTGCTGCAAAAACCCCCACCAGAGGGAAGAGAACAGCAGTTTCTTGAGGGGAACAGCTTTGTACTTCAGCCACGGAGAATGTGATCTTCTTTTCCTGACAATCCCCAAAAACTGCCATCAGAAATCAGCATCCACAGGGGCTCTACAATGAATGTCCCCCCTCCCTTGTTGTTGTGTGCTTTGKTCCTCACTRCTTGTATCTGYAGCAAGAAATTAAACAAATGCTGGWTTCCAAGCACACTCCTGAGCACAGGTTTGGGCCAGGTCACCTGGAAATGTCCCAAATGATCCTTGGACTTGCCTCAGGAGTTAGAACAGACCATTCCCAATAGGTGGTTTGGATGTGACACCCTCCCGCTCCCTCTGGAGTTTGGGGACCTGGCCAGAGGTGCCTCAGATCGCAGGGTGGAGTCAGCATTTCCCTTGTGGTCACAAAAGGGTTTTCTCTTCACATGACACCAACCTCCAGCCCTCACCAGCAGGTTTGTGTCCTCACAAGCAGCATGTCCTGGGTGCCTGTGGACAAGAGTTACCAGGGCATGGCAGGCCCAGGTGTGAGGGAGAACAGCTTGCACAGACTGCTCAGTACTTGGGTTTTCCCTCTGGAGAGATGGATTGAGGGGATCAGTCATCATCAAATGTGTATTTGGATTCAGGGACAGGGACTCAACAGGAGGCACAAACCGAGGCCAGAAAACTGGAGCAGAAAATCATGGAATGGTTTGGATTGGAAGGAACTCTTAAAAATTATATTGTTCCATCCTCCTCCATGGACAGGGACACCTTCCATTATTCCAGGTTCCTCCAAACCCTGTCCAACCTGGCCTTGGACACTTCCAGGGATCCAGGGGCAGCCASAGCTTCTCTGGGCACCCTGTGCCAGGGCCTCCCCACCCTCTCAGGGATGAATTCCTTCCCAAAATCCCATCTAACCTAAATCTCTCCTCTTTTAGTTTACAACCATTCCTGCTTGTCCAATCACTATCTCTCTGTGCAATAAGTTGTTCTTCCTCTTTTTTACAATCCCCCTTTAATTACCACTAAGTGGAGTTGCCCTGGATCCTTYTCTTCTCCAGGKGAGCACCCCCAGCTCTCCCAGCCTGGCTCCAGAGCAGAGGRGCTSCAGCCCTTGGAGCATCTCCRTGGCCTYCTCTGGACTCTYKCCAGCAGCTCCACRTCCTCCTGATGCTGGCCCCAGGGCTGGAGGCAGCTCTGCAGGTGGGGTCTCACCTGAGYAGGGCAGRGGRGCAGAATYCCCCCCTCCCCTGCTGCCCCAGGACTTGGGGGGTTTCAGGGWTGSKTCATGTCCAGCTCTCACCCMCCAGCACCCCCAAAMYCTTTTCCCAGGGCTGYCCTCAGTGWGTTCCTCTCCCAGTCTGTGCTGAYGTCTGGGATTGYCCCACCAAAGCAGAGAAGCCCCAGCACAGCTCGTGGGCAGCAGTAGAGATTAATCCCTGTGTTTGTGAGGGCTTTGTGCACCTCCCTGGGCAGGAGGAACAGCAAGGGACAAAGGAGGTGAATGAAGAAAACGGGGAACAGGCTCTGAATTTGGTGGAGGAGAGGGTCAATCCTTATTTAGGGATGGAGTGGGTGGGGATGAGGTGGGCCAGGACAGGCGTCAGACACTCAGTCCCTGTGGGAGTGGCTCAGCTGGGGCCTCAGTGCAGGGACCACACCTCTGCCAGGGGGTGGAAAAGGGACAGGGGGGTGATGGTGGTGTGTCCTAGGTTGCAATGTAAGATGTGCCCAAAGTATGTATTCTATTCCCATCTCCATGGGTTGTTGGAGCCAGGTGGGGCAGTGTTTTCCCTGCCCCCTCCCTCAGGACTCTCTGCTGTTCATGGCCCATCAATGCCCTGGYCAATGACTCACAGGTRACTCCCCTCGGGAGCCATCTCTGCTTAATGGGCAATCAAGGACCCATTGTGTGACTCAYGGAATGACATCAGCCCATTGTGAGATGCTCTGCCCAGTGGGGAGGAGCCMAGCATTCCCASCTGGATATAATCTGGAGCTTGGGACAGCACAGGCACTGACTGGATTCCCAGAGGACAGGAGCTGCCAGATCTTTCTACAGGATCACTGCTTCAACAAGACTGCTTCATTCGGACTGCTACCACCACCCTAACGAACAGGGTGTCAGGTTGTATTCTGACTCTGCCAAGGGTCTTTTCTTTTTATTATATTTATTATATAGTTTTCCTATTAAACTGTATTTCTGACTTAGTCTCTCACTGGTTTTGCTTTCAAACCAGTACTTGGTGCCATTCCCTGTCCGGGGACTCCACAGGGTGTCACATCACCCAAAGCCAGCAGCAGGCAGTTGGATTTCCAGCTGCATGGGAGTCACTCTAACCCTGGACCCTTCCTTATACCCTGGTCCTCTGCTCTCTCAGGAGACCTCATCCCATGGTCTGACCCAGTGCCCGTTTGGTTTTCCATCCTGCTCAAGACACACTCCTGCTCTGGCCTAAAAAAACCTCAGGATTGCCAGGATCTAAAATATTTCTTTGGGTTTCGTAATCTCTCTGTTCAATGTGRAGTAGAAAGGAAAGAATAAGAAGACACGGCACACTGCAAACGTGTTATTAAAATGAACTGTTTATATTATCTCGTTTGAGTCAATACATTATAATGTATTAAAATGGAAAGGTACAAAATTGAAATAAATACTTTCTGATTCATGTATAAATCTTTTGTCAAGATGACATTTTGTTTCTTTTTTTTTCTTTTTTTTTTTGTCAGTACATGTTTCAATAAAACATTTAAAATGACAAAGTATCGTTTAAAACATGGTTCATGGAAGAAAAAGGTTGAAATCAAACAACTTTTGGCTTGTTTTGGCATGAGATCTTGACACAATCTGGGTTCCCCAAAACCACGTAAATGGTGGTAAAATATAAATGCTCAAACTTATTTAAAAAAATAAACAGGCTTTACAAAACCCTCTGATCCTTGACTTAGCCACTTTTCTGTATAGTCTGCACTTACGATATATACATTCATTATTGTCCAAGGGAAGACAGCCACTGACGTTCATTTAAAGAGCTTGGTGGAGAGGCTTTAACAAACATTTTGCAGCTGAACAACAATTAAACACGGGTAAAGAAACTCCTGACAGTGCAAAAAAAAAAAAAAAAGGAAAACGGCTCAGAAACCAAAGCGTGCCAATGGGACAAGGAAGAGGCAAGTGCACAAGCCCAGATCTGATGCAAAGCTCCAGGCCAGGTCTAACAAAAACAGCTTTGGCCAGGATGAGCTTCTTCTCCAGAGGGGAACTCAGGCTTGGAGATCAGCCCTTGATGACACCGTTTTGGGCTCCCCTGCAGCTCCCAGGGGTGTTGATGATCCCGGGAAAAATCCCCCCTTGGCACTCAGGGACCTTCTGCAGACTCCTTCCTCGCTGGTGGTGAAGCAAGAGCCGAGCTCAGCGGAACATCCTGGAGTAAGCCTGGCCTGGGAGAGGGGGCTGAGGTCGAGATGAGAAGTCACAGAGCGAGAGGGGAAGAGGAGGGGGAAAGTGTGAGTGTGGGCTTGGGACCTTGGGGGAGAGGCAGTGGGGAATTCCCTGCTGGGCAGTGGGTTTTATCAGGATCGTGGAGCAGGCTTGGAGCTGTGCTTTAGTCTCAAGTGTGCTTTTCGTCTTTGTCACTGTAGCCAGGGGCTGTGGTGGTCCCTCTAACCTCTACCATGTGCTTATCATTCCAGGCAATGGGCAGGGTCCTGCTGGGGGGCTGGGTGTGGGGGAAATGGGCTTCCCTGATGGACGATAGTGACTTCTTCCAAATTTGGGCATTCCAGGAACTSTTCAAGTTTCACTCAAAAGGGGACGAGAAACATTGCTATGTTAAAATAGAATTAAAATKAATCTTCCTCTGGTTTAACCTTCTYTAGGCTTGGGTTGTTTTRCTGCCAGCCWGTGAAACCACRCCAAGCAAAGGGTGGRTTTTCTTTGTTTGCTTGGTTTGAAGGCAGTTTGAAGATTTTGGCACCTCAGAAAGGAGGGGCAGCCCCATCCTGGCTGGGTTGAAGGGCAAGGAGGACTTGAGAAGGTGCTGCCTGTGCTGTTCTTGGTGCTCCACGGTCTGGCAGGGATTAAATCCTCTTGGAAACCTGGCTGTTCCCATCCTGTGAGGAAGGATCTTGTGGCACCAGCTGTTTGCAGTGCTCTGAGCGTTGCTGCAAGCTCCCATGTCAAAGGGAATCCCATTGTCAAAAAAAACCCTGTAAAGATGTGATAGATGGTCAAGATTTGGGAAGGAAAATTCTTTTCTCTCCTCCACCTGTGAGTCACAGCTAAAACTTCTTGGGAAGTGCCAACTTCAGGCCTTTTCCTGTTGGAAAATATCACATCCGTTGGGAAACAAGTGACGTGATTTGAAGCTCTTGGAGGTCTTCTTTGACATTTTCCTTCAGTTTGTTTTCATTTCAGAAAAGCTTTTGTTTCAAAATGCAGGATAATTTATATATTAAATTTAAAAAAAAGAGGATGCAAGCAGGGAAAGATCAAAACAATCTCCCTCCATGATGGCCAAACTGTTTTTGTTGGCRTATGCGTTGTTTTGCACATTTTTGTTTCATGTTTGCTGTTAGCCTTGAGGTTTCCATGTGGGTTGGAAAAATAAACTTGCAGGAATTCTTAAGGGATGGAACAGTTCTTTCCTATCCAACCCCCCTGTGCAGAAAACGTGATTCACCTTATCTAAAGCTCTCTCCTCTAATTTTGAATTTGTGACTTGGTTTTCAAAGGCAAACAAAGCAGAAATTCTCTGAGTGCTGCTTTCCGGTGGGAAGGACCCATTCCAAGCTGCTCCAAGAATTTCCATGAGCCAGTGTGGCTGCAAGGAGCTCATCTGTCCTCCTGTTTTCCCTGAATCAAATTCACAYGGTGCACCAGAAGGGTCTTTTGTGGGCTCCTTTTCTACACAGACTCCATTTCTACCCCTGAGAGGGCATTTTGCTCTTTTTTTCTTTTATATTTTTACCATTTTCTTCCCCAATCCAATTTGCTTTACGGCTTTCAAAAGTCCACCTCAGCAGAGCTCTTGAAGGAAGTAGCAGAAATTCCGAGCAGAAATTCCTGCACTTGAACAGAATGGTTTTCACCCTGCTAACCATTCCTTCWGGTTAAGACAAAACTTGGGATAAAATAGCAGTTTTTGCTAACAATGGGGTGGGCTAAGATGGTTGGTGAAGTTTTCCTCTCCAGTACCACTTGCTGGGATTCATGCCCTAAATCTTGTCTGCTGGAGCTCCAAATCCATTGACTGAAGTGTGGACAGTCAAGGAGAGGCTGSCTGAGGGTGCTAAACCCCTGTCAAAGCTGAGAAATCATTTTAAAATGACTTTTCCCTGCACATTCTCTCAAACAGCAACCAGCAGACGTTTCCTGGGCTGCTCCTGCGCAGAAGGAACTGGCATCATTGATGCAGACAAAATGTGCTCTCACACCATTCTTCAGGGAGTTTTGCAATCCAAAGGCTGAGTTTGTGGTGGAAAAGATGGTTAGGCGATTGGTGGTGGCTTGGGAGCATGGGACAAAACCCCTTTGTCCGTGGTTGTGTTGGAAATTTCATGTATTTCAGGAATAAGAGCWGAAATTCCTATATCTGATCTCCTCCATATCTCACACCCAGCCTTGCCTGCGGGAAGTCGATACCAATGCTCCAAATTTTGGCATCAGATGAAAGGAATCAATGAAAATCCCGATTTTTGCCGGCACAGATGTGTCAAGACAGAGTTTGGGAATGCTGATGAGCTGATCCATGAACGGTGCCCCCCAGACAAGGGTCTCACAGCAGCCCTGYGAGGCAGATATTGAACCTGGGAGGGCAAATGGACTCACACAGAGAAGAAGGAGAGAGAAAGTGTGAGGGAAAACTACAGCAAGGATCCAGGGATTATGGATGACATCTCCACGGAGAAGAGACCTGTCAGTCTGCTGGAAGGTGTGAGGGACCCCAAAGGAGCTCTTGGGACAACGTTCATCTTCCTGTTTGAAGTCAAATTTTTTGGCTTCTTAAAGATCAGAAATGTACACTGGGCATAAGAGCAGTGGAAGAGAGAATCCAGAAGATTTGGGAAGTCAAGTATGGAGCGGGAACATAAAGAAAAGCAGTTCCAAAAGGCTGCTCCACAGGGACATCTGTGGGGTCTTCAAGCACACCCCAAAGTGAGCTTTGGGATTATGATGGAAAGACCAAAGGGATTTGCTTTCACAGATTCCAGTGGCTGCCAGGGGAAGCTCCTCATCTCACAAGAAAGACAGAGGAGGAAGGAAAGGCAAAGAAAGAGGCTGAGAGAGGAAGAGTGAGGAAGATATTTTTTAAAAAAGGAAAGAGGAAGAAAAATAAAAGAAAGAAGAGAAATAGAGAAAAATTAGAGATAAAGGAGAGAGAGGAAGAGGGAATGAGTGAGACAAAAAAGAAAGGAGAAAGAAAAAAGGAAGAAAGAGAAAGAGAGAGAAAGAGAGAAAGAGAGAAAGAAAGAGAGAGAGAAAGAAAGAAAGAATAGGAGAAAGAGAGAGAAAATGAAGAAAACAGTAAAGACAAAGAAAATGAAAGAAAAAACACATCGTTTTCCCTATTTGCAATCTGCAAACGGGGCATTTTCCCTTCCAACATTCTGCAAAGTGCTGTGAGGCAGAGAAAAAACAGGGAGACTGTCCCATGCAGAAGGTTTTGGGAGATAGCACCTGGCACAAGGTTTGCTACAATAAGTTGGTTATTCTTTATTGCGTTGGAAATAAAACAGTCATGGAAAGTCCTGCATAAATCCACAGCCATGGCCTGCAAAATCCCCACCTCACCTTGACTTTGCTGAATATTTTAAGGGTTTTGAGAGTTTTTGTTGTTGGTTTTTGGGGTTTTTTTTGTTTGTTTGTTTTGTTTTTGTTTTTGTTTTTTTTAAATTTGGTTTCAAGGATGGAAATTAGAGCTGGTCATGGCATTTGTTCTCCTGAGGGCAGGAAGGGGAAAGTCTGTCTGTACAGAGAGATTCTTCTGATGMGTTTTTAGTGAGGGTGAGCAAAGCATTGTGCCTGGCCTGTAATCCAGGGTAATATTTTATAAAAGGATTTTTATCTTATCCCAGAACCCGTTCCCGTTGAGCAAACCAAAGCTKGGTGGACAACTGGAAGATGAACAGCTGGTGGAGAGCTGTGCCATGAGTTATTTCTGTGGGATTCTGGTAATTTATGTCAGGTCTACTGTCAATTAATGAAGTGGAAACATTTTAATCATGGCCTTGGGACAGGGAAAGAGGATGGAGACTGTTGGGGACAGATTCTACAAGAGGCTGCTCTAAAAGCAACCTCCTCTTGATGTTTGTGAGGCCACAAAGAGGCAGATGGGCCAAGGGGACACTACAGGTCCATAAATCCAGATGACACCTCTCAAAGAATGAATTTTTTCCCTAGCAGGGCACAGCTCCTTCTCCCAGATGTGCTGGAGRCACAGAAGGCCAGCTCTGCAGAAAGAAAGGTGATGGGGAAAGCTCTTGTAGGGGATTGAGTGTTGATGTTCTCCATCTGAGAATGCTCCACAACCCTGAGAGGTCTGGAGCAGCTGAGCTCGCAGCCTTTGAAAGCAAAGCTTGATTCCAGCACCAGCTTTTCTATAGAAAGACCAGTTTGGGATCAACTGGATGGATTTTGGGGAGAAAGATCCACAAGGCAGCGCGCCACGAAACATCAACCAGGAGATCTCCTCCTCTCTCCTGAGAGCCAGTGCTGAGGCATTCCCACTCTTTGACTGCAGTGACTCTGGACCTGGAACAAAGGAAGAACAAAGCTTACCAAGCTGGGGAGATGAGCGCCACGAGCAGCTTTTCRGAGATGCAGCCAATCCTGCAACAAATCACAGGATTTGCAGTCAGCAGCAAGGCCAAAAGCCGGCRTCCATCGAGCTGTAGGATTTGGCCACGGGACAGTGCCTATATCTGCATGCCAAGCAAGGACTCCTGCCAGTGCCTAGTGTCAGGCTGTTTATTTCTGTCCGGATTAAAACCAATTAGAACATCAAGCAGCAAAATCAGAGCGCAGCTGTCATTTAAAAGATGTGGCGGAGATCAGGGAAGACTGGAAGTTAATTGGTCAGTGACTAGAAGGAAGGTAAGCAAAGAGAGAGAGGGATGGAGCTGTTCTATTTCTGGAGCTGAGAAGGAAAGATTTGTTCCCTATCCCCCTGTGTGAAAAGAATATTGAAAAAGCTTTCAGGAAGGAAAAAGCTGATGGAAGCAAACTGGAAAAGTTTAGGTTACTTGGACCATTTGTGGTGTGAGAACAGAAGAGAGGGAGTTCCCAGAAAAGGAGAATTAAATGAATCAGTCTGTCCTTTTGGGTCTCAGCATGGGTTTAGCTGGGATTTTTGCAGGTTATACCTTTGCCAAGTCCCCCCAAGGGTGTGATCCACACTTCCTGCACCAGACTGTTGCATAGAGGGGCCGTGAGCTGGCGGGGTCACCCCAGAGGTGGCTGCAGGTCTCTAACAGTGCTCTGCCACTTTACAGATCGTGTTATGCTGGAAAAGCCCTTGGAGACCCTCTGGGTTGCAGGACTTGAAGAAGTTGGATAGCTCCATATAGTCTAGCTCTCTTATTTTTGGGAAAGGCCACCGGAGATTTTTCAGGCATTGAGAGACCAAAACCTGTGAGTTTTCATTGCCCAGCGCAGGGAGAGCAGTTGCACCAGCCATTAATGGTCAAGAAACACAGCAAATTCTGTTGGTTCCTGCTGGAGGCTTGGCAATGTCCCCATTCTGGTGGTTCAGCAGTAGCAAAGCTTGGAGAGAAGTGGGAAGAGGTGTGGTGGGGGCAGGAGGTGTGAAAACAAACTGTGATCTTTGCCCACGTGGTCGCCTCTTGGACGTTTGGTCCCGACTGTCACGCTGTCCATCAGCTCTGCAGGATGCAGAGCCAGCTCCTCTGGAACRTGGAATTTGTGCTTCTGGAAGGGAACATGGAGCTCATTGTGAGTGCTGGAGGCTCGTTGCGTTTCTCGTGGTAGCAAGGGCTGGCCGTCCACACTCAGCTGGTACCCTGTGACTTCAGCAGTGTGGAACGGCTGCCACAAAAGCCAAATTCATCCATCAGGGAGCTGGGAGAAAGCCCAGGGGGTGCCYGCTGCGATCCTGATAAAACACGTGCTGCCGAGAGGAAAAACCCAGCCTTTGTTGGTTAAGGATGGACCAAATCCTGCCCTCAAACCGCGGTCAGAGACCGCCAGGCCCGGCGCTGGCGTCCCACTGGAGCCACACCCTCAGATCCTCCTGGTCCTGGTGGCACCCGCGGCCCGGCCTGGAGCGTCTCCCCTCCGTAGGATCCCAAGGGAAAGTCAAACCTGGACTTCACAGCAAATCAAAGGGAACGCAACTGAACCGCGGAGCGCGATGCGAGAACACCGTTTTGGCCGGACGGAACGCAGTTTCCACAACCTGGTTTTAAGGAACAGTATCACACAGAGATAGATACACTATGCTAGGTCTGGAGGAAAGAAAAGAAACCCATATGCTAAATAAACTAAGACATACAGTATTAGGGGATATTCTGATCAACAAACCAATCACCATTAGAATCAAAAAGTAAACCAGCCTTTCACTTAGGACCCTAACAACATTTCTCAATGCACTAAGTACATTTTAAACCATGCAAGTTTACACAAACATCTTAACTAGGTTTTTTTTTTTTTTTTACTTTTTAAAACACCAACATTATGCATTTCTTTGTTAATTATATTGGTTAAAGTTGCAGCCGTTCACTGCCAAATATCAGATACATCATATACATATTTTTATACAGAATCTGGACAACACAACATTACACAGCCTAAATAGAGAAAAAAAGATTATTTGTTCCTTTGTTTGTTTGTTTTTTTTTTCAGTTTTGTAAAAAATGTGAAATGGTGATAGGAAGGAGGGAGAAGGCGTGGGAAATCTTCTACCAAATTAAAGGATTATATCAAAATAATTCCCAAATCACAGTACAACAAGGAAAAAAAATGGTTCGAACTCAGCTCCACATTTAAGATTCTCTTAGCTAAGAAACAAGACTTTACACACAGAATGTACCAGTATTTAAAAATAGAAAGAATTGCAACACCATGCTGTGATTTCAAATAAAAGGGGGAAGGTAAGAAAAAAAAAAGAGAGAAAAAATTAATTGATAAACTCAGTGATTGCAAAGTTATCCCGTTGGTTTGGATTTCCTACCTACTCGCGATGCATTGCCGCGGGATGGAGCCGGACGGCCACCGCGGCCAGAGCAACGCCAGGATAAAGGAATGACTCGGGAATCTGGGTTCTGTTGGGGCAGCTGGAACTCGGAACGGGATCTGAAAACCATCCCCATGGTTTAGGGGGAAGGGGGGTCTTTGCTTTTCCTTCTGCTCGGCTCTGAAGGAGCGCGGGGCTGGCACCCGCGAGGCTCCCCCTGCCCATCCGCACGGAGCGAGGCGTGTGTTGGATTGGACGGAAAGGAAACCTGGAAATCAACCATGGAGGATGCTGTGGCTGGCATGGCAAGTATACAAAAATGCTAAAATTTCAGAGATAATCAAAGATACAAAAATCAGTTCTGACAAGTTATTATTACAGTAAAAGGTGTGTATCTGGTTTTACAGTAACTGTAGCACTGACTTTTGTTATGTATAGTAGGTCCCTGATGTAAAGTGTATGCACCAGTTTGAGAGAAAACCCCGCACAATAACGGCTCTTTAGCTTCAAATACATTTTTCTTTTTTTTTGTTTTAAACAGATACAAAATAACACATCAAGTTCACGATTTCACAAGCACGGACTTTTGCCTTAATAAAAAGCATGAAAACTTGGTTGAAACCCCGACACTGAAAGAAATGTAAAAACCGTTGGATGAGGGATGCGAGTGTGTGTTTGAGTTGCGGCTTTCTGCCACCCCACCGAGCTCCTGGATGAGTCTGTGCTGTCCAAACTGCTGCTTTGTGCTCACACACCAGGTTTTTGTGTTTTTTTTGGCCAGGCAAAGTGGTGTTCAACTTCCCACTGCTGGGATTTGAGCTTGTGCATTTAACCCTATCAAAGATCTATTTTTTTGGGTGGGTGAATTCTCAAAAAGAAGGATCACCCACAGAGGGTGTGTGACTCCAAGCCACAAGGTTCATTTGGAAGGGGCTCTTAAATGATCGGGATGAGATGCAAATGGCTGCAGCCCTGCAATAAYCCTTGGAAATTGGTTGGAAAAGAACCTCTACAATCATCAAATCCAACCATCAGCCCAGCACGATGTTCACCATTAAACCATGTCCTCAAGTGCCACACCCACTCCGGTCTCACTGCACCCAGCTTTGACTTTTCTGAGTTAAAGAATCTTTAGAATCATAGAATCTCAGAAAATCCCATGTTGGGAGGGACCCACAAAGATCATCAAAGTCCAACTCCTGTCCCTGCACACGACAGTTCCAAGAATCCCACCCTGTGCCTGAAGCGTCCAGGTAACTCACTAATTTACTCAAACACACTGATTTTATTTCACAACCGACCTGGCTTTTCTGAAAGCAAGTAAACAGTAATCAGAAAATAGYCAGGAAAATCTGATTCTGCAGTTTAAATCCCAGCTCCAAGGAGAGGCATCCAGCTGACTTCATAACCACTGAAAACACAGGCTTCCAACAGAAATGTTCCTGTCCCTCAACAGTTTCTGGAATTTATATAGTGCGTGGTTTTGCAATTTCTACCTTCTCAAGTCACCTTTACTCAGGTAAATAATATGTTTTTTGTCTGAGTTCAAGTTATTGAAAGTTAGACCCAGAAAAGTGGTGTGGAATTCCTCTCCAAAGGTGCACATCTCCTTCCACTGATGGCAGAGGAAGCAGATGCAAAGAATTCAGACCAGATTCTTGCAGGAAGAGAGAGTTAGAGTGGAATTAATCCCTCTTTTGACTTCTCTCCCCACTCCAAATGGGTGGGCAAGTAAACACGCAGTACTCAGGTGGCAAAGGCTGCAGAATTACTTAAAAGGAAGATTTTATACAAAAAAATACCAAACATTTTGAAAATTGCATCTGCAATCCTTAGCAAAATGCAGCCCCAGCCAGAGGCTGGAGGAGGTTTGATGAACATTGTGAGCTCAGAGGCTGGAGGAGGTTTGATGAACATTGTGAGCTCAGAGGCTGGAGGAGGTTTGATGAACATTGTGAGCTCAGAGGAGATGAGGAAAAATGTTTTATCAAAGTTCTTCCATCTCTGCCTCCCTTTAGATTTTATTCTGGACATTTGAGGGACTTTTAGAAGCAGCAGGAGTCCAACACAGGAGTGGGATGCCCTTGGTTGTGTCAGCCACAATGGTTTGGTTCTGTCAGGCACTGCGTCCTCCCAGCAGATTTCTGCACTCAGCTCCTGCACTGCCCCTCAGCTCCTCCTTGCCAWTTCTGTCCATGCAGGAATCCCTCCTTTCCCACAGCACCTTGTCCTGAGGAGCTTTTCCCCATGGCAAACCTGCCCCTGCACCTGGGTTTCCTAATTTTTAARCACTTCCTGCTTTTTGGCTCTGCTGGTGGGATCTACCCAGCACCAGGGGAGCTCGTAGCGGTCTGGCTCATGGAAAAGTAAAAAAGCTTGACAGAATCCCTGGTCAGGAAGAATTAATCTCTTTAAAGAGGAAAGGATCAAGGATTAGACACATTCTCATCACAAGTGCTCCTCTAGCCTAGGCTTTAATTAACAAGGCATTCCTCTGGAAGCTTGATGGGCCAGTGGAAGAACAATCCAAGCATGGAGGCCTGTGTCAAGCCAAGAATCCGAGCAAYCTGTGATGTTGTGTGGTGCCCCACTGCAGGATGGGGTTTCTTTATGATCATTATTCTAAAGCAAAAATCCCTTTAAGAGACTAATCCAACAAAAAAACCCCTGCAACCCTTGTAAAAGGAAAAGCACTGCTCCTCCCAAACTTTGAGCAACAAGGCAGCGAAGTACAGGCCTAACTAGAAAAGGCTGAAAAGTCAGGAATTCCATGGAAACTTTATGGCCGCTCCAGAAAATACTTGGACAATTAAAGCACAAGCTTTCAAGCTGGAAAAGAAGTGATGGAAATGGGATAAGCCAAGTTGCTTCTATCAAACTATGTCAAGGTTTGGGATCTGAGACTGCGGGGCTTTTTGAGATGGGTAGGCTTTGTTATTGCAGGAAACAATGAAGATCTCTGCTTTTTACAGTGATTTCGCCTCTTGGTGTTAATGTCTGAACTTCTSTGATGAATTGCAGATGGGAGAAGGACAGCAGGAATACTGCCTCATTCCTGCACAAAGGAATTTTGCTGCATGAGTAGTGAAAATGGCCTGTGATCTCTACATTGTGTTAGAGGATCACCCCTGGCTCCTTCTGTAGTCAGCGGAAGGAAATTGGCATTTCCAGAGCCTGATTGATCTCTCCTGCTTTAGATATCTCTGCTAGGAGGGGTGAGTGTTCTTCTCCAAGGATCAAAGRCAAAGTTGAGCAGCACTAGTTTGAGTTTGGGGAGTTAACTTTGAGTTATCTAAGTCAGGCAAAGTGAATTTTACCAGCAATGTTCAGTCTGAAACATTTGTGGAGGTTTGGATTTTTAAAAGTACCGACACATTTTTCAGTGCTGGCTTATTCCATCCTGAATTTATTAATCCACGTTGGAGCAAGAGCCATCTTAAATTTTTTGTTCCTTCATTTCGTGCCAAGACAACACAGCTGCTTTCCCCCCAGTGCTGGCAGCACAGTTCCTCTCATCCTGTAATGGTTTTCCCACTTGGGTCTYCCATGTGCAGCCCTGGCCAGTGGCTTTGGGAATTGAACACCTCTTGTTCTTTCAGTCRTGCATTGCTGGAGCATCCCACAGAGTCCAGATTCCAGAGAGAYGTTCCCAAAGAAATCAGCAGGCTCTGTGCTTTTTGGAACACGGGGAATGTCTCAGCACTGGCACATTTGCATTAATCCTCTAAAATCTCTTTGGAAGGGGGAAACAAATGATGCCACTTGTTCTGCCAGAGAAAAGATGTCAGCTCTGTGCAAGAGATGTGGGTGCACTGAAGGATTCCTTCTTCAAAAATTAGGTGCCAGACATTTAAGTTCAAGTCCCTGAATTTTAGATGTTTTTAGATGTTGCAATAAAAATGTAGAAGAGGAGCTGCTGGACCTTACAGTGTCCCTTTGGAGGGGCTTGGTGAGCTGATCTTGGTTGTTCGAGTTTATCTGAATTCCCAAAATGAGCAAAATTGCCTGTGGCCAAATCTGGACCAAGAAGACCAAGACTGAAAGGAGCTCAAGATTTTCAGCAGGTGACACTTCTCTACTGAGACCAGGGGAAGAAGGTGAAAATGAGGTTRTTTGGGCTGAAAATGAGATTGTTTGGGATGAAAATGAGATTGTTTGGAAGAGCTGCTCTATAATTACGGTGTTAAGTGGCCATTAAGGTTCCAATTCGATCTTTTACAAAAACCAAACTTTTAAACATTATCAACTTGAGTCACGGTGTTAAGAGCAAGAAGTTCTTTTCCTCCCATAAAGACTGGAAGGAACAGGAGATCACCTTGACAGGTGAGCAGCCTGCAGGGCACACTTTAAAAATTGATTTGATCTTGGGACACTGGRAGCCTCATTATCTGAACAAACAGAGATTGATGCCTGTGTTTGAGTTGTTCCTCGGACTCCTTCTAAAGYCAAGACAGACGCAGACRTTTCTAGGTCATGATTCACCTGACAAAGCGCAGGCAGCTGCTTTACAATGACAGGAATTRCATCCAAGAAAGGCACATTCCTTCCTAAATGCGGCATCCATTCATTAGTCCACACAAGTGGGACAACCACGCTGAAAATGTCTACAATTGGGTGAGTGAAATTTCACCCTCATTGAAAAGTTATTCATTTTCACATCTTTTTAATTTTTTTTTTTTTTTGCCTCCCAAAGCAGCCAAGATGTCATGGAGCAAACACAAATCTCAAGGACCAATCCTATTTCTAGAGGGACAGTCAGAAACTTTAAAACTTGAGAGATTCCTGCTGCAGCTCTGTGGGAGACCTTTTCTGGATGAAGAGCAAGGGGAAGAAATRAAATTGCCCTGGAAGAACGACAGGGAATCATTATCCTGCCTCACACACCCATCTAAGGTGTACAGGGGTGACAAATTGTCACGGGAATGTGGATGAAAGATACCTTAATAAAGAACAGAAAACAAACAATGTGCTAAAATCTTATGTTGTTGCTGCTAAGAGAAATTTTCAAAGGACAAGAACAGCTGGGTGTTCTCACAGTGTTCTTCTTGGTTTCCACAAAAGCAATGATCCAAAAATCCTGCCATGATAACGGGGCCTGGACACACCTGGGGAAGGACATCTGGCTGCAGGTTTAAGGGATTTATCCTCTGGGACTCCTCAAGTAGCTAAATCAATTATAAATGTAGCCATGGGATGTGAAAACAACCAGATTTCAATCGTTGTTTAAATATTTCCAGACTATACCAAGTGA
This sequence comes from Alauda arvensis, assembly GCA_902810485.1. NCBI lineage: Eukaryota > Metazoa > Chordata > Aves > Passeriformes > Alaudidae > Alauda > Alauda arvensis. The sequence continues at coordinate 48,759 of CADDXX010000109.1, forward strand.
GAAATGAGCACAGAGTAGTTTCTTTAAATACCTGGTATAGCTTTTAATATCAGATTTATTCCAGCTCTTTTTGCTTCATGCGAACCAGGTGCTTCTTTTCCTGAGAAAGGAACTGAGCTGCTCAAATTAAGGGTTACAGGTGATCTCTGCTGTTTGAATTACCAAAATTTGGCTGATSTTGATGGAGGTTGCTCTTGTCATAAGAAGATGCAAATACATTCTTTTTTTCTGATAAAATGTGACATTTTTATAGAAAAAAACCCCAATATTGCAAAAGCATCTGATGCACTGAACACGGGACTTGATGGAGGCAGCACAGAAGTGATCCAGAGAGYTGTGCAGCCAAATCTGATTTGCCAAATCTGCGGACTTTTAACCCAATCTGAAGTTGCAAACACTTCCCCAGGCCTCACTTGATGCAAATTCTTTCAGTGCTCTTGGCWGTGAGTTTTAAGAAAGCCCCAAGGCTGAGTTCTTAGAGTGAGCATCAAAGCTGGGGAAGGATTTGGGGAAGAAAACAAAGAATTACATTTTAAATCAGCCTTGGACTGGGGGGGAAGCCAGAAAAAATATAGCCAGAAAAACTCCCCCTAGCCTGAAAAATTATTACAAGAAAATGAATTATTACAAGAAAATGCAACCAGCTCTGAAGGTGCTGAATTCTGCAGAAATATCTCACTTATCAAGGGGAAATGCACATAAAGACAGCAAAATTAAAACTCAGGCAGCAATGTGGAGTGGTTATTTTTTTTWAAAAAAAGMAAATGTAACAAGGCCATATGCCGTCCTTGAGGCTCTGCTGGCAGCATMACAAAGGGAAGGCATGGACCAAAAAAATTCTGGGCTCTTCCTGGAACATTCTGATCCCCTCAGCTCCCTCAGAAAGCAGGGATGGTATTTTGGGACTTAATGAGAAACCTTTGGCACGTTGCAATGCTGAAGCCTCYTGCTTTGGCGTGGGATAAGAGGAGGGTGCAAGTCAGAAGGATGAAATGGGCCACAGAAGTTTGGTAACAATGGAATGACAACACTGGGATAAAATCCATTTTTAGACATTTCTGAGTGTTTTTCCAGTCATGTTTTGGGAGCTGTCATAGTCTGAGGTTTGAAGAGGCAAAGGTTTGAAGGGGGAGGTRTTTTAATAATAAAATATATATTTCTTGTAAAAGATATGACCTCTCCCCCAAACCTTGGCTCTTCCTTATTAAGCAGGGACTTGTTTTCAGGTTCAGTCTGATGTCACCTCCTCCTGACTTTTGCACTGCTGCTTGTCATGACATTGAACCAGAAGCTGATAAGGTTTGTGGTGATTTTATCCAGAATAAATAAAAAACCCCACTGTGACAGTGGTTCTTTTTCCCTGTGAGTGTCCCTGAGCCTCCACARCCAGAGAGACCTGCTACTAAAGACAGACTTGTCKKCAGACCTGCTACTCAATCCTCACCTGGGGGAATCTCTGGGTCAATATTCACTGACTGCAGCCAAAACCGTGCCAAGAACTGAAAAACTTTTAACAACTGAGTGCCAGATCCTGCTCTGTATGATTTGTTAGTGTGAGGAGACAAGGAATGCAACAGGAATGGGAGAATAATCTCTGTGTCTTATTAAGTTTAGAGTTCTTGCCTCTTTGAAAGCACATCCAAAATGTGACTCAGCCCCTCATCCTGCACCTCAGGGATGGTGATGAAGACACCCCAAGCAGTTCCACCAGGGAAGGAGTTTGGTTGCTCATCCTGAACTTGGCTGGGCAGCGAAAGGCTCATCTGGTGCTCAGGAAGAGCTGTACCAAATTCGCTGCCAGGTGATGTCATTGGTGCTGAGCTAATGATCCAAAGAGGGACTGGCACCAGGGAGAGCTGAGTGTCCTCACAGCCAATGCCATTAACACCTCACAGGAGCAGCTCAGGGTGCATATTCCAGACTGGAGCCAGCCTCGGAGATGGGACAGGCCCCCTGAGGAGGAGGAGGAGGAGGATCATCCTTCCTGCTTCTACCAGCCTCACACCTCCTCCTGGCATTCCTAGTCCAGGTCAGGCAGGACTGTGTGTTGATGGTGTGAATTCTTTAGGGAGCGCAGTTCTCCTCAGGTTCAAGAGGATCCATCACTTGTTTGAGCAATTATTTTTTTTTCCTGACGGGAAAATGGACATAATTCATCAGGCATTTTGTCCTCAGCCTCCTTTGCTCAGTCTGTATTTCAGAGGAGAATTTCAGTGGGCTAAAATTGCAGCACTTTTTCCATAATATTTGAAGCTCTGGGATCTTTTGTAGGATCTTCTGCTGGTGCACTGGTCTGTTCTTCCTCAGGTGAGCCTGGGCACGTCCTGATGCCCAACCCTACAGCCAGGAAGGGACCCTCAAACCATGGTTTCACCCTCATGCCTTGGACAAAACTTTGTTTCTTGRCCTGAGCTGAGGAGTGAGTGAGCCAAATCCAACTCTGTGCAGGGCCTTGTGCCTCCAAACCTCAGGAATAACAGAGAGAAAATAAATCCAAGTCCTGCAGCCTCTGTCACTGCCCTAAAGGATCTCAGGAAACCCTTGATCCAAACCAAATGGGTCTTGCTTTCTGTAAAAGCTCCATGGTCAGAGCCTGCTCAGCATTTTACCCAAACCTCTGTGGTAGGTGAGGCAACAGAAGAGATTCCCAGTGCTGTTATATCCGCTTGCTGTATCCCATCTGTCATGCAGCACAGAGGCAACTCCTGCTCAAACAGCACACCCTGCTCACTGATGGATGCTCTGCTCTAGGCCAGCATAAAAGCTGGGTCGGTTCCATGGAAGCTGGTAAAGCTTTCCCACGTTTAGCAAGGTGGAGTAAGAGGAAGATTTTGCTCAGGAGCCAGGTTCCGAAACAGAAGGGATCTTTATAGAAATGAACAGTCCTGAGACATGGAAAGGAGCTGGTGGCCCAGCAGTGAGCACGAAGCTCCTCCACAGAGATGGAAGAGACACAGGAAGATTCTCAACAAAGCAAAGCTGATGCTCCAGAAGGACTCAAAACCTCAGAGCTGGTTTTAGGAAATCATCGCAATGTGACCACAGTAAAAAACCAACCAGATGTGACAAGGAAATGCTTCCATGACCAAAACCAAAGGCATCCCACTGGCACCAGTGGAAATAACTGGGAGTAAGGGAAGAAAACCTGAGCTYCCCTTCAAAGAGATGAAGAAGCAGAAATGCTGGAGACTCCCCCAGTTCATCAAACCACCACCAGCSCTCTGAGCATCTGGGGACATCCTTAATGCTGCTTCAGACATGGAATTCACCCAGCACCTGCAGCTCGGGAGGGCAGAGAGGATCCACCAGCAACCTCGTTAACATTAATCCCATTAATTGTGACCYAATCAGATCCACCAGTGATTCCATGGCCTGGCCCTTCCCAGACAACATTTCACTGCAGATGAGAAAAAAGCCAGGCTGTCTCTTCTATTTGCTGGACTTTCTTTGCCACTCAATTAAAATGAGACCTTTTTGACTTCACAGCAGGGGTTGAAGACAATAACCACAAAGTACAAAATCCAACCCTATTTCTGAAGCAAATAAAGAACAAATAAGGCCAGGAATTCCCTGTGATTTCTTAGCAGAAATGAAACAGCTGCATCTCTCCCTTCTGCCTAATGCAGGATGAAAAATGAACAGATTGAAAGGATTGTGTATTTCATGTCAAAATTGGGGGATTATAATTGAYGAAGATTGAACTGCCATAATGGACCTTCAATCAAATTATAGCAGTTTAACAATAAATTGTGCTTTTTGGTATCTCAAGCTCCTCTCAAACTTCRGAAAGTCTCATTATCTCAAAATAAACCTTTCAAAAAGCTCAGTAGGATGACAAAATGCCCAAATTCAAACACACACTTTGGAAGCATACTCTTCATAGAGATAGTTTTCTCGTTGTTAGATTATTTCTTTTTCCAATTCAACTCCAACCTGTAATTCCATCTGCTATACAACTTCATGAACACATCTGTATTTCATTCCAGATAGACAAAATACTACACCATAAAAATAGAAATAGGTGGGAACAGGCAACAAAAATAATCAAACCAAACCAAAGAACAAGCCAGATTTGTACAGACACCAGATCAGAATGAGGAAAGAAAAAAATGCTGTTTGTACTGAACAATTGTGCCAGTTTTAGAGAGAAGACTCTAAAGAAGGGGTYTTGAGAAACCCAGTCTAAATCTGTGTTTTGCAGTCCTGTCTTGTGCTTTAAGTGAAACCCAACAGCATTTYCTCCACAGAGGTTTCTTCATCTTTGGGTTTCATTTCCTGCTTCTTTCTTTATTTCTTTTTCCTTTCTAACTTTTTTTTTTTAAATTATTTTTAAAACATTTTTATTTCCTGATGGAACTGTTGGATTCATGTTCAGTAATAATTCTTCTCCTTGCTCTTAAAAAAAAATATGTCATACTCCATTTCTGGTCACTAAGCTTTTGTTTGCTTTGACAGAGCAGTGGTGGAAAATGTTACATTCCCCACAGTCTGGTGGAAAGGGAGAGTATTCCCCTCATTTTACTCCCAGTAGAGAGATATCCCTGTAAATATTTCCTAACCAAGCTAAAAATCCCAATATTTGGGGCTTGGTGCTTTTAAAATTTTTTTTCCTTTTATCTTTTCCTAATTCCAGCCTATGGGAGCAGTGGGGGCAACTGGAAAGGATTGCCCTGGACAGATGTGGGCTTTGTGTCCTCACATTTCTGGCAGGAGKATCAAGCTGTGAGGATCCAGGGAACAAACAACTGAGAGGTCCCATCCACCTCAACAGCCCTCTCTGACTCTCCTCCCCACACTCAGCCAGAATTTTGGTGCCAGATGTTGGTCATTGTGGTGCTCCTGGCTCATTGCAGGGCCCAAGGATATTTTCCACTTGATGAGCACAGAAAGGCTTCCTCACTTTGCCAGGAGCTCCCACATTCCTCACCCCTTCCATCGCCAGGGCACAAGGAAATGTGAGGCTCAGAATGATGAAAGTGACCCAAAAAACGAGGGCTTTTCACTTGCCAGGATATTTGTGCTCTGACCATGGGGATTTGGCTTCAGCCCATCGAGGTGAGGTACCCAAGGTGGGCTTCAAATCCTCAATTCCAGCCATCCTGAAGGAGATGTGCCTTAGCCAAGGGATTTGGTGATTTTTTTGGTGGTTTGTCCYGGGGAACTCTTTGCCTCTCTCCACTCCCACAGAAAGGATCAGTGACTCTGGGTCAGTGGCTGCCATTGGATGGACAAGTCTTTAATGAACGTGGTCCCMTGGCTCAGGGAAGTGCCACGTTCCRATTATTYYAAAGAATGGACCCCCCTCTTCACCCAAATGGAAAGAGATAAACATATTTTTCCTCCTTCAGTCCTAAAAGCCCCTCTTTGTCTGCTCCCTCTCTGCCTTCTGCCAAATTCAGTGTTGTGATCAGACAAAACAAAATTGAAAGATCAGGACTGCAAATAATTTTCTTTCAATTTTGCTGGTTGATTCCAGTGACAAACAGGCTGTATTTGGGGAAAAAAAAARRAAAAAAAGTAAATTCATGTTTGACAATTCTGGTGTCTATCTCACATCTCAAAAAACACCACTTCAATGGAAAAGGAACAGAAATAATAACCATTCACTCATGAACACAATATCGATTGCAGTGTACAGGAAAATAGGATCCAGACAGGATTTTACAACTAAGAAGGAAACATTACAATAAAGATTATGACATTTTATGAATATTCGTGTTATAGCTTTGAGCTTTATTGCAAAGCAAAAAATATATATTTGTATATATATATATATATTTTTATCTACATATCACCTCTGACATTGTATACAACACTAAATCACGAGAAATCAAAGAAATCATAGTGAGGTAGATACAAAACAAAGGGATGTTGAAGAATCCAGCTGCTAAATTTGGCTTAACGCAACTGTCATTAACATCTGTATATCCACCACAGCAGTGAGCTTTGATTCACAGCTTGATCAATGGATCCTACTAACATTGATATTGATATTAGAGCCCATTTAGGAACGATGACATCTGGGGGGACGGGGAGGGAAATAAATCAGAAGCGTTTCCTACAAACCGGTCGTCTCCGAGGGGAAATTTTCCATTGATTTTTTTCATGACTTTTAATGTTGATAAAACAGCTCTGAGAGACAGCCTGTGATCATGGGGTACTGGTAGTGCCTGAGGGCAAAGAGGGAGGACTCTCCAGCAGGGGAATCTACTGGGATTGAACACAAGCACAAGCAAAATAAACCATCCTCCCTTCCTTTTAGGTGGCTGAGAGGAAACAGCACACCCCGGGAATGCTGGAGGCTGCATCCCAAAACATGTGCTCGGGAATATCAGCTCAGACTTGCCAGTGATGGCCAACCAAGCAAGGCTTCAGCAGAAGGGCAGCCCCTGGATGGATCCTGCTTCTCTTTTCAGGCAGCAGCAGATACGTGGCAAGAAAATCGGTACCRACTGAAGTGACCGGCGCTGGTGGGACCGGTGCTGGCACCTGGTGGGGTCTGGCTGCTGGCTCTGCATTCCCACAAGGAGATATCTTAAGGCACCTGGATGACTGGGTTGCTCAGTGGGTAATTCTCAGCACAATATCCCGGGGTGGATTTGGGATAGCCTTGGGCTTTTAAATTTAGCCTGCCAGCCCAGGAGAGCATGCACCTGGTGTTTCCTTCCGTGGGTGGACAGATGGATGTGAGAAGATGTGGGTTTAATGTTAGCCAGGGGGAACCAGGCTGGATCCAGGAAAACATTTCTGATGAGTCTCCAGCACAGGGATGGTTGGCAAAAGTTCTTTATCCACCACCTTCATCCGTGAGGTGGCATGAGCAGCAAAGGATGGATSTGGCACCCTCATGTCATTCAGGAGYCATGAAWAAYTGGTGGTGTGAGGAGCTCTCAGTGCTTTGTGTCTAACACAGACAAAAGTTGGATTTTCCAGACTGGGAAGCCCCTCTGCTGCTGCTCAAACATCTCCTAATCTTCCTGCAAAGGTARGAAGCAACACCCTTGGAAGAAGCACGATTCCCCGGCTCTCCTGCAAACAGTGGCAACGAGAGCTTTACTCTGTCACTTACAATGTCATGGMTGGATTAGAGAAAATGAGAATTGACCAGAACAAATCGGGAATGAGCAGGAGGGGAAGCCAGTGTGACTGTTAGCAGCTCGCTGTGTGAATTGAACAAGTCACTGCTGGAGAATGACCTTATCCTTTAGGAAAACACACAGAAGGTTATTGCTTGTGCATTCATTTCCGAGAGGTTTCTTGGGAACCCCTACAGCRACCAGAAGACGGTCACAGGAAGCGTGTAGCACTTCAGGAAATCAAATTCTCCCATTTCTTGAGTAGATCCCACACTAAATTGCAGCCTGATACCTTTAGTCTTTCCAGGGGAATGCCTGATGTGGATGTGCCGCTTTGGCAGGGGCTGCAGAGCCAAATTCCTGACTCCAGAGCGATGCTGAAGGGGATAATTTTGAATGCTCATTAGCAGAGTACAAAATTCTCATGAGAAGCCTTGRTGGAGAGTGTCATGGAAGCATAGCAAATCCTGTCTGCTTTGGGTGGGATTCAGCTCACCTAAACATGACCAAATAAAGGCCACACAAATCTGAAATCAACTGGGATGAATCCCTACCTGGCAGTTTCCCTTGAGAATGGAATGGACCTTGATAGCTCATGGGATACCCAGATCTTCTGGCTAAATTAGAGGATTGGATCCCATTCACATAAAGCCAAAGAACTTTGGAAAAACCTCCTTGCCAGGGGGAACCTGTCAAAAAATGCACCTTGTCTTAGGCTCTGGAAGCTGGAAGTGGCTTTATACTTGTCCCCAAAGTGAATTTCTCCTGTTCTTTCCCAAAGACACTGCTAAAGATTTGGGTTTTTCACCAAAAAAGCCATTTGGAACTGAAACATGGGTGTGCTTTTATTGAGACTCCAAAGGGTCCCTTGCTTTGCTTTTAGGGGGCTGGGTAACACAGAAAGGAAAAATGTATTGCTGAGCATCTTCCAGACATTTCTTTTCCCTAACAGATTTTCTTGGTGAGTCATGGAACAAGCAGCTTTTGCAAGTKACTTCCTTTAATAAGTGGAGTGCATGAACTTAAAAGATTTTAGCTGCAGGATTACAGATTGAGTCAAACTCGCCTCCTAGGCTCCTCTGCTCACTGAATTTCGCAATTAGGAAAGTATCCTAATTTTTTTTCCTTAAAACTTTTAGCAGAAACTGGGGCAGAGGATGACTCCCCTTGGCCTCTCAGCTCTGCATTTTCAGGGATGGAAATTCTGACTTAAAGTGAGCCAGGGGGGAAAAATACTGTCTTCAAAAAATACTGATTAATCATGAAATTAATCATTAATAATCATTAGCACAGACTGCAGATGCCAGCATCCAGCTTTTCCACTACAGCTGCTTTCAGGTAACTTGTGCAGGAAGACTCACACCAAGTTCTTGGTGGGGATCCAAATGCAAAAAAGTTTGGCTGGAGGAAGCACCCTTGATACCCCAGAATGATGTGGRCACTTGTGCTCCCACTGATACATGGAAGAGATGCCACAAATCCATTCCCTTCATCCTCTCTACTTTTACCAGCTCCAGGAAGGGCCCTTTCTGCATCCACAGCTGTTCCCTGTTCACTTGGAAGAGCTTCACTAAGTTCGGTGTCCAATGAGTCAGAAATGGGATTTTATCTGTCCCACCCCAAGAAAYTCAAGGTCACGGAATCACTGAACCACAGARTATCTCAAGCTGGAAGGCATCCAYAAGGATCCAGACCACGGGGTCTGTGTGCAGTCTATGGGATAAGAGTGAATTAACAGCAGCATCCCAGGATTTTGCCCTGGGCCAAGCTGTGGCTGAGGAGCATCCGATAMAGGGATTTGAAGAGCGTCACCACGGCGGGCCTGGCTCCCAAGGACGGGCAAGCCTCGAGTGGGATGAAGAAGAAGCACAGCCAGAAGATAAAAATGAGGTGATGAAGGTCAAAGGGAGGAGCAGTGAACAGAAGAGAGCTGGAGGACAAAGGGGCAGGTTGGTGAAGAACTCACCGTAAACTGGCCCGGATCTCCCCGCCGTCGGCACGGAGAGCGGCGTGCCAAGGAGGACCGCGAGTGCAAAGTGCTTAAAGGCTTGGCCAGGATTGGCAACCCCCGTTGTGACAGGCACGGAGAGCTGGGGGAGACGCGCTCGGAGCCCCAGGGGAGCCGGTGGTGGGCGGGGGACAGGGCAGCCACCTCTGGGGGCCGCGTGGTTTCCTGAGCTCATCACTGGACCACCCTGCTTCCTCACCGGCGCTCTCTCCGTGGCCAACCGGGGTGRGGGAAAGAAAAGTTGTAAAGACTGAGTCATTCCCTGCTCCAACCCCCGGAATATGCACTGTGGATAACGGGTCAGTTTTCTACTTTTCACCTAAAGACAGGAGGGGGAATTTTAGAGCCAGGCTATTAATGACAGCTTAAGGAACTCCAAAAGCTCCGTTTGGATGGKGTGGACGGGTACGATGCTGGGTTTGGATGTGTGTCTATATTATACACACCCTCACGTGCACATAGGCTATTATATATTTCTATAATATATAATATAGTATATAATACACACACACACACGCACACACGTGAGATACTCGAACACCTGAACTCCTCTTGGGTYGTGGAATCAAAAGGCTCTGCTCTGAGGCTCGGGGGACACTCACTACATTTTTCTATCTAGACAACTTTGTACATACAAGTCGTAAAGTGCGTTAAAAAGCGCGTAAAATTTTCTATGTAGAAAACTATGTACATATAGCACACACATGTACTAAAACACTTGGAGTTAAGCCAAATTTCACCTTCATCTTCACATCCCCAATACCTACAATACAAAACCAGAATTAAAAAAAAAAACAAAAAACAAAAAAACCATAAGGAACCAAATAAAAAAAAATAATAATTCTAAAACCCAAGAGAGAGAAATGAATCAAGAAAGGAAACCAAACCCAAAAAACAGTCAACAGAAGCCTGGCACATGTAGAAAACATCGATTCACTTAGAGAACATAAAGAGGGTCATGTCCGAACCTCCTTTTTCTTAAAATCAAAACCAAACCCCTTTTGTTTGTCTGTTTGTTAGCTCTTATTGTTTGAGAAAAGTCACAGTAGCACTCTCACCTTGAACCAGAGTTTGGAACTTTTTTGTGTTTCTTTGTACAAAAGAAAAAACGGTTTAGGTTATGGAAAACAGTTGGGAAATTTGAGGTTGAAGAGAAGAGATAGAGAGAGAAACTGGAAGATTGCATAGTTGTGAACAGTGGCTTCTCATCAAGGTGAAAAAGTGCATCATCTGATAAAATAGCATTTGATTATTATTCTTTTTTGTTCGGTTCCATACTTCTTTTTTCCTCAGTCAACTGTACATGTCACACATGAAAAGGTATTTACAGCACACACACATGCTAACATTAAACGTCTGACACTGAAACAGCCATTCTTTAAAGGTTCCATCAGAGTTTGTTCCATGCAAATTTGTATTCTTTTTAAATACATTTTTTGCTACATCCTAAGACCACAGACTTGTCTAAGCCCATCTCATGTAATTTTGATCGTTAGCAAAACAAAAAGGGGAAAAGCACCAGAATGGCTCGGTTTGATCACCAAACCTCTGCTTTGACTTCTTTCTCTTTTTAGTTTTCATTCCTTCATCACTGCTGGTTGTTTGCTTTTTAATTTTTTTTTTTTCTCTGTTGTCATTTGTTTACATTAATTTTCCAGAGATGGGAAAAAACAATTGACTTTCTATTGTTTTTTTAAAAAGTGTTCTTGAGGTAAGAGTTATGCTCAGAACTTGGGGCAGGCAGCAAAGCTTTCAAAAGCATTTGAGAACTGAGGTGTGAGGCCAAACACTGCCACCAACATCGTAAACTAACGATGAAACTAAACAAAACAAATAAAACTGAGATGAATATTCCAGGTTTCTGTCCCAGCTGAACCTCCCACCCTCTTTCCAGCCCTCTGTCCTTTTCCAAAAATCACAGAGTGAAAAGGAAATAAAAGAAACTTGGCACATTCCCTCTTGCACCAGCCGAATGAAAAAGACAGGTGTTGTACATTAAAAAAGATACTTCAAAAGCTTTCCATGCTTGCTGCCTGTCTCAAGTGCGTTTTAATATATGTCTGATCATTTACATTTRTATAGGAAAGTCATATTTGTTACACTTTATACAGGATCACTTCGTTTTTGTCCTTTTTTAACCTTTTCACTTCTTTTTTTTTTTTGTCTTTTGGATAATGAGTTGGTTGTAACAATCTACAGTAAGGCTGCACAGGAAGAATACTGTGTGGGTTTATTTTTTTTTTTAAATTTCTAAGAACCAAAGTATATAAAATGAGGTTTGATTCTAGCACCTTTTACAGTATTATTGGTGTTGTTCCCTTTAGGAAAAAGATAACTCCACATCTGTTCTATCATCTCTCTCTCTAGTTTYAGCAATACTTCAAAGGTAACAATAAGGGGACCCAACCCAGCAGTCCTTGGACAAAAAAAAAACAAACCTCTCCCCTCCTCTGAAGTCAGGCAGAACTGCTCGTGTGAGCAAAGCCTTTGCCAGCTTCCCTCCTGCCCGCCAGCCAGGGCTCGCTCGGAGCAGCRCGGAAAACCGAGCATCCAAAGAGGAAAAAAAAAAAAACCAAAAACCCACACCAAGCTGGCTGGGGCAGCTGAGGTGGAGAGGCTCGACAGCAGATGGTTTTGTGCTCGGGATGGGGGGGAATAACACCTCTTGCCAAAAGGTGCAGAGGAAAGGCAAGGATGCTGCCCTGGGATGCTGCCCCAGCCACCCCATTGTCCTCCCGTGTTAGGAGGAAGATGCGGCCTGGCAGCGTCCACTGGGGAGATCTGGAGCGATTTTTTAGGAATTTTCAATTATGTGAAACAGCATCTTTCACTGAGAGCGTTTCTGGGAGCTGGGAGGGGAGAAGGAAGCTGGGAAAAAACCCCCAAAAAACCCAAAAAAACAAAACATGGGAAAGAGAAGCTCCTTGCCAAGGTTGTAATGTTTTACAAGGACGTTGAGCTGTTGGTTTCACTCGAGCAGTGTTAATGCTGCAGGGGAATGGTCCATTCCCCAGACAGCGGCATCAGAACCTCAATTATATATATATAATTATAACTATAGCAATATATCTATCTATCTATATTTATATAAGTATACATTAAAGTCTGTTACTGCACTGGCACCTAATACGGAGGAAAAGTACTGGCGTTGCTGCTGGATGCGAGTGGTTGCCTTGACTGAAGTCCTGTGAAGGGTGAGCACCACAAGGAAAGGCACCACGAGGCTTTTGAGAGTTGAAATGTTGCTGCCCTAACRGAGCCATCATCAACAAAAACAAAGAGCTTGGTGGAGTTAATGAGGGCAGGTGGGGCCAGGCCAAACTCTGGCCTGGTTGATGACAGAAAAAACAGAGTTTTCCCAGAAAAAAATACTGGGGTTTGCACAGGGTGAAATTGAGGGTGGTGAAATTGAGACCGGAGTTTGGTCTTTTAAGGGGCACGTTGATTTTGCAAGCTCTTATGCAGCACTTTGGATGCTTTTTAACAGCCTTCCTAAATTCAAAYGGCCTCCTTGTGCCATGTTCAACATGCCTGCACTGGTGGAAGAAAAGCAGGACTGAACTTTGAGCACTCAGGGAATAATCTAACACAAAGAGGGCACAGCCTGCCGTGGGCTGCCTCCTGGGATGTGCTGGATGCCTTCAGCTCCCGCTAAACCAGGGGGGAAGTTGAAGGCTCTCAGTGAGTCTGATCTCATCCCTCTGCAGAGCCCTGCCCTGAATATCTCAATCTGTCACACCCCAGGAGAATAAATTATCCTGGACACAGGCTACGGTTTTGATGGGTTGGCAGAAGYCTTGCCAGGCTGAGGCAGAGATGAAACCTGCACCCTTCTGGTTTTCCAAACTCTTAGCCAGTGCCTCTCATCCCCTCCTTACTCAATCAACATTTCCTCCGCGCTAAACTTTCGTGCTGGCCCTTGCTCTATTTCTTCTGCTCMTAAACTCATGCTCAAGCACRTTGCCCTCCAAGATGTAGAAAAAGYGAGGAAGAGCTGGGAATAAGCCAGAGCACATCCCCAGAGCTCTCCTGCAAAACGAGAAGTCACTGCGGGCGCTGCCCATCCCCAGCGGGCTCCCCGTGCGTAAGGTCACGGCTTGGTGATGGAAAAAGGAAAAGAGAGACTCGCAGGCACTCCGTGCTGAGTTAAGAGCACAGGTTTTGCATCGTGTTGACACCTGTCAGCCCATCCCACCCGAACAYCCCGAGCTCTCCAGACAGCTGCTGACAAGCAGCCTGCCCCCACAGCCAGCGGCATCGCGCCAAGGACAGCGCCAACGGGTTTGGRGGAATTTCGCTCACTGGACAGAGAGGAGGGGCAGGACTGACCCCAGCCCCTTCTGGCCAGCTCAGAGCAGGGGTTGGTGGCAGCCCCGTGTCACCCCAGCACGGTGTGTGCTGGCAGAAGCCAGGAATGGTGTTGGGACACCACTGTGGGGGACAAATGGAGTTGGCCACGGCGGGATTTGATGTAGCTTTCCTTGTTCATTCAGATGGACTTTGGGGCATCTAATTTGGATCCCAGTCTTTCTGGAATCACAGGGAGGCTGGCTCAGGTGCATAAATGACCGAGGAAGGAGCCAGCCTCTCCCAGATGAACTGAAAATCCTTGATCCTAACTTGGATGGATGGGCATCTTCACCTGCAAGCCACGCTGGGTTGGAATGGCACTGGAAGGACAACTTCAGATGAAGGACCTGGGTTCAGAATGGGCTGAGTTTGGTTTATAAGGCAAATTCAAGGCATGGGCATGACCAAGTTTCAAGCTTCGTTAMCAAAAAATGTACTTTTTACTAGGAAAGCTTAGGCCATTATTCCTGCCTGATGCACCTGATCGAGAGAGTGTGGGGTGAGCAGAATTCTTGTTTGGAATTTTTTTGGCCAGACAGGATTTAGGGTGGGAGAATAAGACAYGGGGATGCCTGTGGCATGAACTCTGGGGAATGCACCTGAGGACCCATGTGCTCTTTCCACCTCTGCTGTCAACAACTCCATGGCCCAAACAGGACTGTGCTAAATCCTTGGTTTCTCAGTTGCTGGTTTCCACAGGCAGAGAGGGGCATTTCAGAGGATGGAGAAAAATCTTCCCAAAACCTTATTGTGACATTTCAGAACAATCTGCCTGTCTGTGTCTGCTGAGCCAAATGGGGAYAAGAGGAAGGTGATGTGATGGATTTGTCCTGCTCTGCCCACCACCACCATGGTCCTGCAACACTTTTGATGGTAAGGTCTGGAAGCACATCCCCAAACATTGTCTAAATAATCCTTCCTTTTGAGGGAACCTTTATCCCTCCCAGTTTATAGATGAAATATAGAGCAAAAACCTCCGCAAACTGCCAGGTTAAGCCCTAACAACTTATTTTTACCATTTAGTAGTGACTGTGGGATTTTTTTCTCCTTGAATAAGGTTTATTTGAGGAATCAARTGCAAGAGTGTTTTCCAGGTTTTGAGTGTCAATGAGTTCTAGTAGTGATTAGTTGAATTTCAATGTTTATGGGAAAAGTGGCACTTCTGCAATAGAAGTATTTAAATTGTGCTATTCTCTGTGGCTGTGCCAATTTTCCAGTACTATCAAAATTCACTAATCAAAAACGCTCCTAGGATGACAGCTCATCTGAGAGGTTTTTGTGGACTGTTAGGATTCCTTTCAATCAGAAGAGCTTTGCAAGAAGTAGGATTGRCAAAGATCTTCAAATGCACACCTGGGGGAAGCGTGGCAGAGATGCAGGGGTGGAGGTGGGAACAGGCTGACCATTCCCATATCACATGCCCTGGAAAACAGGCCAATGGCACCAGGGAACAYCTCACACCTGCCAGCAGACACAACCCTAAAATCCTCTTGGCTTTCCCAACCAACAGCCCRYGGCAGAGATGGAGAGAGAACGTGGSTCTTCAGTCACCATGGTTTTCAAAATAAATTTAAAAAGTATTCACACCACAGGAAGGGCATTTCCTTGCAATCAGAAAGTCATTCAAAGCCTCCAAAATATAGAGCCTTCCTGTGGTAATCCTGGTTTTAGGGGAACAGCTCCACCATGGAGCATGCTGTCAGATTCCCAAGCACATCCCTATTAGTCTGGGACAAGGAACACACAGAAAACCAGKCCAGAACCTCACTCCACCTGTTATCTCATCCTGTGCTCATGATGGGTGGCCACATCAGATTTAGGGGAATGGTCTGAACTTGGCCCAGTGACTGGAGTCACCAAGAGATGTGAAATAGTCCTTCCCTGAGTAAATAAAACACTTTTAAAACTGATTCCCACTCCTCATTGGAACAAAAGGCTGGAATGGTAAAAGTTTGCAGAGCAGAAACAGTAGCCAGAACCATTCTTTTTTTCTGATAGKAAAATGCTTTCCATGGAAACCTCCTCAAGTTTTAGAGCCATTTTGGGAKGGGACATATTTTTTAGCTAATGGAAAACTTTGATATTCAAGGTAAAATCTCTTYCCTCTCACTCTCCCTACACAGAAAAGGTGGGAGACAAAGGAATTTGGCTGTGATACCTATTTAGACCCTCCTTCAGAAAACACACATCACAGCTCTCCTCCAAATGACTGCAATTACATCCAATTTAAGGCTTGTTTAATTGCTCGAGCAGTTCTGGGAAGTCTRTGGATAAGTGCAAACCAATCCACTTTCCCTACTACTTATCCATCATGAATTTGTTGGCTGATACCGAGATTTCAAAGATTATTCAAAAAAAAAGCAGGTTCCATGGGAATGGAGTGAAATTGAAGTAATTTGAGGGGGCTGCTTTGGGGTTTCTCCCACAGTGTCAGCTCATAGAATCACRGAATATCCWGAGTTGGAACTGACCCACAAGGATCATGGAAGGTCCAACTCCTGGCCCTGCATGGGATTGACCCCAAGAATCACCCAGCTGGAGTCAAGAGGCTTCAGCTTCAGGCCACTGCAATTCCTGCGGGCGCGTGTCCCGGTGCGTACTCGCCYGCCCTCAGAAACTGAAACCAACCCCTCACGCGAACAGATTGCAGGTGTAATCAGCTGGCATTTGTCCTGGATCTTCCCTGGTTAGGAAGGAACAGCGTTTGCTTTTAGAGTGGRAGGAGGGGAGGGAAGGCGGGGGCGGGCGTGCAGGTGGCGTTCAGCTGGGGCTGAGGGGAGGAGGTTCTGGCACTGGCAGCCGGTTTTATTGGTAAATACCGCTAGAAAAGGAAAAATATGAGCTGCTTGTCCTTGTGACTGATGAACGGGAATGACATCTGGAGGCAAAACAATAATCATTCCCTTCGAGTGGCATTTGGCATTTGAATTTTAAGGGCTTGGAAATCAGATTTGGAGGGTTGGCTCCCTGCAAAGGGGGGCCCCTGTTTGTTGTGTGTGTTGACAGGGCTGTTCTCATTGCAGTGCTGATACTGGTGGAAGGAGAAACCATCTCTCCCTCAGCTAAAACCAGGGACTACAAAGCCCCCATAGAGATCAGGGGTAGGCTACACTCAGATGGCTCCTCTTGGAAAGATACTCCTGCTTTTGCCCAAGTTTTGCCTGGGTTTTGATGAACTCTACAAGCTCAAACATTAAATCTGTTGTCACAGCTGAAGAAAAAGACCGATAGGGCCCTGTTTGGGCTCCCCAAAAGGAGTAGAAAATACTGTTTTTAGCATAGATAGTGTAAGGAGGCACCTGGCCATCAGTGGAGCTCTACTGATATATCCTGACACTGCATTTGGCCCCCATGCTTGGTCTGATTTTGGCTTCCAGATTTCTTAAGAAGTGGAAGATCAGGTGGGACAGCATTTCCTCACGACCTTAAGCCTCTGATGGTCTTTTAATTAAAAAAAAAATAAAAGAAAAGCCCCTACAAGGAATGTTTATTTCAACCCTGCTTGCAAATCCCAAATTGCTAGCACCTCTCACCAGGAACGGCCTTCCTCGTCTCGAAGAAGCCCTTTGGAATTCGCAATGTGTTCATATATACTAAAACATATATACTGCTGCAGTAACGTGGCATGTATGCTCACCTATATTTCCATGGGACTGGGGATATAGACTCAGACATACATGTTGATTAATCCCTTTAATCCTGAAAATTCATAGGCACACGCTTCACTTCAGGCTTAATATATRGTAGGAGGAATTCTCTCTCTTCCTGCTGTTTTCCCCTCGCTGCYGAAGTGGGTCACACCAAAACAACTGGGTGCAAGCACAGCCAGGTGGTTTCCCTGTTAAACAGTGCAATTTCAGGAGAATTAAAGGGTGATTTATCAATAATGTGAACTTTTTGTCTTTTTTTCTTTCTTAAATATATTTATATATATATATATATATATATATAATGCCCTCAATACCTTATAGGCTGTATCCTATTTAATTCCACGAGGTGGGCGACGACGAGCTTTGAAAGCAGTCTGCACCTACATCTTTTTACTCTACCAGATACACATTTAATTGCTTTCAAAACCACACCTGCCCTCTCTCAGCCCTCTCAGTCCATCCCTGTTCAAGACACAGATGTGTGGTGCTTTTTAGGACAAAGAGGGAATATATCTGTTTGTTGGCCAGCATTTGGTTGGGTCAAACGAAGCARTTAGCATAGCACCGAAGGAGTTACATTGCTGTTTTTTTTCCCAACTTCAATCTTTTTTTTTTTTTTTTTCTTTTTTTTTTTTGGAACAGAAGCAGTAAAAAGAACCCAGGAGCACCAAGCTGAGTGCTTAAAACAGGGCAAAGAAACAGCTGGGGAGAAGGAAGGGGAAGGAGCAGACCCAAAGCCAATGCGGATGAGCCACGGCCCATCTGCAGGAGTGGGGCTTCTAAATTTGCTCTGCCCCAGCAGGAAGATGTGCAGCTGCCTGGAARTTCAGGTGGAAGAGCCTGGCCCCTGTAGCCAGAAGGTTTTGAACTCCCTCCCCACGGTGGATTCAGAGGAGGGACAAGGAAGGTACGTGGCAGACCAAGCCAGAGCTTCCTCCTTGCTTCGTGCAAGGCAAGTCTTGGGATGGAGAAGACAAGRGCCACCTGAAAAACCCCACAGCAATCCCAAACAGACTCCACAGTCCTTACTCAGGACAGAAAAGGAGACCCAACAGCAAAACCCAGGAGTTTTGCCTGAGTAAGGAGTGTGTGAGCAGACTTCACAAAGCTTCTCCAAAAGGGAGCAGGGAGTCCTGCCTGGCACTGCATTCCCAMAAGAGACATCATATAATGGTCAGCACACTTAGACAATAAAAACACAAAAAAAACTCCCCTCATAAACCCCAGGCTTTCTATCACATGTTTTTCCCTTCTGAATCATCTGACCATAGGTGACATTGGGAGCAACGAACTGGACCCCTTCCCTCGTTCTAAAGAAAGTTATCCTGGCTTGGGGCTCAACCAGGGATGAATCCACCTCGACGGACACAGAACCAACAGCCAAAACTCCCACAGGTGGCAAGGGAAGTTTTGCCTGCAGGAGGACAGTGAAGGCAGCCTGGCCTGGTCTCTCTAGATGTGGCACAGGTTTTTTTTTCTCCAGAAAAGCAGGGACTTGGGGAAGAGTTGCACGGGAGCAGCGTTGGGTCTATTTTATCCTTTCACATCCCACCTTCGCCCTTCACATAAGGAAAACAGTTCAAAAACCAAAAAGAAAAAGCTACTGTACAACCAAGTAAACGGCAATAATTGTGCTGTCTTAGGCAGTCAAGGAACTTAAAAGGCAAAAACAGAAATTAAAAAAAAAAAAGATATTTTTTCACGTGTTTATCAGTTGAGACACTAGTTTTCCCATGCCTACAAGAGTCCTCAGCAATACCAGCCTCCCAAATAAGGTCCAGGCTATTCCAAAACAGCGTGAGCAAATTTTTCACTGTATTCAGATGGAAGCTGATGACTGAAAGATTAGTGCACATTTAACCGTGGCTGATGAGAGCAACTTTTAAAGAAATTCAAGTATTCATCAGTAATTCTGTAATTCGGTTCAGAAATACTTTTGTCATCTTTAGTTTCAAGTTTTCAGAAACAGCAAGGAAAAGGGAAAGGTCACCTGTTGTGTTAAGAAAACAATATTGCAAACAGTGCTGTTACATTTGACCAGGAAAGCAAGGCTGTTCAAGTTGGCGCACAACAATTTCCTCCGTTCCTTGCTTTTGGGGAGAGAAAAGACTTCAAACCAACTTTCTCAAGACGTGCACCAGCAGGTTTCCCCTCCTGCGTGTTGTAACCCACCCCTTCACTGCTCATTCCCCCCACAACAGCACAAACCCAGCGAGAATGAAATTTTCGCGGCGCGCTTCCAGCACCTCTCACACACGTTAACTTTAAGCCTCACAACACCCCTGTGAGGTAGGTAAATATTATTATACCCATGTACAGATGGGTAAACTGTAGGCACAGAAAGGTTAAATCAACTTGCCCAAGGTTACACAGCAACTTCGTGGCAGAGCTGGGGTCGGAACCCAGGAGTACTGTCACCCAAAAAAATCTGAAATGACTTTTAGACCGTGGCCACTTTCCACGCTCTCTGTAAGAGACCATCTTGGCAAACACAGCATTGCACAAATCCAATTAACCCCGCRGATTACAAAGTGCCTGGCTTTCAAACAAGTTGCCTTGCTGCATTGTGTCCCAAAGGAATGGGGAGGGCACAGGAAGGTTTATGCTCTCAAATAATTGGGCTTGGTTTTGGTTTGGTTTTGTTTTCAGGTTTTTGATGCACATCCGTATTATTTTATCAACAACATCACTTTCCAATTGGGTTCTGTGCGTGTCTGAATACACACTGAGGTCCAGATGGTTTATGCAGATTTATTTTAATAGTCACCAATTGCCTCCCTCCTCATCAGCCAGGAGCCAATGGAACACAAGCAGAGATCCATCCTCTCATTTTCCCATTTTTCTCATTATCCCACATGTCTGAGCTTCAGGTAAAGGAACAAGGTTTGAACACAGGCAACACCCAGCACAGCAGGAAAGCTCCTCCCTTCCTTCGCATCACACCTTGACAGGGAAGAGCCACCACACCGTCATTCCCAAGTTCAAACACAACAGAGCAATGAAACGATTCTGAACGTGCTCATGGAGAATTAAGCGGATTGCAACAATCTCTAGCGGTACCCAAAGGTCTGGAAATGCGTTCTGCACACAGTGAAAGGTTTGCCCACGTCTATTTGGGATAGCCTCAAGTCTCCTCGTTCAAACCAGGCTGAGATTCTCTGCACCAGAATACACCTGAGCTCCAAGGAAAAAAAATAAAACCAGCAATCGTAACCCTGGGAAAGCACCATCCCCAAAGCCCCCAGGGCTTGGGACGACTGCCAAAGGAACAGCATGCAAGCTCCAGCAAGCAAAGGGTCCACAAGGGAGTTCACATCATCCCTACCGTCCTACATCAGCCACCTCAGCTTCTGTGGGGATTGGCATAGACCTTATTTTGTCATAGTTATTTGGGTTTTTGTTTTCTGGTGGGTTTTCTTTTGCGGGACCACGTCAGATCTGAACAGAACCCAGAGAAAAGCAAACCCAGTAAAAGAAGGAAAAATCCTAGGAAAGCCTGTCTCCACAATTTTCCGCTGACTCCGGCAGCTTCCAAATTGTCTCCTGCCCAAGCTGGCCAGCAAGCAGGCACTAAAAGGTTTTGCAAATGCACAGTAGTAAGTTTTCCTTTTCAAAGCACCTCTGAGCTTCAAYGAAATCGTGCTGGACTAACCTGAGACCACATTTTCTTCAGGAGGTTTAGTCATGCTGCAGGTGTGCGGGTGACAGGTGYGACATGCAGGGCCAGGGGTGGGATAAATTGTGAAGTGAATTTTGTGTGTACAAAAATATATCTGGAGAGCACAGGGTGACTGCACTCTGAAAGTCAACAGCGATGCTCCTCGTGTGAGCCGGGTTTTAGCAGGCCATTCACTAAAGCTTGGAATTGATTTTGCCCTRTTTCATCCAGTCAGCTTTAAATAAAAATACATGCAAATGGCTGCTGATTTTTGGCAGGTGCACAAAAGGACAGGGYGAAGCAGAGAATTAGCTCCAATCCCAAACACTGAAAATATCTGTATTCACACTTGAAATGGGTGTCTCACTTTCACCTTGCACGGGTAATTATTCACCATTGGCTCCTCTTCTGCAGTTCAGGCTGGATTTGTTGCTGATGAAAAATGCCTCGTGTGGGTGGCAAAGCATGACAAGGGCATGGGCAGGGACCTTGTAATTCCTGTTTCCACTGTTGATTTGGTCTGGTCTGAGTGATTCCTGTYTCCGAATTAGCTGCCTATGGATGTGTAACACTATCACAGTAAACATGCCATCCATCTGGCATGGATGGAGGGATGGATGGGTTGACATCCGAGCCATAAAAAGTGACGCAGTTTGCAAAACAACCTCAGCAAAAGGAACAAAGCGAACCGAAAAATTGCTTGTCCATTGAATCAGGCAGAAACCAGGAAAATGGCAGATCAGAGCTGACGCACTCCACCACGTCCTGCATCCTGGTCTGTGGCATGGAGTTACATCTTTATCAGGAAATCAAGCACTTTTAGGATCCATTCTGGCCATGAAAATCAACTGAGTAGTGCCGGCCCCATCCTGACTCCTAAAATCTTCCACCCCTGATATGGAGCAGCTGCATCCAAACTGCTGACTGGGGACTGTCTCTGGTCAGTACCAAAGCCTGGGCAAGCTGTGCCTGAGCCCAGGGCTCCTTGGAGTGGATCAAAACCATGCCAGGGAAGGTTTGAACARTAACAGTCGGGATGGTGGAGCCCTCATGCCTCAGCATGGCCCTGGCATGGCACAGTTGGCTGGTTTAGATGATCCCAGGGTGAATTGAGCACCACRAATGTGCCAGAGAAGTTGCCCACCGATCTTGTGATGTGAATAAACACAGGCTCAACCTTTTCTCCGTGGCGGTTTGAAAAGCTCCTCATGTGGTATCTTCTGGCCAGAAGGTGGGGTATGGTATAAAAAAAGGGAAAAGCTGAGGAGTTAAAATCAAAGTGAAACCAAAACAAGTTGTTGACYATTCACCAAAAAATCAAAGGGAAAAGAAATCCAAAAAAAAACCATCAGGAGGAAAGGATGAGACTCTTAGCACTGGGATTAATACCAATAGAGAGCTGGGGTAGTTCTCCACCCTGAGCTTTTGGCTTGGCAAAAGGCGCTGTTTGGCAACAAGATCACAGGAAATCCCAAAAGGAAAAGGTCACCACCCCAAACTGTCCACCAGGAACAGGTTGGGAGCAGTGGCAGAAGCACGGGCTTTACGTTAAGGCTGCAATGAAGTCCTGGAAAAAGAAATAGTTCTTCAGGGAGGACACAGGCTCTCCCTGCAAATCCTTTGCAAAATGAAGACGCTGATGGATATCATTCAAAGAAAGGAGAAGCAGAGGCAGAAAGTTTATGCAAGTAATGAAAACAGTCTTAACTCGCAGCGGAGGCACCTGCCTTTGTTGTTATCCAGACTACGAGCCACCGAGGAGGAGGACTTTGGAACAGGGATGTGTCAAGCCCTTGGTTCAGCTGGTTTGGTTGTGAGAAGTTAGCACTGCGTTGAGAAGTAAGGACACTTCCAGAGTGTTTTGCCTCCCCCGCTCCTGGCACGGGGGCGGAGGCGGCGGCTGTTGGTGTGGTGGTGTGGAGTAAGATCCCGTTCCTGAGGGAAGGCAGGCTGGAGTTGCTCACGAGAGGCAACACTGGAGGGTTTTCCTCCTCCTGGCACCTGGTGACTGTGCCTTGGCTCATTGTCACTGTCCTGGTGGGAAGGGTCCAGCTGTAAGTGATCAGCACCACGTTTCCAGACCTCAAGGCTGATGAGTTTGGGGAGCAGGACTTTCTTACGGCGCTTTGGAAAACRAGAATGCCACCTCCTGGAAAAAATGGTCCCCGAGGAACAGCGGGGGCTGTTTGCCATCCATTCCTTTCTCATGCTTTTGCCACGGAAATGCAGATGTGGGGAGGAGAGCTCTTCATGCAAGCACSAAGGGGAGCCTTTGCATGGGGAATTAGATCGAGATAAGTCTACATTAACATCAACGGCAAGTCAAAAGAAAGTTCTGGAAGAAAAAATGCTGGCCTGTAGCTGGAGGATGGGCACCTCTACATTTTTAGGACTCAGCAGGTGGGGACAGCAAGTTCACTTCACAAATTACCTCTTTTTATGGAGACGACACGCTGATCAGGGCAGAAACAGGGTGAAATGTTAGTAGGACACTTGAGAAGGGACTGGCTGTGGGGCAAAGACAATGGAGAAGGGAAATGAAAGCTTTCCACAAATATAAATCAGTTCATGTACATATATATATATATATATTTATATATATATGTATTTATGWGCACAGCAAACAAGGGGCTGGGGAGTTAGACAGGGGATGACAAGACCAAATCCCTCCCTTTGCATGAAAATGTGACCATCACGTTGGTTGTAATCAGAGCCCAGAAACTTCTGCCTGAAATGGAGTTTGACTGGGAATTACAGTACCAGTGACAATTTGGCTTYGTATAAACTTTGCCGTGTGTCTATAGTTTGGCGTGAAGGAGTCCTGCCCTCCTCGAAAGGGACAGGCACCAGTTAAAAGTTTTCCTTTACAAAACAAAATGAAACAAACTGAAGAAACCCCAACGTTTTCTCAGAACACTGCAAAGGATCACTGATTGAAAAAAATGTTTCTCTTCAGGTATATTCAGGCGAAGAAAGCATTCAGCTTCTTTAAACTGTTATATAAAATTGGTACTAGTTTCTTTAAATACTATCATAATTAAAAAAACCAACTGATTCCTGAAATTAAAAAAAAAAATAAATCATAATCATAATTAAAAAATATCTCCCCATGCTGACCTTCTCTTCAGAATAGCTCAGCATGGGAGTTTYGCACCCTAGACAGTTACAGTATTTCTGGAATAAAAAATTGCAATTACACACAGAAAATACTACAGCATTCACTTAAAAATATCTCATTTTGTTGTTGTTGTTTTTTTTTCCCCTCCCAAGCAGAGGGATGGTGGGATTGAAAAGATGCCCTGAAACGGGAATATTCCTTTAAAGGAGCAATACTCTCGAAACGGAAAAAGGGTGTCGGATAGAGACGCAAACCCAATGATTCAACTCAAAACAAAAAAACACCCCAAAAAAAACCCCCCAAGAGATTCCAGCACAGGAACAGAAATCCGAGAGAGATGAGAATGTTCAGACACCGAGMGGGTTGTTTGGAAATGTCAAGACAACCCCACAGCCCTGGGCGGGGCCGTCTGGGCTTGGCCAAGCATCGCGGGCGGCGGCATCTCCTGGCGGTGGGAGGCTAAGCTAAACCACGGCGCTCTCGCCACGCTCTTGGGTTTCCTCTGCTYGTTGTTTCTCAGCCATGTACTTACAGTAGAGGGTGACACGAGACAGTTTCTGGTTTTTGTTTTTTTGTATCAGCAGTTCCCCCACGCGTAACCGAGTCGAAGAGTTTCCTCAGCTAAATTCACAACAACAACATCATCATCGTCAACGAAAAAAAAAAAAAAATTTTACAAAGCACCAAATCATCTCGAGACGTGAGTCAGTTTTACAGGTTATTACCGCTTGAAGAAGTTTTGTTGGTTGGTTTTTTTGTTGTTGTTTGCTTTTGTGGTTTTTGTGTTTGTTTTTTTTTTGTTTGGTTTTTGTTTTTTTTTGAATCCCGACTTTTCATGTTTTGTTTTCCTTAAAAACAAAACAGAAACAAAACAGAAAATCAAAACCCAAAAATCCCCAAAATGGAACGAAGGATGCTTTACAATCACTTTAAGGCTCTCACTGAATGAGACATGACAGGTCTTACACGAGATTACAAATAATACATGTATGCCTTTCACAGCCTTAAAATGATACAGTAGGTCAAATTATTTTGCCAGTCACTGATCAAGTATTGTGCCTTTAAATTGACTCGCTTTTTGCTACCATGCTGAGTTTTATTATTACTGAAATAATTATTGGATACGTGGAAATGTAATTTCGGGTCATGGTTTTTTTTTCTTTTTTGGTTTATAATTTTGATAATTTCGCATTTTCCAGAAATCAAGGTGGCAGGCCTTATTCTGGGCTCAGACTGTTGGCATTTGCTCCACTGGAGACAGTGGGGCTTTAGCACGAGCAGTTGTTGGGAACAAGATCAGATCCTGCATTTTCACGCTGATCTGGTACAATCCCACCTTTGTRCAGGGCCCATTTCCACGAGGAAAATGGTTCCAGGGTGGGGTGGTCTTTATAACACGACTCGGTCAAGGCTTGGCCCAATGGTGTTATAAATCCCTTGCCAAATTATCTTACAGACCTGATTTTGTCTTTCAGCTGTTGGAAAAATCAGACTCCATTGGGGTTGTCTTGGCTTTGCTTTCTTATCTTTGCTTTCTTATCTTTAGACATTTTGAGGTGTTTTTTTCTGCTAAATCCAATAAGAGCAACTGGATTCTTTTTTTTTTTTCATACGTTTCTCTCTTTTTGTTGTTGTTGTTAATTTTTTTTTTTAATTTTAAGGTTGGCATTTCAGTTGGATGGTGGGTTTTTCTTTTGTATTTTTTTCCTGGCATATAATCATCAAAGAGTTTTGCATGAGAAAGGTGACAGTACTTAATGAAACTCAGCACCTAAGGGCATAAGGCAGTTGTAGGTTTGTTTGTTTGTTTTTTTTTTTTTTATTTTTCAATCAGCACCAATCCCATAAATAATGTTCTACACTTGGTGTACGGTATAAAACTGATGTGGAGATGCCTCCTTCTCCACCTGTGAATCCTAGGTGTGGAAGTTGAAATACTGTTTCTTGTGTGTAAAAAACAAAAGAAAAGTTTTTCTTTTTGTTTTTACTTACAAAACATAGAGAATATCTTTTTTTTTTTTTTATACATACAGCAACCAGAAAGAAAGCTTATCTGAAGGTTTGTGTTTGTTTCATGATCTGTGTTTACCGTAAACAAAAATAAGGTCCCCTCTTTTACTTTTGCTTTAAGGAGCTTTAAAGTGAAGATTCATATTGTAGCAACTCATATAAGAGAGGTCCATCTCTATACCTAATACCTACAGCTGTGGGGGTGACATATTGGAGGATGTTGATAGTTCTTCTCAACCTCCTGTCTACAAAATGAGCATCCCAGGCAGGATACCTTTTCCTCGGGATGTCAATCTTAATGAGAGGCCCCTCGGGGGGGTAGGGTCGCCCAGATGGAGTAGATGGAACCATTGCTCTCACCTGGAAAACGGGCAAGCAAGTGTCAGCTGTGAGTTCCTCCTGTTGCTCCGTGACCGCTCTGGTGGGCGTAGCCTGGGCCCCCCGGTACCCAGGGGTCTGAGGCGCCATGGGCTCAACATCGGGGGGCAAAGGAATGCCCCAGAGCAGCTCGGCGCAACAGGAGCTGGCAAAGATCTTAGCTCTTGGCCCCATGGGATGCAGCACACCATAATATAACAGCATCAAAGCTATCCCAGCAGCAAAGCTAAGAAAGACACAACACAGTGCTGGCACGGCATAGGAGTCAGTGGTGTCAGGATCTCTGTAAAAATACCAAAGGAGCGTCAAGGCAGCGTTCTCCGTCAGGACCACCGTGTAATACGCAAACATTCGGTATCGAGTCCGCCCTTCCTTGACATTAAACCAGCAGAAAATGTACACAATCCCTACCACCATGTTGAAGAGGATCTCCTCCCACTTGGACATGCAGAAATCTGTCCCACCGTGGATGATCCAGAAAGCCATGGCACACCAATGGACCACTACAAAGATCCCAAAGTAGAGCTGGAAGATGGAAGCAAAGAGAGCAAAAGAAATAACTCGGGATGAGATGGTGAAGAGGCGCCAGAAGAGATGGATGAGGGCCCCTCTGTAGCTCATACTCTTCTTGTCGTCCCTAGAGTCCCGAAGAAGCTTGTGATAGGAGGCTAGCACCCAAGCCAGGGACATCAGGGAGGCCACAGAGGACACACCTGCCGGAAGACACACAGATCCACTGAGTTAGACAGGCAGCTTTGGTGGAAAACATCATCTGCTCACTAAATTATTGCATCTGGGGCAGGCTCGGGAGCCTGAAGGTTCAACTCACGTCAGGTTGTCCTTACAGTCTGGAGGAGAGAAATACAGAGATATCAGTGYGGGAATTGGAAATGGTGCCGTATTCAGGAGTTCTCTGACTCCTTGCCCTTATCTTCCTGAGCCACTGGATCTGCCACCCCACCCCAGCTGTTCTGGTAAGGAACAGCCTCTGTGCTCATCCTGACTGGATCTGCTTTTGGGAGTTTGAAATCCAGWTCCCATCTCAGCATCCCAAGTGTGAAAGGTACTGTCTTGGAGAGCGGGATCTCTCTTGGAATGCACGACAGCAAGAGCAGGCTATGTGATTCCCTGCAACTGCATGGACTCTTTTTTTTTTCTAAAATACTTTTAGTTAGGCAACATTCCCATTGATTCTCCCTTACTCAGGAATCCCCATTTGCATTTGCCTTTTGGAAAAAYAAGGTTTTTGTCCCATGCAGATAAACACAGAAATCCAGGGARCATCAAGACCAATCAATACCCTCGAAAAGAGTAGCAAAAAAAAGGATCTGATCTCTCCAGCAAGTCTCCTGCCTTGTTTCCACGATGGACCCAAGACCTATCCTGGAGGTAGCTCTTCCCAAGTCTTGTCTCCTTTCTGGAGCACAAATCAAAGTCACAGCCATGTCAGGGAGGGCACAGCCAGCACYGGGGTCACCTTCAACTCCCAACAGATCCCCCTGCACCCTGACATGGGGCAGAACACCCATATTCCAAAGGGACCCGCTTTTTTTCTCCATCCCAACCAACATTTAAGTGATTTGTTTCCTCCAGAAAATAAAATGGTGGCCCCACCACACTTGAGAGGCTTTTAAAAATATAATTCCATTGATTGTCACAGGGGTAGATTGAGTGACTCATGGAGCAAAGCATCACAACAAAAATTAATTGAGAGATCCCAGGGAAAACAAAGAGCTGCTGGCAGCTCTTATTCCTTTGTCCCCACTGYTGCTCACTGGACAACTGTTCTGCAGGTAAGGAAACAGATGATGCACCAAAATCCATATTTGGGAAGCTCAGTAATTTGGTAGCTGTGGTTGGATTGGGCATTGGTCAAAAATTTATCTGGGAACATCACCTTTAAAGTCCAAAGAAAAAACTGTTAACGGTTCCAAGCAAAAAACAAGAAATGCCCCTCCATCTCTGACGTGTAACTGAGTGATGGGTCCAGATCTTATCTGGCTTTTACTTAAGGAAAATCCGAGGAACATCTTACTGCAGCTGCTCAGAGTTAAAAAGGTAAAATGCCCGAAAAACCTAAATTTCTTCTTCTCCTGTTTTCTTTTCTCTCTGCTCGTAGGGGCCTGGCTTCCATGGGAATGCAAATAAGGTCYACTGACTCCTCAGACCTCCCTCTGTAGAATTTATCTTGGTTTTGAGGAGCCCACCCCACAGGGTAAGATTTCCCTCCTTCCAACCTGTCCATGTCTGGAGGAGAGATAATGGAGAAGAAGTCCAGGAAGGATGGCAGACTCCAAMTCTKCMCTCATTGGAATTCTCACAGCCTGCAAAGTCCACCAAAACYACACCTTTTCATCAGCTCTCAAGTTTCCCTCTGAACCCCTTGTCTTTGGGCTCAATYGTGCACTAGAATTTCGGACTGAATTTTTAAAAAACAACAAACACCCGTGGCCTTATCCAAGAGGGAAGCTTTAAACCACCGGCTTTAAGAAAATCACGATTTCCCCTGAATTCTAAGTCCTCACTAAGAAACACTTGCACACAGGACTTGGGGATTCCAGCCACAGGCTCTCAGAATGGCTGGAGTTGGAAGGAAGCCCTGGAGATCATCCAGTCACTCTGCCAAGGTAGGATCACCTGGAGCAGGTGGCACAGGAACACATCCAGGTGGGTTTGGAATGTCTCCAGAGAGGGAACTCCCTGCTCTCCCAGGGCAGCTGTTCCAGTGCTCCACCACGCTCTACATAAAGATGTTCTTTCTTATGTTGAGGTGGAACTTCTTGTGGTTTATTTTTATGGCCACTGCTCCTCATCCTGTCACTGGGCACCTCTGCAAAGAGTCAGTCACCCTCCTCCGACACCCCTCAGAGGGATTTATATGGAGTTCTGAGATTCCCCCCACAGTACCCTCCAGACTGAACAGRCCCAGCTCCCTCACTCCCTCCCAAYAATGGATGGAAACTCCTAAATATGAGCAGYCTCATACTCAAGCAGATGTAGATTAGATTCATTTTTAACCTGCTAGATGAGTTACATTTTTGGTAGGCTTTATTAACAGTTTGGGAAGGATGAGTCATGCCACGAAGTTTTGTTGTGTGTATAAGCACTGTTTGTTGCACTGTCACTTGGTTATTCAGTTTAAAAACTTTCCATGATTAGCAGGGAAAAAATATGTCATTTATTGCCTTATTTTAGTGCTGCTTTACTAGAAACTTGTACAGCATCAGCTGCACCTGTACAGGGAAAACTCAAGSAGCACCAACCCACAGGAGACAGATGTGTCACCCTGGGTGAAAAATGTTTCTGTTGGGCTCATTTATTCCAGAAAAGAGAGGGGAATAAAACACACCTGAAAACAATCCCCCAGTTTGCACATAAAGGCTTTACCTAATGTTTTCAGGGCAGAACCCCCCCCCAACTAATCAGAGCCTTTGCTGTAAATTGCACAGAACTGGCTCGGAGCGTTGAGTCACTCGCACGGCACCCGGGCTGCTGACAGTCATCTGAACGTCTCCTCCAGGCAGCAGAGAGAGGCAGACACCCCCAGAAAGTGATTCAGCCTGTCCTGACATCCGTGTGTGGGACAGGGAGGGGGTTGACTCATGCTCCCAAGGTGTCTGACTCCATCCCTTGCCAGGGGACCGGCAGTCAGGAGGGATGAGTCCCCTCCCCGCGCAGAACAGCTCATTGTCTCTTCATCTGCACCAGCATCTGAGGGAGGCRATGAAGGATCTCTGGGCATTTTGACATATTTCTGCTGTTGATTAAAAGTTCACAAGTCTTGTGTTGAATGTGAATTTCGGCCCCCTGGTGATGAGCAGGATCTGGGCTTGGGTGTAAGGGGGAGATCTGTGGGCAGATGTCAGCAGGAGCCATGGAGTAACGCAAAGACCTTTACATCACTCTTACTTCTTGCTTTGTTGCCGCAGAAATTATTCCCTGGCTCTTTCATGCCTAAATGACCTAAATGACACAGCACTTTTGTCATCTTGCCCACAAGTTTCCCATTCCCAACTTTCYCTGTGACTTCTAGCCCGTGACATCTGCATTTACAATTCTCACTGTGGGATAAAMTGTCCCTGTTTTTCCTCCCACCTTCYCCAGACCTCATTTCTAGGCAACTGYAGAGATCTCTTCAATTGTAACTAAAACAAAAAGTCCTGAAAAGTTGKATCACATGAGAGATAAGTTTTTATTTTGATTCTGACTCTTGCACGTGGAGCATGAGTAGGTTCCAACTCCCTTCCAAGGTTTGTTTATCAAAGGGATGATGTTGGGTAAACACTGAAGTCACTTCAAATAAAGCCCAACTCCCACTCYTCCCACTCTGTTCTCAGTCTGGGGAGTGGAGCATCCCCACCATGCACAGCCACATCTCTGTAGGCATCCTGGAGCCAGGAGCAGCTCCTGTGGGGCTGGAAGCCTTGTGGCTGCAGCTCTGGGTCCCACCTGCCCACACCGAGTCAGACTGGCACAGACTGGGATTCCCTTCAAACCTCTCTGCCCCAGGAAGCCGTGAGTGATGCTCAGGACAAAGCCAGCACCATCAAGGAGTCAAGTCTTGAATGACACAGCACAAGAAATAACCCCCCAGATTSCTTTAGGCATGAACTCTGAAGTCCTTGCAGTGAGACATCTGCTCACCTACATTCAGCACAGGGAGGCAGAGCTCTGTGATGTCCCATTTGACAGATGAAACACCAAGATTTGAAGGATTTACCCAAGATCTCCTATAAAATCCAAGCTAAAGCAAGGAACAGCTCTCCACATCRCAGTGGGCTTGACAAGACATTTCAGACAGGATTCAGCTCCTAATGTAGACACTCACCCCAGGGTGTCCGTGGTTAAAATGATGCCTCTTTGCCCAAAGGAGGATCAGAGTTTAGTGCAACCATCACAGGTGGGAATCCAGCAACGTTTGAGGTGCTTTAGGATATCCCAGACCTCCATGTGGAGCTGGCAGATGTGACAAAGGCAGATGTGACAAAGGCAGAGAGGACAAGAACATTTCTGAACTGGGAGCCGGAGTGAAGGAAGGCACTCAGGGCATTTCAAATGACACCAACTGAGACTCAAAAAAATTCTGCCTTTCTCAGGGGAGCTCATGATCCCTCTGGCACAGAGGCTGAGCAACAGGAAATGGTGCAGAGAGATGAGAGAGCAGTGGGAAATGAGGCAGGCATATAAAAGTTAAATCTTTGAGAATGTCAGACCAAGGAATAGATTCTCTGAGAAAGGGAAACAAGAGCTGCTGCTTTGGATCAYGAAAACATGAGTGGACTTGAGTACAATGCAGACAGGGAGCTGATACCTGTCAGGAGGAGAGGAGCCTGAACAACTCTGAGTTCAAGGGAAACTGCTGAAGCTCACAGGGACACCCTGAATTTCATCTTGATTTGGTTTTCCTCTGCTGGTTTCCTACCCCATGGTCCAGTAAAAGAAAAGGTCATCTCAGGTATGTAAAAGAGGCTCTTTGGAAAAATCCCAATCCACATGAAAGAATCAAAGCAACGAGTCCCCTTAAAATTCCCATTGCTGCTTTTAAAGCCTAGGAACAAAAACAGTGCAGGGAAGCCCACCCCTGTCTGTCTGGCCTATTCCTGCCATGCAGTTCTGCAGGGTTTTACAACCCCTCTAATAGGAAAAATCACACATACACACAAATTAATATTTAAAATTAACAATGCACCCATTTTGGCCTCACTCGGTGTTGTCCAGCTGAGGAGAGAGGATTTTCACTAGGGCTAGGTACAGTTTTCACCACAAATCCTGCTGCAGGTCGTTGGCTGCCCACAATTTGGATGCAGCTGCTGTAGCACATTCCCCGAGCATTTCCTGCGGTGCCTGTCCCTTTAACGCTGAAAACGAAGCCTAAACAGTGCTCTATTTCTTTTTTGACATTAATTCTCCTTAAGACTCCACTGAAACAAAATGGGAAGATACCAACGTTTCTCCCGGGTGAGAGGGACGGCAAATATTGGGCGTGACACGAAACCTTCCCTCAGCCCCTGTACAGAGGCAGCTCCTGCTTAATGCCAAGTGCCACGTTTCAGCTCATCCCCATCCCTGGCTGCCTGCTCAGGCCCCTGTGCTGTGAACCCTGTTATCCTGTTTTCCCCTTTGGGTGGCATGTTCCTCCCTCCAGCTCAGTGGGAGACGAGGAACAGGCTTTCATTTTGATGCACGCGGAATGAAAATGCATTTATACAACAAAAGAGATCAAGCCAGATCCTGCTTTTGTAACAGCAGGGCCCGAAAAGTCACTCTCCCTTATTTTTTAATCTGATTTAATTTGTTTGTGTCAGAGTAAAAGGGGTCAGAATCAGACCCCAGGTCTGATTTTCATTGCTTCCTGATGGATTTTGATGCTTGATCTTGCTTTATTCTTCCCCCCTCAGAGGAGGGAATGACTTGTGTCTTTTTYCCTTTATTTTCCCTCTTTATTTGTCTCTTTGAACATGGAAAATGATGGAACATTGCCAGTATATAAATAGGAAAGGGCTGCACAGACCATTTTGCCATTCMTTTTCCTCACTGGATTTCAGGACACTTCAACAGCTTCTCCAGTCCAGYAAAGGCAGATGAGAACTATTCCACCTATTGTGAACATGGTGCAAAACTCTGACCCAGGAATGGCCTCCTCACATTTTTGTGACACCTCTGTGCTCTACTAAGAGCTGGAATTACCACGGAATGAAAACCCAGATCATGACACTGGGGAGACTGGGAAGAGACATCACACCAGTGTCCTGTCCTTTGCTCTTTTCTAAAGGAAAATATTTTGTTTTCACCGGGCAAGGGGTGAGTTTCACATCCTCAGCACCTGCTCCCTTGCTGGGGAGATCCTCTGGGATCTTCCCCCAGGGGCTATCACATTCCCATTCTCCAGGATCCAGCTCACATGGACACAGCATCACCATTCCATAAGGAATAACAAACTGCTGATGACTGGGGAAGGCAGGAAACAAAGGTAACTCCTTTCAGGGACAGATTTTCAAGGAGGTCTGGACAACAAGGAAGTAACCAAATCCCACTGGAAACCCATACAAGGCTTATCCTGCATTTCTGTACAGGACAGTCCATTCCAAGCTCTTCCACATTAGACCAGAGGCACATCCGTGTTCCCAAACCTTTCACTGTGACAAAATCCAAGCCAAGGCAACTCTCACYGGCATGGGGAGCTGCCCTCCTGCCCCTTGAGAGTTAAAGGCTGGCTCATGCCCTGAAATGCTGCTTCCTAAACCCATTTCCTTTTGCTAAATTAAGATGTCCTCAGTGACCCCAGAATCCCTCCTTAGTTCCTACCCCAGCCCAAGCCTCAGCACTGCCTTGAGGAAGCATCCACGGGGTCACCAGGGATTGTGTTTCCAAAGGCCTTGCTTCCCTCCCCTTTCATCCTGCTGCCTTTCAGCTGTCCCCAGTGCCCCCTTTTCCCTGCTGCAAAGGAAGAGGGGACTGGCCACGCTCATCTGATCTGTGCTCTCGTTATCTTGGCTGCTTCTGTCCTGTCTCCTCCTATTCCCGTCCTCCGTGAACTCCAAACCAGCTCCAGCCCTGCAGCCATCGAGTCTTGTATCTCCTCCTGGATGCAAGCCAGAGACGGATCCTGCTGAGGGAGGCACGAGCAGCCCCGGGCCAGGCAGAGACGGGATAATCCACCCTCTGTTTGGGATTGTCCTCGGATAACCTCAGTTAAGTGTTCAGCCTCCTGTTCCAAACGTTGGCCATCGCCTGCTGCAGCAGGGCTGGCAGAGCTTCCCCGCTGCTCTAAAACCCTCTGTGTGAAGATGCCCTGTCCATCACCTGCCTCATTTCACCCCAGGAATGCTGTCTGAGACGTGGGATGAGCTGTCTGCAAACGCCTCCGTCTCTCCATTGACTCTTCTTGGTGAATCATGGCATGGTTTGAGAGGGAAGTACCCTTAAAATCATCTCATTCCAACCCCCTGCCTTGGGTAGAGACACCTTCCACTCTCCCAGGCTGCTCAGATCCCAGCCTGGCCCTGAACGCYTCCAGGGATGGGGTTCAAACTGAAAGAACCAAAGAAGAACAATGGTAAGATGAAAAGTGGTTTGGCATCCACCAAGTCCCCACAAGAGCGCAGAGGGGAGCACTGAGTCTCAGCAAGGGGAAGAGAGGAGAAAGGAGGATTGCTGAAACCTGTTCCTGGCCCCAAGAGGAGCAGACTGGCCCACAGTGGCTCCTGCAGAGCAGAAGCTGACAGACCCAACATGATGTGGGCATGTTCAAGTGGCACAACACAATGAAGTCATGCCACTGAAGGCCGAGGAGGCAAACCAAGCCCCCAACGCCCTCCTGATGTGAGAAGGGTGCCATGGTCAGTCAGAGGACATCCTGAAACAGCCAGACAGAGTTACCAACGTCCTCAAGTGGTAGGAGAAAGACAACATCCCTCTGTTACAGCATTGAGAAGAAGGCTGGTCTCAACAGGCCTGTGTGTACACARCCCTCATCARCATRAAAATCCACTTTTTGCTTTCCATAWCAKCCTTGCCCCTTTCCCAGGATGCTGACTGCAGGYGTCTCAGGATTTACCTATTTTTGTAGGGAAAGAAGCTGCTGGCACCTGTTCCAGAGCTGGAACACTTCTGGCAGCACTTAGGGGAAATCTCAGTCCCTGGATAAGCAGAGGTCCACAAACAACTCACTTGGCTGACTGGGGGTCTTTGAGCCTGTGTGGTGAATTGTGAACTCAGACTGGCTCATAAAAACCAGCAGAGAGGAGAAGGACACGTGGGGAAAGAACCTGGTGGTGGTATCTGAACCCCAAACGAGAACCAGGATTTTCTGTTGACCCTGAGCCCAGCTGGCAGAATCTGCCATGCCCATCCTGTYACAATCCCTCAGGAGCTGTATCCAATCTGCCCGATGGGAATGGTTCCTGGACTGTGAGATTTTGTTTTCTCATGCCTGGGAAAGCTTTGGGAAAGGGCTGGCAGGAAAAAAACTCTACCAGAGACCAATTTAGCACAATCACCTGAGTGTCAGTGCTTGTGCTCCAACACTGTTTRTGTTACAGGTATAGACAAAATCTGATCACAGTCCTCTGTTTATCACAACCRTGGTCATATAATCCCTTTCATCACGTTAAAAAATAATGTGGAAGACCTTTGGCTCAACTCCTCAAGGCCTGGAGATGAAGCTTCTAATATTATCAGATTTTCCAGGCTGGGCAGAGTAAATTAGTCCAGGTGGTTGCTGTGTCTGGGCAGCTCTGGGGAGCCCAGGCACGGCAGGTAGAGCTTAGGTAGAGTGTAATACAGGTGTGGGGACAACCTTCTGCCAGAAAAATGTTATTTTAGCAGGTAATCCTTCCAGGAATCTGGCCTCACCTGTGCTCCCAAAATCCTGCCTGAGGGAAATGTCAGTGTGAGTCCATTGCCGGAACTGGAGACAATTCCTGCCTTCTGCAGAGCAGCCTCTTCTGAAACAACTCCACCCAGCCACCAGAGCCTCTGATGGGACTCCAAGGGTAGAGTTCAAGGAGGTGACAACACACAAACTCACTTTTCAGGGGGAAGAATGCATGACAGATGTCTGTAAGAATTCCATTCAGGAATTTGGAGTGGGTTTGGTGATTTGACTCAGTCCTAGAGAAGCTGGAGGCCATCAGGGAACAGAGAGACACCCAGAGTCTTACTTTTGGAGTTCCTGTTGGTGTGGCACAAATGATAKAAAAGTATTTATAACACAACACTATTCAGTTTGGAATGGCTCTTCTGCTTTGAAGCTTCCCCTAAATGTTAAGAAAATGGAATGGAAAGAATTCACTGCTTTCCTTTCAGCAAAAGCAGATCTTTTTTTCTCACTGAAAGAATCCCCTCTTCAGCAGATGCTGCTTTGAGGCTGTCCATGCAGAAAAGTTCTTTCCTTTGTTGTTTTTGGAACCAGAATTCCTATTAATCTTACTGATGGTGTTTTCAGTGTCAGTGTGGGGCTGCATGGATGGTGTTTCCCATTAGAAGAGSTGCTGTTATCACTTAAATTTGGGTTCATGTGGACCAGTAACCCACATTGCAGCAGCAAGGGCTCAAATGCCAAAAATCTCTCTAGGATCTTCCCAGCATGCCCAAGTTCATTTTTCCTAAGTGGAGATCATGAATCCCACAAATCCCTGGCTCTCAGGTGGGCAGGGATGGCACTGAGGCTGACACAGACTCCCAGAACCAACAGCCCTGTGCCTCTGTGTCTTCCAATGACCTACAGACACGAAGGAGAGATGATCTGCTCCGAGCTTGGTCTAAATCCCTCCAGGCACCAATCACCTGGGTTAATTCTGCATTAGAAATGTGCTGGGAAAGCAGCAGCAGCCCAGGATTTCCCGGGCACAGATTAGCTTGTTTGGAAATAGAGCATGAGAACTGCTCCTCGTGTCTATTTTTGTCAAAAGCTGTGTGGATTGCCACTCTTTTCAGGCCGAGGTGCCCTCTGCACAGTCATCACTGTAATTAGAAAGACTTTTTGAGTTAAATCCCTGTTTAATCTGAAGCCTGTAAGTGCTGCCTCAGAAGGACACCGAAAAAGAACCCCCCACCTGAGCCCCTGGAAGTGAACAGCCACACAATGAGAGGATGTGAAGCTCCTCGAGACACCCCAAGAGGTTTCACTGGAAATGCTCCACCAGGATGTTCTGGCAACACTTCCAGCAAGGACAGGGTTTAACTCTGTGCAAGCAGGGCAAAATCCCTCTTTGTAGT
>CADDXX010000109.1:85894-106392 GCA_902810485.1 Alauda arvensis
TCCAGCAAGGACAGGGTTTAACTCTGTGCAAGCAGGGCAAAATCCCTCTTTGTAGTCAATGTTAGAGGGCAGGGGAGTCACACAAACCTGGCTCAGCCCGAGGAGCACAACCATCTCTAGAAACTTCCATTGCTATTTCCTGCTGGGAACTTAGGTTTTGTCCCTTTGCTAATTTAAATAATCTTTCTAGAACAACAGGCACAAAACCCCTCACCCCAAACGTGGTTACTTCAACTGGTAAGAATAAAATGGCAAAATTCCAAAAGGGTTCTTCTTGGARRAAGAATCACATTTCACATTGAGCAKCTGGTTCTTTGTGAAGGGCACTTTAGTCACAACTTCTAGTGGCCAATTCTTTGCTAAGATTTTCGAGTGTATCCAATCCAGCAGAGCTGCTTCCAGTCTGAATCCTGAAAATATCAGAAGGAGCCTCCTACGCTGAGTTTTTTCAGACCTAATGATATTTGAACTCTACTGTTAGGAACCCTGAGAAGAGAAACACACCTTAAGGAACTATTGGAATGCTCTGAAATGATGAAGAAAAGCCCAAACCCTAAAACCCTTTTGCTAAGAAAAACAACAATTCAAGACAATTTAGCACAAAATCTTTTCCCACCCATGACATGAAACAACAGGACTCCACAAGCACGTACAGTATTTGTGCACTTTAACAATCTGACACCTGTTACAGCACCTCCATCCTGTCAGTCTCTATTTTTTTTTCCTGTTTTAATTCTGATGAGGACTGCAGCCATTGGGAAAGATGTAAACCTGCCTGCCACAAGTTGAAAGGAGGTTGTAATCCTACAAGTGGGGGCTAAAATACTCTAAAAAGGAAGGGAGCAGCACCTCAGTGCTGGAARGGAAAGCCCAAGGAGTTTCACTGTCTGCTTTGTAGAGTTACCACAAGAATCCCTTTTTCCTTAACAAAATCCTGGGCAGCTTTGGACCCTGTGGCCAGAAATCAGCAGCTAAGCCAAGCCTAATTCTGTTGACTGCTCTGTTMTGTCCCAGCCTCCAAAACAGGGTGGGAATTGTTCTTGTCATCACCTGAGCCAAGCATGGGAATTGTTTGGGTTGGTGTTGGCTGCCGGGAGCTAAAAATGTGCCAAGGGCTGTGCTGATAATTGAAGCAGAGGACGAACAAGATGTGGTGGCTGTGCTCAGGCTCTGATGTGTTCTGGTTCATCAGCAGGGATGAGATACCAACAGACYTGTCCCTGGATTGGGAAAGCAACATCTCCTGCCAGGGCTTTGTGAGGGAACTTCCTGCCAAAAACACAGCTCCCAGGGGCTGTCCCTTGGAGATGAGACAGCATCGAGGGAATTCTTCAAAGGGGTCTGTGACAGCACCAAACAGGGATCCTGCAAACCTCCTCTGGCTTGGCCTGGACACAGAAAGCCTGCAGGCAATGAGGGAAATAACTTCATCCCAGTTCTGGGGATGRTTTTGGCCTGATGGGAAAGAGGAAGGGACCCAGTTCAGATCWCACTCACTGGCCAAAGGAAGAGGTCTCCATCCAGCAGTGCACCCTTTGCAACCTGATGTTTTATAAACCTTTGGTGGAAATGCCTCAGCACAATCCCAGYGGAGGGGACTGCTCTGTGGAAAAGAAGGAGTGTCTCAGCATTCCTGGAGTGTACACAGGGCTGGCATCAATGAGGCGAGTCTGGCACAGCGCTCCTGTGAGGGGGAGTGACAAAGTGACAAAAACGGATGTGGTGGAGCTGGAGCTGTCTCGCAGTGGGGTGGCTGGAGGCACCGGGGACACTGATTTCCAAGGATAGCAGCAGGAAACTCTTCCTTCCTCTGCTTCCCACGTTTTGTGCACTGTGCAAAGACCTACGTGAGAGGTGGCAGGTCRGAACTTGGCATCCACACATTAAGTTGTGCTCGTCCTGGCTTATCTCCTGCGTCTTTTTGCCTTTTGCAAACATTTTTTTGGGACCTTGATGTACCTCAGACAGGGGCTCCTGTGCCTGGTGGCTGTTCCCCCTCAGTGACCCTCTGTGTGAAGAAGACATGGATGTTCTGAGGGCACCGAGAGCATGAGGCTGGTCAAATGCCACTTAGGACAAAAGYCATTTCAGGAGATTTCTACTGACTCAGTAATTTTGCTGCATGGCCAGACTCAGAACTGTCACCCCAAGCTAATCATGAACAAACAATTAATAGTTTCTGAAGTGAGAGAATTGTTTCCTTCAGAATCCATCAATTTTGAGTTGCAGCAGCCTGAACTGCTCCACCTCCAGCAGGGGCAGAAGCACAGAGCAGTCCCTGCCCAGCAGGGCATCTTTTCCATGGCTTTTTGCGCATCCCAGAGCCAATGTGCTCCCTGTTTATCCGTGCTCTCCTGGGTCCCTGACAAGAACCCCACACTAGAGCAGCCTGAAGCTAAAGAGAATTGAATTCCCATGCATTTCACTACCCCAACAGCACCTTTTCCTATGCTCCAATCCCAAACTTCCCATGAGAGGCACATCTCCAGAAAGCCTGCAGCATGGAATTACCCAAAAAAAAAAGCAAAAAAAAAAAAGCCTGAACTTCCTGCCTGGAATCYGCTTGACAAGAACCCAAAGCTCTCAGCATGCCTCGGTTTCCTGGCTGGCCCCCAGCTCCTGGGAGCAGCATGAGCTAACTCTGTTGTAGCGCTCCGATGATGTAACCCCTTCCCAGCGACTACCACAGTCTGACAAAGCCTAAAATTGGCAGCGCTGGCCCCCAGCCAGCKCTGTCCCGTGAATGGTGACTCATCTCTCCTGGCTGTGCCGTGTCCTGTGTGTGACGCTGACACGTGGCACGCAACAGACGGGCCCTCATCAGCGCTCCCAAAAATAAGAAGCCAGAGACGTGGCAAGGTGGTGGACAAGGGGAGGCTGCAGGTGGGGATGGGCGAAGGGATGACGTCTCTCTTTGGGCTGGCTCCAAATCCCCGTCGGAAAAAAGGGAAAAAACACACACACAAAAAAAAAGCTGTCCCTGGCTGCGAAGGCTCCTGGATCCCACGGCGCCGGGACAATACGGCCGATGATGGGACAAGCTGTCCCACGCCAGCCTGCCTCAGGCTTGGCCTGCTCTCAGCACGCCAGAGCAAGGCGTCCTTGGTGCCACTGCCAACTGTGGAGATGGCTTTTTGATGCTGCTGGGAATTGGCCGGGGACCAGCGGCTCCTTTCCAGCAGGGCACCAAAATCGCTCCCTGTCATCCGGCTTTGGTGGGAAGGAGGGGAAGGCGAGGAACAGAGCCATATGCCCCAGTCTGGCAGAGCRCTGGAGTCATATGAGTGGCCTCCTGGGAGAGCTGCTCATGAGTTCAGAGCTATCTGGGCCTCCTTGGGCTGCTGGGGAACATTAAAAGGGAACTGTGATGGAGGCAGGGCAAATTTTTGGGAAAGATCATCTCAGATCCTCCCTGCCCAGCAAGCACACGACTGTGGGGTCCCTTTCCCACATGGCAATGAGCAACAGCTTTTCTGCTTGTGCCTCTTCTGTCACAGGAAAGCTGGGTGATGGATGTCCCCCAAGGAATGACATGAGAAAAAAGGGATAAAAAAATAAAAATCTGCCTTTGGGCAAAGTTTTAGTGTCTCTTTTTCCTCATGATCTGTCTCAGAATCTCAGCTGGAGCCCAGAGTGTGGCTCTGGTAGATCTTATCCCCATCATCTCCTGTTACTGAGGAGTTTATAAGGCAAGGACTTCTTTAGTCAGACAGTGAAGTTCTCTTGGTGGATCTCAGGAAGAATGCACCAGCCAGGAAGGGGATTTCTGCTTTGCAGAAGCAGGACTTTCCCACACACAATCTRCAGATGCCAGATTGAATTTTGCACTGATCCCCATGGGATCTGCTGCCTGTGTGGAATGAACCCTGGGTTATYTATGAGCTCATGGGACTCTGCATAAATGGGGACAGTTCTGTGCTGTGAGGTCACAGGTTGGGTTTGGGGGTTTGGATTCCTGTTTGAACATTTTTGGGCACACCTGTTTGGCCCAGGCCACCATGGAGGGTCTTGCACTGACTTTCAGTGCTCCTTCAAGGGGTAAAAAGGATGGAATTTCAAATCTCATGAGTCTTTTTTCCACTTTCAGTGGACACCTAGGGGTTTTGGTCTCCTCAGTTATGCACAGGCCARTGTTGATCTTGAAAATCACATTTTTGAACACCTGCAGGCTGAAAGTCCCTGTCTAACTCAGYTGACCAGTTGAGTCTTCTAAACTAAGTGGCAGGGAAAATCATCTTCAGTTTCCCCCTGCAAAAAGAGATAGTAAATGATAATAAATGGTTCCCCAGACTTGGTACAGATGAGGGGGAACATGACAAAAAAATGGGACTTTGCTTTGGGAGGGACAAGATGATTTGCAAACTTCACCAGGATAACTCTGCAGCCAGCACACCTCTGTAGCTGAGAAGTCTGAAACCCATTTTAATGTATGTATTTGTATCACTTTTTTGTATCACTGCTTAAAAAAAACAACAAACCCCAAACCCCACAAGTTAATGTGGCTTTTCCTTAAACACATGAGCAGGTCCAGCCTAATTTTGAGGGCTGTGAAGAGTGCAGACACTTCCCAAAGTCCCAGCAGGATTCCAGAATTCCAGCAGGACTTTGCAAAAGGAAGGCTTACGCTGAGAATCTCTTTCAGACCAACTGTAGGGTTCTGGAGGAGGTGCACACAGCAGTTCTGGGGAGATGTGGCTTTTTTTGGAGGGACAGACCCTGTGCTGAGAGCTGCAGCCTCATGCARGCAGAAATCTCTGTGTAAATCTCGTGACGTGAGTGGAAGGACRTCGGGGCTTCTGCTAAATCTCATTAAAGCTTTAAAGAAGCCGCGTGAAAAAAAAAATTAAGTGGAAGCAAACCTCTTTAAGAGGAGATTTATGCCAGTAAAACTGGAATCCCYCTCACCTCCCTGCCTGCCTGGAGGCTGGGTGTCTCCTTTAAGCTGGTTTGATCTGCTCCTTCCCACTCGGCGCRGAGGAAGCGGCACCTCTGYGGGGTGARGGGGGTTAAGGATGGTTTGTTCTGCAAGGAGTGAGGTGGATTATCTGCTGGGAGTGATGCTGGAATGAGGAGCTGGGTTGCTGAGCTTTTTCTGGTGTTAATGTTGGGTTTTCCCTTGCAAATACGTGATTTAAATCAGGGGAAGTTCTCTGGGTGTTGTTTCCCAGGAGTCTGAGAGATGGACGCCCTTTTATCCTCTCCTAAACCTCAGAGACACTTGGGGTGACTGAGGGACAATCCTGCATCTCCAGCATCCCTTTCCCCTCCTTCAGCCTAACCCTAAKGGTAGGTGTAAATGCATCAGATTCCCTGGAGAAAGGTGCTGCTGGAGGTTGAGCATCCCATCCCACCTCCTTCAGCAGCTTTGGGCAGGAGCTGTTCCCTGTGCTGGATCCACCCTTCTCCCCTCACCTTCTCTTGACTCTGCCCAGCTGTGGTTGTAGTAGCTGAACCCTTCCCAGGGGGCCTGCCCACCACCACCACCTCCTTCTGGATGGATATCCAGGAGCTGATAAATGTTGTCCCATTTGCTCCACCAGCCAAAGAATTCCAGCTCAGGCTCTCAACATTCACCTTCACTGCCCACCTGATGGAGCACAGGGAGCTCTCCCCTCTTTCCTCTCAGTGCTCTTTTCTGGGGATATGATGAAGGAATGAATCCTGACCCTCATGAAATCCCAGGGGTTTTGTCCCAAGCTTTACTGAGGCAGGGTCTTGACCTCAAATTCCAGCACTTCTGCTGCTGGACATTCTCACTTTTGGGTGAAACTGCTCTGTTCTTTGARTGCTGARGGAACAACAGACACAGGTCACACCCAGCCCTCTCACACATGAGGTTCCTCTCRTGGGCAAACAGTTCTTGCAAGGCATGATGAGGTTTTTCTTTCTTCCATCCACCCCATAGATTGAAACCCAGTAAATCAGGCATTATCCTGATTGCATCCCTTTCTACTCATCCTTCCAACATCACCCCTTTCTACCACCACGCTGTGTGGCAGAAGGAGGAGATGCTCTGGGTCTGAGTAAAGACCTCCAGTGTCTTCACACTTCTTTCCTCAACAGCCTTCCTAACACAGGAATGAGGAGACACAACCAAAACCTCCTGACAGCCATTCCAGTGACTCCCTTCCTAAAGCTCCTTAAATACAAGTTGACTTATTTGGGGAAAAGTGGAGCCTGGGCTTGGCATTCCAATCCAAAGAGCAGGGAGGACTGGGGCTTGGAGGAGGGATGTGTGCCACAGGAAATAGTGAACCGACCTTGTCTGGCACTAAACGGATCCAGAAGAGCCTGTGGGGGATGTATGGAAGCAGCTGGAGTCTGGACACACCAGCAGGGGCTGTACCTGCTCTTCTGAGCCCTTCCCCGGGCCGTTTTCCCTGCGTGCATCCCTCAGGGA
The DNA here is from genome assembly GCA_902810485.1 of Alauda arvensis. Lineage (NCBI taxonomy): Eukaryota > Metazoa > Chordata > Aves > Passeriformes > Alaudidae > Alauda > Alauda arvensis. The sequence continues at coordinate 92,295 of CADDXX010000109.1, forward strand.
TGCGGCGGATGCTGTCCCTGTTTAAAGGCAGAACTGGCCCCTTCCCKTGAGGAGCCACGCTCCCACAGACTCCATGAGCCAGGAGAGACTCGATTTGATTCTTAAACACACCGCCTTCCTAACAGCATCCGTCTCCCTGTGCTTTCCGCCTGCTTTCAGGGAAAAAAAAAATCTTTGATGCTCCCTCTCACAACGGCTCCTCTCAGCATTTAATTTGCTTTTGTGTAATTACGGACCGGCCGGGAGGAAGAGGAGGAGGAGGAGGAGGGGGAGGAAGAGAGCAGCACTGAGCGGGCATGGAGGAGCTCTAGGAAACCTCGCAGCGGAGTCAAGGAGCGCTGAGCGAGCCCCGGCGCTCTCATCCATCAGCGCCCGCATCCCYGGCACGGGCGGGGAGGGATGCAGGSAGAGGATGCTCTGGGGACCCGGCGAGCTCGGCTGCTGGAGCGTGGCGAGCAAAGAGCCCTSCAGGGCTCGGGGAGGCAGGCGGGGACGTGCGCTGCCTTGGAAGAGAGCGCAGCCGGCTCTGCGCGCTGGAAGAGCCGGGGAACTGCAAAGCCGGGGAAAGGGAGGGGAGGGAGATGCTGGAAAAACCATGCAGCCTCCTCCAGAAAAACCATGCAGCCTCCTCCAGTGGATCAGGATCAGCCGTGCCTGGAAGTGGCGAAGTGGGAGAGGCACGGATTTGAAAGCCTCGGAGGGATTATTCTCCCGCCTCCTCTGACTCGCCAACAAACTTCAACCCGGGCKCTTTGTGCGGCCGGTCCGGCAATCTGCAGAACGCCCTGGCAAACCTCCCGGGCTCTGATTTCTGCGYTTTCCGTCGGGTTAATAACGTCGGAAGCGGCAGGAAAAGGGGGCTGGCAAACGCGAGCCGTTCCAGCAGGAGTTGTGGAAAGGCATATTCGTCATGTCAGCGCTTTGGAGGCCTGGAGAGCTGCTGATGAGAGGTTTCAAGGAAAGGCTGCATAAATAGGAGGAGGGAGGCCTCTGTAAACAGCTGTGATGGACACGCTGGAAGTACAGAGGAAAGGGAGAGTGGTTGGCCTTCCTTGATGCTGCAGATAGGTGGTGACCTTGGCAAAACCAGCAAAATTGAACCCCAAAGCAAATTCTAATTTCAGTTCCCACTTCAGCTGCAAGAACTCCTGAGAAAGGACACGCCCCAACGAGGCTGGCTTTGGGAAGCTGAGTGTCACCCGTGGTGCAGGAATTGAGCAGGGGCTGAATAACCCAGCAGCTCCACTGYTGGTCCTTAGGAAGGATGAGTGTCCCCCTCTGGCTGATCACCCTCAGGCTGCCAGCATGGCCATGGGCTGGGAGAGCTGCTCATGCCAGGGCTGGGACAGGGCCGTGTCCCTCTCAGCTGGGACAGATGCCACATCACAGCAGTGGCAGGCACCAGAATTGGAAAAATATTCCCTGTGTGTGGGGAATATTCTATCTAGAATATAGAACATTCTAGATAGAATATAGAATAGAATATTCTATAATATTCTATTCTAAATGTATATAGAACCACCCTATTCTCGGGGTGGCTTCTGAGCCTCGTCTCATCTGTCTGCCTTTGCAATTAAACCTCCACTGCACCCCTGTCCCTACACAGTCCCCACCCCTGCCTTSCCCTTCTCTTTCCCTGGGCTCGGTGAGAACCGTGGTACCAATGACAAGACCTTAATTCCTGGGCACTCATCAGAACAGAACCTGCAGCATTTAGCAGTCAAAACCCCCGGTTTTTTGTACACTTAACACCGTCAGAGCATTGCATAGGCATTGAACCATTTGTCCTCAACAACACCAACTCAGATCTGGCCGCTTTTATCACCCTGCTTAAGGAGGGAAACTGAGGCGGGGCATGGTCCTGTTTGCCAAGCGACAAACGAGAGGTGCCACAGCAGCAGAGCCTGCTGACAGCACCTTCATTCCTTTATCCCGGACTGGGCGTGGAAGAGCAGAATCCCATCTTTTCCTCGACACTGACTTTTTTCCCCTTAGAGGAACGAGCAGAAATTTTACCCAGCAGAGAGATTTGTCCCAAAGAGGCAGCCCCCAGCCGGGGCTGGGGAGCGAGCAGCGCATCCMTCCGCTGCTGAGCACCGGGATCAGAGAGGAGAGGCTGGAAAGGCGGGGAAGGGGCGGGGGCCACTTACATGGTAATGTTTCTGCACGGTTCTTTTGGATCATTATGCAGAGCTGTAGCACCAGTTGAGGGGCGCTCTCGAGGAAGGTCTCCAGGAGGCGCAGCATGTTTACGTCTGCATATTCGTACATCATAGCCCAGTAGAAACGCCGCTGGTGTTCCTTCCGCCTCTGGCTCTGGATCCCCAGGTACATGGTTCGGATATACCTGCGGGAAACAGGAGGGGAGGGGGAAAGCTGGGTGTGAGGGGTTGGAGAGCAGCAAAACCTGCCTGAAGGGGGGAATGGGGCTCTGGGGAGGTGTCGGGGTCTGCGCGGTTCTTCCGCTCCCTCCTGTCAGATCTTTTAGATCCTGACTCATCATTAGTGCTGGAAAAGRCCTCCAARATCATCAGYCTTAAACWGGATGYCACCCCTCAGTCRCCCCAYTTCATRTAATGAAGTGCATTTGGTGTTGCAGGGCAGTAAAACTTCGACTGGTACTACCCAAACGTGAAGCCCGGGAGCAGGAAATGCTTTTGAAGCACAAGAAATCAACTCCCTCACCTAATTTTCATCACAAGAAGAGAACCCACATGAAAAATACTGGTCCTAGTGCTTGGAAGTGGCTTACAGACCATCTAAACCCCTTCAGCACTCTGGTAAGGAGCTTCTCTCCCAAACCCACTGAGAAGCGTCCGGACCACACTCTCAGGCTCATGGTGGGGTTCCTGAAGTTGTCCAGGAATTGGAATTTGATGACCCTTGTGTGTCTCTTCCAGCTTGGAATATTCTGTGACTCTATAAATTGACCCTATTTCATCACAGATGGAGCCAGGAGGCACCACCTTCACATGCAGCACGTGTGTGACCCAGGGATGTGACAGGTCACGGGTCAGCTTTGAGACTTTGGGCAGTGTTGGAGTAGGAGGAGGTGTCTCATACATGGACAGACACAGCTCTACCACTGCCTCTGTCTCGGGACTCGTGGCATTTCAGAAAAGACCCCTAACAGGGTCCTTCCTAWTGCCTGCTGGTATCACAGAATCCCAGAATGGTTTGGGTTGGAAGGGGCCTTAAAGATCATCTTGTTCCACCCCCTGCCATGGGCAGGGACACCTTCCGCTACCCCAGGTTGCTGCAAGCCCCATCCAGCCCGGCTTTGGACACTTCCAGGGTCTGACAATCTAATATTGGGTCTTCTCCCTTCTCGTCCTGGCTGTAACCTCGTTTGGGATGGGATCCATTTCACCTCACGCCGACCCCAAAGCTGCTCATCCGAGCCAGTCAGTAGCTGGCAGTGTCCCCTCCCGGGACCGTTCATCTGTCCCAGCTCCGCTGCCAGCGCGGCGGTGCCTTCTGGAGGCTCCGAGAGCGGCTCACGGCACCAGCTGGGCTTTGGCCAAAACGATTAGATCATCCCCGGGCGAGACTGCACAGCCGGGGAGAGCGGGGAGGGAAGGACGCGAGCCTCCGGATCTCCGAATCACACCCCGGCACGGGGAGCCGGGATGGGAAGCAGGGACGGCTCTGCCAGCCCTGCCCTTTATCCAGCATCTCGTCCTTGCTGGGCGCTCGGAAAAATCCCGAAAGAGGACTGCAAGGACACGCACACGCACACACACACACACACACGCACAAAAAGGACTGAGGGAAGCCACCAGATGGGGCTCGACACTCGAGAAAACGCTACGCCAGTCACACGCGACACTGGTGACACCGGTGTGACATCCACACCGGTGTGACATCCACACTGGTGTGACATCCACAGCAGAACCCCAGAGCGGGGTGGGCATGGCCGTGGAGCCCCTGCTCTGCCAAAAAATCCACCTCCTGCGCTTGGCATTTTCCCTGGAAGACCCCGGGAGCTGCAGCACGACACAGGCATCTGCCTTCCCTTCAGCCAGGAATTAAATGAGTGCAGTTCGGCTGGAGAGCCAAAGTCAGGGAGAAGGAGCAAGCAGAGAAAAGGAGAATGCAGTGGTTTTTATAATGTCAGTGGCACCAAAGCCAAGTGGTGGTGCCCACAAGGTGCTGCCCATGGGAAAAGGCACCATCAGCTCTGCCAAATTCCACCAAATCTGTGCTGCAGTCCTGGATGGTCTCCCCCCTCCCCAGAAGCTCCCATTCCTGCTGGTGTACAAAAACCTAAGCTCCTCTTTGGGAGGTTAAACCRCTCATTTCTCATCACCTCAGCCACRGACAAGAAGAATTTATTGGTTTTCACCCTGCAGCAGTCTTTTACCTGTTTGCACAGAGCTGCCCTGTAAACCTTTCATTTCCCCAGATTAAAAAAAAAAATCACAGTTCCACAGAGCCATAGAATTATTAGGGTTTGAAAATGCCTCTGAGATCATCGAGTTCAACCATTCCCYAGCACTGCCAAGGCCACCACTGAGCCACGTCCCCAAGTGCCACATCCACATGGCTTTTAAGTCCCTGCAGAGATGAGGGCTCTACCACCTCCCTGATCAGCTGCTTCCAATGCCTGATAACCCCTTCCCTGAGGGAATTCTTCCTGATGTCCAACCTGAACCTACCCTGGTGCCACTTGAGGCTGTTTCCTCTCATCCTGTCCCGTTCCCTGGGAGAAATCCTGACCCTCCCTGGCTGTCCCCTCCTCTCAGGGAGTTGTGCAGAGCCACAAGGTCCCCCCTGAGCCTCCTTTTCTCTAGAAAACAATTTCTTTTAGTGCCTTCTTCACATTTCCCACTCCTCTGCTCTTCCACACTGCTGTTCCCAACAGCTRTCTCCAGTTTTGGGTTGTTTTTAACACCGCCTTTACTTTTCCCAGCCCTCCAGCTTGGCTGAACCAAACTCCAACAGTGACACTGGGCCACTCAAGAAGAGGAGGAAGGAATTATCAGGAGGGACACAGGGTCCTGCAGTGATTTCTCCTGGATCTCTGGGGTCAGGGTGAATCTCTAGGGATTCACCACCATCCACAGTTTAATAATTAATTTTTTTACTGGCCACAGAGAGAGGACATGACACCAATCCGTGGAGGCAGAATGCATGGGTAAATATTAAAATATATGGGATTGACACAGTGTCCTGATCCTGTCTCCACCAGGGACAAACACCAAGTTCTCCCTGACTGCTGAGCCCACAGCTTTTGGCAGAGCTCACCTCTTCCATGGATGGGGAAACTGAGCCAGAAAGCACCAAAAAGTTGCTCTCAAAGCTTTTATTTTGCATCAAACCCCAGATCTTTCAGTGCTGTCCCGGCCTCTAAACACCAAATGAGTGGAGCACAGCCCTACCTGCTGCTGCTCCTCCACCCAGGGTGGACACAATTCCTTCACAGCAGAAATCCCAGCCCTGCCCAATCTGACCCCAAATCTGTCCCTACAGAGGGAGTGTGACCTCAGGAACCYCTGGGAAAATGTTGGGCAGAGTGAGCAAAGCAGCTCCAAGGACCATTTGCAGCTGAAAGAAAACTAACTTTCTTTTTTTTCAGCTCTTCAGGCCGTGAAAAAAAATATGGTGCTCTGTCTTCAGCATCCTTCAGACCCAAATCTGGCAAAGAGAGGAAAGGAATGCCAAAGTTCCCATTCCTTTTTGATGCCAGTGGATTGTGAGGACAACTGGGAAAAGCAGCATTTCCACCTTGTGGGAGTTCAGCAAGTAATAAACACTTAATTAATCAACATAAAATTTCACCCAGCTCCAACACTGATAATTCTTAACCCTCTTTCCAAACACCAATGTACAYAACTGGTGTGGACAGTTTTATCCCAGTTCATCTGTTTCCTTGTGGTATTTTATTCCCTTCTGTGAGGCTCTTTCAAACCTTTCCTAACACTGGTTAAGWGGGGACAACTTAAGAAGAATGAAGGAAAAAAAAAATCAGTGTAATTTCACCTGAAATTCGTTCTTCCTGGTCAAGCTGGGGGCAAACAGGCTTCTATAATTAGACTTTTAAATCCATATCCAGGCTTGATCTTCAGTCTTTAGCAACATGATGCTTCCTCTTCTGTGAGTGAAAACCATTCAGTGCTCCGTGCTTTTGAAAATCAGGCTAATTTATTTATTTAAGAGCTTAATTTTGGATACAGGAGCCTAACTTTGGGCTGCTTTTTTTTTATACGAGTGTGTGTATTTGTGTGTATTTTTAGTTCCAAGTCACATCACAGCTTCAAGAGATAGAACTAATTTKGGGTTGGGAGGGGGATTGGGGTGATTTCATTTAATTTTTTTTTTAATTTTTATTTTTAGTGCACAAAGGATTGGCTGTCCCCTCCCTCCTGGCAGGAATCCCAGAATTCCTGTTGGTATAATTACCCTCACGCTTATTTACTACGCGTGTCACAGCAGCACACGAGCTGCTGGGGTCAAAGTCACTGCTATCCCTGCTCCAAAGAGCCTTTTTTGGAGGAGCCAAATCCTCCAAAATGTGGTCAAATAACCTTTGGAAAGAGCTGCAGGAGCCCACAGGAGGGAGAAGGGGAGATGTTCCTRCGCTGAGCTCCGTAGGAAAAGCTGCTCCGTGTGGGTGACGGGGGATGGATTCTGGAGGCTCTGGTTTTGTGTCATGACATGAAGCAGTCCCTGGCCAGCTGGCAAAGCTCAGCTCAGCGTGGCYACGTCCATCCCTGCTGGCCCTGGCCAGAATTTCTGGGGATTGTGTTGACACTTTTACAGGGTGAGCTATGGCAGGGTCGTGCCCGGGCYTTGGCAGGGTTGGATTTACAGAGGTGGCTCCCAGTGGCACCAGGAAATGCAGGAGGACACCCCTGGCAATGGGCTGGTGGAGGGGAGGAGGATGTGGAGGTGTGAAAGGGTCATGGGAGCCCAGAAAGGCTCAGCAGGACAGGCCCTGGGCTGGGCTTTGGGGGCAGAAGGGTCCTGGTGGCCTGTCCCACACAGCCACAAGGGCAGGAATCTCAGGATGTAACAGTCTGGTCACTTTTCCTGAGGCAAACAAGTCAAGACGCAAGAAATGAACTCTCTCATCCTCCAACACCAGGAAACTTCTTCCATGTTCAGCACAGGGAATGATTCCTGGCCCCTGTAAATTACTGCAGCCTGCACAGGTTGTGATGATTTGGGAGATTCTRAATACGCYCSGASCATTCTAATGATTATACTCAGATTYTTGGCATGGAATCAGAATATCCTGAGTCRGATCATTSAGTCCAACCCCTGGCCCTGTGCAGGGCGTGGTGAAGTTGCAGTGCCCATGGACARGTCCTGAAATCACCTGGTTTATTAGTGCAGGTGTAAGGAAAATGGATTTTGCYCGTGCTCAGCCTTCTGTTGGGGTGGGATGCTGGAGAGACAGYTCTGATGCCGTGGTAGCCAAAGCATTGGGGTGTTACCAACACCTTCCCAGCTCCAAGTGCAAAGCACAGCAGTGTGGGGGCTGTTGTGGGGAAAACAAACTCTGTCTCAGCCAGACCCAGCCACAGAATCACAGAATCTCCGAGGCTGGAAAACGTCTCAAAGATCAAGTCCAACCAGCAACCCAGCAGCACCATGTTCAACACCGAACCATGTTCAACACCGAACCATGTCCAACACTGAACCATGTCCAACACTGAACCATGTCCAACACCAAACCATGTCCACAGATGCCACTTCCACACTTCCTGAACACTTCCAGGGATGCTGGCTCCACAACGTGATGGTGATGCCACAACGTGGCACAGCTTGAGGCTATTCCCTCTCATCCTGTCCCTGTTCCCTGGGAGAAATCCTGACCCTCTCTGGCTGTCCCCTCCTGTCAGGGAGTTGTGCAGAGCCACAAGGTCCCCCCTGAGCCTCCTTTTCTCCAGGCTGAGCCCCTTTCCCAGCTCCCTCAGCCTCTCCTGGTGCTCCAGCCCTTTCCCCAGCTCCGTTCCCTTCCCTGGACATGCTCCAGCCCCTCAGGGTCTCTTTTGTCATGAGGGTCCCAGAGCTGTCCCCAGGGTTGGAGGTGCCCCAGCAGTGCCAGCACAGGGGACAGGCACTGCCCTGGCCCTGATGGCCACACTGCTGCTGGACATTTCACCCAGRAAGCCCCAGGGCTCCTTGTCCCTCTGCTGGCTCACGTTCAGAAACGTCCTGGTTGTGACCTTGGTGATGTGACACCATCCCATGGCACCATCCCACCTCCCTGGTGCTCCCTCCTGGAGGAAGAGGATGGGAACGGGGGGGTGTCATTCATCTGTCACCCTCCTGCCACCCCCTCCCCTTGCAAGGGGCCTGGTGCACCGGGGGGTGTTCCCAGATCAAAATCCCTCTGCTGGGAGGGGAGGAAACGAGGCCATGTGTGACTGCTGGGCTGGARGGCTCGGAGCAGAGGCTGCCTGAGCATCCCCTTACAACGAGGTTACGTGAGGCCAGATCTCAGCTGGAGCGAGCTGGCATCCACGGGGCTCTGGCAATTCACACCAGCTGTGGCTTTGGCCCACTTTTATTTTGTTAATTTTAATGAATTATTTTCCTTCTGACTGATGTAAAAGGAATGGGAGATGCAGCGCTGGTGCAACAGGGGAGCAGGAAAGTGGAATGCTGTCCATTAAAAAAGTCAAACTCACACTTAGAGTTGCCATCACCATTAACATGCTCAGTATCAACATTTCGTAGCTGTTTTCTTTGTTTTAATGCCACATGCCAGTGATAAGGATTCACAGATGGATTATTATGGCTCCTAATTTGAGTATCAAAATAGGAATTACAGGGTCCCATCCAGGTGCTGATGTTCCACAGCTTCTTCTGGCTGCTCCCACAGCATCAAACTCCTCCACAACAAGGGGCTGCATCCAAACCATCCCCAGGGAGTTGCTCCTGGTCTGGACTGAGCCTTGAAGGGCGTGCAGGATTTATTTTCACCACTGCTGGTTGTGGTGGGTCAGAACCATGCTGATCTGGGAAAGGTCACTTTTCACCTCAAAATTGAAAAAGGGATCCTTAGTTCTGCACAAACTCTAATCCAGCCTCCTCACACGTCATCCTGACCACACTCACCTAAATAATTTTTTAATGACCTTTTTCAGGGCCCTGAAGTTCAGGACTGGGGTTCTCAGTGCTTTCTGACAGCTTTGGGGGGGTTTCCTTATACATTTTATACATAAAAAAATTAATAAAATGCAATTAAAAGTGTGTTCATCCAGGGGTTTAGTCCTTCTGCCTTGCAGTTTCTGATCTTAGTCTTATCTACTTGTTTCTATCAGCTCCTATTAAAGAATTAATAATTCGYGTTACAAACTCTCGCTTTTTGCCGAAAGTGCAACTGAAATTTGTATTTGAAGGAATGATCATCCCAGACTTCTCCTGCACAGGAGAAACTGCTACAAGTGCATATTCCAAGCCRGTCTGAAGCTGTTTGGAAGCACAGATGGCTTTGCTGCACGCCAACCTCAAAAGATGCAACTGATTCATAAAACTCATGTTGGGAAGGATCGTATTGTGGAATCACAGAAGAATTTARGTGGAAGGAGATTTTAGAGGTCTGTGGACCAAGGCTCCCATCAAAGTGGGGGAGAACTTTGAAGTTAGATTAGGTTGGTCACGGTCTGGTGCAGCTGAGTTTTGAAAATCTCCAAGGGCAGAGATTCCACAGCCCCTCTGGACAACCCATTCCAGCCTTTAACCCCAATCCCTGCAGAATCATGGAATCATCCAGCTTGGAAAAGACCTCTTGAGTTCAACCCAGCATTGTGGGCATGACCAAACCGTGTCCTCAAGTGCCACATCCACACGTTTTTAAAACATTCCCAGGGATGTGAAATGATTTTCAGCCCAAGATCACTTCCACTGCTTGAAGAAAGTTGACAAATCAGCCCCTCCTTGGAAAGTTGGTGAGGGGCAACAAAATCATGACCCTGCAGTGTTTTTAGGGTCTGGWTCCAACAGCTTTGGTGTTTGCAGGCTGATTTAACTCGTGGCTGATAATCTGGGGCTCCTGATGCACAAAACAGGGCTCTGTGATTGATGTCCCCAGCTCCTCTGAAATTATCGCTTCGGTGGCAGTGCCAGGTGAAGGGGACATAAACCTACACCCTCTCCTGGTCTTGGTTCAAATCTCCTTTTACTGGTGGCTTCAGCAGATATTTGGGGCTGTGAGAGCACAGGCAGGGCTGCAGGTGTGATTTCATCCTGCTGACACACGCTGGGGTCACAACCTCCAGCAGCTGCAGGAAAGTGGGGCAAGGGCATCGCTGCAGATAAAACCCCAGAGGCCAAAGGTGCAGGAGCTGCTCGTGTTGCTCCATCTGGGGGATGTTGCTGGGATTTGTCTCTGTGACTGCYCTCCTTCCCCAGCTGCAGAGCAATTTTCTCTGACTCACAGGCTGAAAGATCACAACCAGAAGAGGAGAAACAAATCATGAGGAGGTGCTAGCCCTAAACAACCCCACTTTTTTTGGCAGTGATTTGTCAATCCTGGCTGTTATTGAACTATCCTTGCTTAGCCAGAGCCTGCCCAGTGTTTCTTTATTTGCAAAATCAGCCATTAATGTGTTATTGATAGATTCACCTGATTTTGTAAGCGGCCAGGCAGCCTCTCCTTGCTGCATCCCCATGGTGAGGGGGTTCCCCTGGACATCCAGGTGGCAGAATCCCCATTTCCAGGTCTCTGCTCAGCAAATCAATACAGAATCAGAGGACAGCCTTGTAGCAGCAGCTGCCATTGTTTCGATCCAGGCTCCTAGAAATCACGTTCACGTTTTCATTTGTTAATCATTTTGTGAGATGTAGACCCCTAAAACAGGAACACAAACCCCAAGACCTCTCCAGCACCATGGCATGAATGCCTTTTTTGGTTTTTTTTGGATTTCAATGTGGGAACCATCTCCATGCTGCAYGAAGGAGGAGGCAGAGCAGCGGGGGCTGCTGGAGAGGGCATCCAAGTGATGGGCGCTGCAGAGACCTGTCACAGCWTCTATCACACGTGGGATGGTCCTAGCACTGAGCCAAATGCTCCCTTGCATCACRGATTCCCCCCYTAAGTYMKYTATGAGYACTCAAACCCCAGTCCCTTCCCTRTTTTGCACATGCTGATTTGCTTTAWGGATACYCTGACACTCGGTGCTATCGCCTCTGGCAAAGCCTTCTGTTTGAAATCAGAGCTGTTGAACAGATTYACACAGGGACCTGGAAGTTGGGATCAGGCTGAGTTCTTGCTTCAAGTGTGTCTGTGAAAATCAGGTTTAGTGTCAGGGCTCTCCTCCTGGAAATAAAGCTTGTCCCAGTCCAGTCAGTCCTGCAGGARCAGCTGAAAGCCCTGAAGGGAAGCAGAGGAGTTCTGATTCACTTGTCTTGGCTCCAAGCGAGGGAAGTTACAGGGAAATTCCCTGAAATGCCAAAGAAAATCCCAAGCRAATGCCTGAGGACTCCCAAAAGGTGAGTGCTCAAGCTCATGATGCTCAGAGGCACATGGGAACAGCCACCTCACCCTTTGGACAGGATGGGTCAGTTTGCAGTGTTATTAACCCAGAAGGTGTTGAGGAGTGATTTGGCACCACGTGGGCTCACCAGAGCCACGGGACATCTCAGGGGAGGAGAAGCTGGCATTGCTCTGGGAGACCTCAATGGCAGGGACACGTCTTCATCCCCTCATGGAGATCCCTTGGTGGAGGATGCAGAGCAGAAGAAGAGAAGGACATGATTTTTGCTCTCAGTGAGTCCCTTGGAGATGGGGACATTTGTGGTTTTCTTGTCCAAGGGTTTCTCTCTTCTTGAGGGGTTTAACAGTTTGGGGTAGTGGCTCCAAAGATCTGAACAGACACTGCAGATTTTAAAGGTCTGAGCCTTTAAAAGCCAATGTGGACCCCGGGATCACAGTAACAAAACTGGGAGTTTGTTCCCTCACCCAGAGGGAGACATCTCCATTCCCACACTGGCTGCTGGAAAAGACGAGGGGGTCACCTCTGTGGCTGGGAGATCAGGGAATAGATTCTTGGGAGAGCACTCCCTGTATTTACAGCATTTACTCTCTCCCCAGCCATCAGGGTGACTGATACTCCAGCATCACCTGAAATCACCAGATTTTTCCATACAGCAAAGCCTCTCCTCACCCCCATGGAGAGYGGCTTTGTAGAGCTGAGGAGGTGGACGCTCCAGGATTTTCAAACGGCATGCCAGAAAAGAAAAAAAACAGCAGGAAGGGTTCAAGGGGAAAGGATTCAGCTTGGCAAAAGGCGAGCTGCTTCTTGAGGAGCCGGTGCAGCTGCAAAGAAGCTGCCGCTGCCTGCTGCAGAGCTGCCAGGGTCAGAGCCGTGGCTCGCCGCCAGCTGCAGCGCGCTCTGCCCGCCGCTTGCATCCCGAGCAGAGCACCGGGGCTGCCGGAAAAAAATCCTCGGGMTGCTGTTCAGCAGGTACCAGGGGATGCCTCAGCCCACCGCAGCCTTAGCCCGGGGCCGGCACGGAGCCGGGGCTGTGCGTTCAGCAGCGCATCCCCGGTGCCGCAGGGTCAGAGCATCCCTGGAGCGAAGCTCCCGGCGCGGCGGGCTGAGGCTGTCGCCTCGGCTTTGCCATCCCTTTGAGGAGAAGGAGCTAAAAATTGGGTGAGCGCCTGTGAAATCCTGGAAGAACAGCCTCAGATCGTGGCTATTTTTAGCTCCACAGAAGCTGCGCATACATTAGCGAGGGGCCTGCCTTCCTCTCCAGGCTGGGAGAAATCACACGGTGTCCTCCCAGCCTGCCAGCAAGCGGAGAGTTTAACCCTTGTTGTCCCACCGCAGCCAGCCCCAGCCGGCTGCACCTCAGCAYGGGTCGTGGTGGGGGCCAGAACAAGGGGGAGAAAGGTTTTCATGGGCATTTTGGCTCTTGCAAAGTAAAGGAAGAGGGTCTYTGGTCCATGGACCTTATGCCATTATTTGTGGTGGGAGGAGCAGGGACTGKGAGAAAATTCCAGCACAGAAATGGCATCTGATGGCAACCACCATCAGTCCTGTCTGAGGAACAGCCACACCAGGGGCTGCAAGGGGCAGGGAGCAGCTCAGAGYCTGCAGAACCTGAAAGTTGATTCCTCAGCTCTGGTGACCTCTCACGACAGCCAGGACAGAGAATGAACTGCCCTCAATTCACCCAGCACAGCAGCACAGAATCACAGAATGGTTTGGGCTGGAAGGGAATTTCAGCCTCGTCTTGCTCCACCCTCTGCCACTGGCAGGGGACACCTTCCACTATCCCAGCTTGCTCCAAGCCCCGTCCAACTTGGCCTTGGACACTTCCAAGGATGGGAAATGAAGCACCATGAGCTGGTCAATCCAAATCCACAATCTTTTAGCTACCCAACCTCCTGGGAAATGAAACCTCATCAGCACAGGGGCCACTCAGATCCTTGGTGCTGCATCTCCTTCCTGCCACTGGCTCTGTCTCCACGCACATCACACCAGGAAAACCACGGCTGGGACACGTAGAGCGAGTGAGGGCAGGGGTGAGCTCAGCAGCCTGCCTGAAGGCACGATGCCTTTCAGCACACAATTAACAAAAAATAATTGCAACACTTACTCCTGCACTTTTTTTCCCTCGGAGGGCTGAGGAGCAAAGCCTGATCCCTGCACTTCACACCCGCAGCGCCTGCCAGCCCCGCTGCCCGTGCCCTTCCGCGTTTCCCAGCTCTTTAATATTTATTACCTCTGCTGCTTTGTGTTACTCATCAGCTATTCCTGGCCAGAGGAAATGTCCTGGCGGGTTCTGGAGCGTGCAYATTCCCTGTTCTTTGAGGTGGCCAYRAGTACMACAGCACCTCTCAAACGCTGCTGGGCCAGCRCAGCCTCCCCTGGATCTGGAGACTCAGACAAGACCCACCATCCCCTCACAGTGGCTTCCCAAAGGCCACCAGCACTTCCCAAAGGTCTTAGGCCATCAGAAGAGGAGTTACAGCCTTTTTGGAAGTTACAGGAACCCTTCTGATCCCTTCAGAAACATCCCTCAGGAAGTTCCTTCCTTCCCTGCTTCACTCGCTGTTATTTTCCAAATCTCCTCCCAGCCCTGCCATTAACCCCGGGCCTGCAGCCCCTTTGCCTGTCGGGGTTCTCAGGTCTGAGAT
>CADDXX010000109.1:109097-130556 GCA_902810485.1 Alauda arvensis
AACCTGGGATAGTGGAAGGTGTCCCTGCCCATGGCAGGGGGTGGAACTGGATGATCTTTAAGGTCCCTCCCACCCCAAACCACTCTGGGATTCAATGAGGGTCTCACCCCTATCCCAAAACTCCCATTCCCTGATTCCCYCACTCCTCCCTGGATAACCCCTTCCCACCACCCACTTCTCCCCAGCCAGGTCCCTGTACCTTACCTGAAGTGCCACAGCCCATCTCCTGCTTTTAAGACCCTTCTCTTCCTGTCACCCCACCTTCAGGTGACCTGTCCTGCACCCTGCTGCTGGTGGCTCTTGGCCACGGCTCAGGGGACAGCTCTGGAGGACAGGGACGTGCCAGCTCCCTGTGCACAGATTCCAAGGAGCCTGGCACTGCCTGCCAGCCCTCCTGTCCCTACAAGTCCTGCCTGTGCCTCCACAGGAGTCAGGACCTCAAATTTCACAGGATGTGGTGTTTGTCACCTCCTCTGTCTGCAGAGGGTTTGGGAAGGCCTGGCTGGAACGAGGTCCAAGAGATGTCCTGCCCATAAACCTGGGATTGCAGGGCATCCACAGGGAGCTGGGATTTGACATCACTTCTGCATCACAAACTCCCAGTCTGGCTCAGGTTGCTTTTTTGCCTCCACAGCCAGGGCCTCACCTGTTAAAAATCTGCAGCTGACTCTGAGCATGTCAGCCCAGGACACGAGTCCTTCAAATCCTGGYCTTAAATTTCAGGTATTTGAGCCCTAAAACTGTGAGTTTTTGAGCTCCTTTAGCAGGTAAGCCATGGCAGGCAGGCACAGGAAGGCCTGGTCCACACCCGTGATTGTCCTAGACCACCAAAAAATTCATCACTTCATGTTCCCTCCTCCCCTGCCTCCAACAGACCATCCACCAGGCTGGCCCAGACCTCAACACCCAGCCAGGAATAGCAAATATTTGCTCTCTCCTGCCACTCAGGAGAGTGCCCRGATGGGTTCAGAGCCCTTTTATTTTTAGGTTCAAACTCCTTTCTGTGGGTTCAAACTTCTTCCTGTTGATTCAAACCTTTTCTTGTAGGTTAAAACTGTTTCCTGTGGGTTTAGATCCCTCCTTGTGCGTTCAAATCCCTTTTTCATTCTTTCAAATCCCTTCCTGTGGGTTCAAACCCCTTCCTGTATGTTCAAACCCTTTTTTTGTGGGTTCAAATCTGCTCCCTCTGAGTTCAAATCCCTTCTTGTGATTTCAAATCTGCTTCCTGTTGATTCAAAKCCTTTCTTGTAGATTAAAACCCTTTCTTTTGGGTTCAAATCCCTTTTTGTGGGTTCATGACCCTTCTTGTAGGTTCAAATCCCTCCTTGTGTGTTCAAATCCCTTCCTGAGGGTTCAAATCCCCTCTTGTAGTTTCGAACTCCTTCCTGTAGGTTCAACTATTTTCTTGTAGGTTCAAATCCTTTCTTGTGGGTTCAAATCTTTCCTGTAGGTACAAATCCCTCCTTGAGTGTTCAGATCCCTTCCTATTGGTGCAAATCCCTTCCTGTGGGTTCAGATTCCTCCTTGTAGGTTCAAACCCCTTCCTATAGGTTCAAATCCTTTCTTGTAGATTAAAACCTTTCTTGTGGGTTCCAATCCCTTTTTGTGGGTTCAAGACCCTTCTTGTAGGTTCAAATCCCTCTCTGTGAATTCAAATCCCTTTTCATTGGTACAAATCCCTCCTTGTGGGTTCAAATCCCTTTCTATTGGTGCAAATCTCTTCCTGTGGGTTCAGATTCCTTCTTGTAGGTTCAAACCCCTTCCTGTAGGCTCAAATCCCTTCTTGGGAGTTCAAATCCCTTCTTACAATTTCAGCCCCCTTTCTGTAGGTTCCAATCCTTTCTCGTAGATTAAAACTCTTTCTTGTGGGTTTGAATTCCTCTTTGTGGGTTCAAATCCCTCCTTGTGGGTTCAAATCCCTTCCTGAGGTTTCAAATCCCTTCCTGTGGGTTCAGATTCCTTCTTGTGGGTTCAGATTCCTTGTTGTGGGTTCAAACCCCTTCATGTAGGCTCAAATCCCTTCTTGTGGGTTCAAATCCCTCCTTGTGCGTTCAAGTCCCTTTTTTATTGTTACAAACCCCTTCCTGTGGGTTCAAACCCCTTCATGTTGGTTCAAAACCCTTTTCTGTGAGTTCCAAGCCCTTCTTTGCTACCCTTGAGGGCAGGGCCTGACCTTGGCCATCGAACGCCCCCGACAAACCCATCAACCTCSCCGAGCCGGCCGAGGAGACAAAGCTCTCAGGTTCCCGTGTTGGGGCTGCYGGGCAGGATATCCAACCCTGCAACACCTCCTGGGACACGGCAGCGTGTCAGGAAGGCTCTTGGCTGCTGGCTCCAAGGGTGGCCCGGAGAGGATTTTTGCCAGGGCTCAATTCCCTGCCGTCGGAAGCGCTGCCTCGGCCGGGAGCCAGCGGGGCCGGGTTTCCACCCTGGCCTCGTGAGGACACGCTGCTGGAAAGAGGATGCTGAAAGGCTTGAGTCATCTCCAGGCTCTGGAGGGAATTAAAATCTCCACCCCCCCCGCCCCCCTGCCTTCGTGTCCTGGCGCTTGAGGTGACAGCCAAAAGCAGGACACCGAGCCTGCGCGTTTTAAAGCGGCTTTGGGACCGAATCCCTTTCCCTGTTCCTTCCTTGTGCAGCCTTTCTCCTTGTCATGTATGGAATATTTTGTGTCATATCTTCACCCTCTCTGATACCCCAAGCCCTTGGGGTGGCCCTGGATGCTCCAGCTTTTTCGTGAAGCTCAAGTGGCTGGAAATGTTTCTGGAGCCACCACAGCTGACCCGAGTCTCCTCAAGATGGGATTTCCATTCTTCAGCTGTTTCAAAAATGGGAAAGCTGATCCAAACTCATCATCCCGGTTCCCTCTTTTATCAACAGAGAAAAAAAGAGAGAGATTTCCAGAAAGCCGCTCATCCCRTCTCCAGATAAGTGTCTGCAACACCTCCCACGGGTTTCCTGTCTCCTTCCCTTGACTACAGAAGGGTCCAGACGACCGACTGAGAGCTGATGGCTGATACCAGATGTCTCCCATCTCCTTGGCATCCCTTTCCTATCAGATGCCTCTCACCTCCTTGCTGTCATGGTGGGAAGTCGTTTTGAGGAATCACTTGTACCTCCCCCMTGGAAAAGATCTGGGGGGGACACGGAGGCTGTGGTAGTGCCATGCCAACAGGTAGGACAGGAATTTTCCTGTGGGGAGCGAAGTTCATGCTAAAACGGAGTGCATTCCCATCTGACAGCTGGAATGGGAGCTCCCAGAGCTGGCTGGGGTTTTTTTGTTCCCATCATCTCCTAATTTGGCCTTTTTTTGTCCCCTTGTGGAGCAAATGCACAGCTTTGGGAAGGTGGCACAGTCCATGAGTAGCTCATGTCTAGAACAGACCCTGTCCCATAATTTTTATGTCCTTCCCTACCCTACCAGAGGACTGGTACTGCCCTTCAATGGAATCCCTATGGAGATGAATCCCATGGAATCACGGAATCACTGAGCTTGGAAAAGTTCCTAAAGATCGTCAAGTCCAACTGTTGACCCAGCAGGGTCAAGTYTGCCACTGCCCCATGTCCCCAAGTGCCACGTGCACACATCTTCTAAATCCATCYAGGGATGGTGAATCYAMCACTGCCCTGGGCAGCTGTGYCAGGGCTGTTCAGCCCTTTCAGTGAATAAATTGTTCCCAAAATCCAACCCAATCCTTTGGGTCAAATTGAGGCCATTTCCCCTTGTCCTGTCCCTGTTCCCTGGGATCCTGACCTCCCCTGGCTGTCCCCTCCTGTCAGGGAGTTGTGCAGAGCCACAAGGTCCCTCCTGAGCCTCCTTTTCTCCAGGCTGAGCCCCTTTCCCAGCTCCCTCAGCCTCTCCTTATCYGACTACTGCTCCAGACCCTTTCCCAGCTCCATTTCCACCCTTTGGAAATGCTCCAGCATCTCCTGCTGCCTTCTCCAAGCCATCYCTGAAGGAGCTGRAGACCASGGGCAAGGCTCACAGGCACCTGGCACTGTTTCAGAGGATATCAAAGATAYCCATGGACTGCTGGCTGGTGGGATACAGGGCATGAAAAAGACCTCTGCCCTTCTAGACCCACATCTGAGGGTGCTCTGAGCTGCCCAGAGCATCTTGAACAGTTTGGACAAGGGAATGGAGCTCCTGGGCCTCAGTCCAGAAGGGGAATCTCTACAGGCCATGGAACCAGGCAGGACAACTCCACCATCTCCTCCTCTCCCTCACTCTATTCATTGCTCCATCCACGTGTTCCCCACGGGAATTCCAGCCCAAACCAGCTGGAAGAATCCCTTGCTGTGAGAGTGGCAGCACAGCCTGCATGTCCCTGCGAGCTGCAGTTACCTCATTCTGTCCTTGCAGGCTCCAGGGCTGCTGGTCCCCCTGTCACCAGCTCAAAGATGTCACTGCTCAGTGCTTAGAGAAGGGGACAGCACCCAAAGGGGGTTTGGRAGCTCTCTTGGTGGGTTTGTAGGAGCAAAGAGCAGAACATGGACAGAATAAATGTCCCTGGACAGCTTTGCTTGTTATGGGAGCAAATGGAGAAGGCTGGGAAGTGTGAAGGAGCGGGATAACAGTCATAGATCCAAGACACTTCCCATCAATCCTTTGCTCTGGTGTTGGAGCAGTTCTGTGAGAAAGTGCAACCCCTTGTGTTTTTTTCTTTAGGATTTTTTTATCAGGAAGCCAAGTCTAATTCATACCATTCATTCCCACCTGGCTTTTCAACTCTTGCACCCCATCAACCCCACATTAAAGTCATTCATAAACAGATCCTGCGCTCCTCACCCTTCTGATCACTGTTTCAGACGTGAAACAGTGATTTAGATTCTAAAAACGTATTTTAGAAACGGGCAAAACAAACTCCTCCCTGGCTGCAGTGCAGGTCTGAGAGGCCCAGGCACAGAACCCAGAAGCGCTGGCTCCCAGGTATCCCTGGTATTTATGTGATAGCAATGTTAAAAGGCTTCTGCTGAGATCAGAGTTGGATTGTGCCGGGTCCGGAGYGCACGCGGAGTAAGAGACAGCTCCTGCCTTAAAGGATTTACAATCCAAACTGACAAGGACAGAACCACAGCAAAGGGAAGGATGTGTTATTAACAGCAGGGGACCGAGGCACTGAGGGAGGCAATAAATTGCCTGCAGTCACACGGGCAGCTCGTGGAGGAGCCAAAASCTGACCTTTGCCTTGCCACCGACGCTGCCTTGTCTCAGCCACCAGGGAAGGGGCACACCGGGAATCTGGGTGAGCTGGGAATTTTGCTGAKGGGTCAGGGGAGGTCAGGAACGCTGCCAAAAAACACAGCCCCTCACAAAGACATTCTTGCCCCTGACCTAGCTTTATGTATGGCTGGGAGGGGGGAAGAAAGCCCCTCCTGATACCAGCACGCCCAGTGTCACCATCATCATCCCAACTGGTTTTTGTTCACTCAGACAGGTCCCCTCCAAACCTTGTTAGAGGGCTGAGGCTGATAAACCACTCCAGGTGCTTCTACAGACTGGCAGGAATCACTGAATCAGGGAATCATTAAGGCTGGAAAAGACCTTTAAGGGTGTCAAATCTGTTATCCCAGCCCACCACCACGCTCACCACTAAACCGTGTCCTCAAGTGCCACATCCACACAATTTTGGAACTCTTCTACGGATGGTGACTCCACCACTTCCCTGAGAAGCCTGYTCCAGTCCTTTACAACTSTTTRTCTCAATAAATTTTTCYTAATCTARTAAGGGGAAACYGAAATCACTTTTCCTTAGAAGAAACATGCCTGAAAGAGTGGGCTTCAGGAGACACCTGTGTGAAAGAGTGACCCACAGCAAGTCTGCTCTGCTGGGCATAAAACTGGGCTGAGATTTGCTGGCAATTTCTGAGTCTTGTCAGGGCACCCCAAAGCACAACGAGATGGTCCCACCTTGTCTGCACACACCTGCCCTGCAACATYCCATGTCCACACACCTGAGAGAAAGCACATGAGGAAAAATAAATTACCTGTGTCCACTTACACAATAGAGGATCCTACTTCATTTGTCATGGCCTCAAGCCGTGCCAGGGGAGGTTCAGGTTGAACACCGGGAGAAATTTTTTCATGGAGAGGGTGGTCAGACATTGGAACTGTCCAGGGAGGTTTGGAGTCCCCATCCCTGGGGGTGTCCAAGGAAGGACTGGAGGTGATATCCAGTGCCCTGGTCTGGGTGACARGGTGGGCATTGGTCACAGGTTGGATTTGATGGTCTTGGAGGTCTTTYCCAACCTGAGTGATCCTGTGACTCCGTGATTTTTGTTCTGACATAATTTCCTGTACCATTACCTGGCCTACCRAAGCTCCTTAACTCTCAGGGATGGATTTTAACCATATCAGTGACACAAAGGAGACTTCTGCCGTTCAGTGGAACCCCCAGATCTGAAGAGTTTAGGATTAGGTATGGCAGGGTTTTATTTCAGTTGGAAACAATCAGTAAATTTAGGTTCTTGACTCACTACATCCACAAGGTTCCCCCCAAGCCTCCTTTTCTCCAGGCTGAGCCCCTTTCCCAGCTCCCTCAGCTGCTCCTGGTGCTCCAGCCCCTTCCCCAGCTCTGTTCCCTTCCCTGGACATGTCATGACACTGGATTCTGTTCTGAAGCCATATCCACCAGGACTCCACTCCTCAGACAATCCTGGCCCTGATTTAGGAAATCAGGGTAAATTTCCCACAGTTTTGCACAGCAAACCCTTATTTCTGAGATCACCCTGCATCCATTTGGTCATAGATCCGTCTTTTTGTCTAAATGCCTCCCTTTCTCCGTTTCCCTTGAATCCAAGCTGGATTAGGAATGGTTTTGATGCCAATAAATACTTCACTGCTGTGGGTGCTCCCAACATCTGTGTGAGAACCCTCGGACGCAGCCACGACAACGGGGGATTCAAATGATCTGTCTGACCTCATCCTCCTCCTTGGGGGAGCAAACATTCCCATGAATTATGCCTATCAAATCCTGGAGTCGACATTTACGGAGCAGAACCATCAGGTGAGGAATGAGGAGTTTCAGGGCTCGTGTCATTTACTGGGCCGGGAAAAGGAATTGTTTGTAACACCAAGCTTTGTTCCAGTCTCCAGAACCTCATATAAAGTAATTAACTGAGAATTTCAGGGTCAGTGTCTGGCCCTGAGGCCAATCTGGACAGAATCTGAAGAATTTGAAGGCTCTGGAATACTCCAAGCCTTCAAAACCATGTGGGYACATCCAGAGCCAGCAGGGAATGGGATGAGCAGGGTGGGCACRGACAGCAGGGCAGCTCCTCCACAACTCTGCTCTCACCAGGCAGGAAGGACAGGATGTAATAACGCTTCGTGCAGGTTTATTGTAAACATTTCCCGTTGTCAGTGTTCCATGGGAAGGCATTTCCACCATCGTGAGCTCCAGGCAGTCTGAGAGAGCTGCTGCCTCCACAAAGCCTCAGTCCTGCAYAGGATCCCGTCCCAGGGCACTGAGAGCCTGCACACCCCTGGAGAAAGGTAAAGCCTTCAGGATGTGACCCCACAACTCATTAATGAGGCTTTAAGAGGTCCTCAGGTCTAGTTTTCATCACATTTAGGCTGATTACTTTGCATTTTGCTTCTGATCCATCAAAAAAACCTCGCCTTGGCTCGAGCAGATTTTTGTGTCTGGGCTTTGCAATCTGCCCCCCTCCTTCTCCCCTGGCCTCCCTCGGTGAAAGTTAATTTAGGACATCAGCCTACGAGTGAAAAATGGTGTTTTTTGGGAAGCACCAACTGAGGGCAGCTGTCCGTGCAGGAAGGGGCTATCCTTGCTTTTAGGAATATCAAGGACAAGTCCCCRGGAGGCAAAGCCATGCCTGGAATTCCTGCTGTTCCCCTGATCCAAGTCATGGAGCTTCTTGGTGATAGCCACGGCACCATCCCCACCAGAATAATTTCAAGAAAAAAAACAGTAAATAACCAACAGTAACATGGCTTTTCCTCATGGATCAGGTTGTTCCCAACCAAGAAAATGTTCCCTAATAACAGGATTCCACCATGATGGTGTCACCAAAGCCTGGCAACACCACTCGAGAACCCCCGATCTTAAATAATGCATTTTCCTTCCCAGCAGTGAAAACTGCAGCGCCTTCACCCACTCCTCTGAATAATGGGAGTGCTTCTGCAAGCTTGCCATGGTAATTCAAAATCAATTTTACTTTGGTTTCCCATTATAACTTTTGCTATAGGAAATTAACGCTTTAGTAAATCACCTATCGCCTGCAAAAACAACAGAGCGCAGTAAACKGCGGCGTCCGTGAGGTTTGGTTGGTTTGCAATGAAAAAGAAAACCCCAATGGACATAATAATGTAATGGTGTGATAACTGAAATATGGATTTTGGTAGAATCAGAGAACAGCTTGGGTTGGAAGGGGCCTTTAAAGGCCACCCAGTGCCACACCCCTGCTGTGGGCAGCGACAGCTTCAGCCCAGGCTGCTCRGGGCTCTGTCCAGCTTGGCCTTGGAGAGCTGCAGGAATGGGATGTACCCTTTGGATGTACCCTTGGGAGGAGCCAGCATGGTGAAAGCATCACCCCGTGTGTGCAGCATGGTCATGGAAAGTTCCATAAGCAGCCCCATCACCAGTGCTGGATATGGGGGTGGGATATGAAGGGGATAAATAAGGCTCACTTTATTTATCACCTGTGGYCCTGCAAAGGAATGAAGCTCACTCCAGCCTGCAAAGAATTTTGGAGAAAGATCTGAGCCCAGGCCTTGTGCTGTCTCAGTTGGCTTCACCAACTCATTACAAGGTACAGCAGAGGATCCTGTTCACCCTCCTGTTTTTGGGAAATGATGCTCAAACCCCCCCYGGTGATGTTGTGAAATCCAGAGATGTATCTCCCATGGCAAATAAACTGCTCCATTGCTCCTGGAGTTATGGGGCTTATTTTCTGATTGTTTCCTGCCTGTTTTCCCAGCGGTGAGCAGGAATTACAGGATATACCAGTTAACTCCAGCTCTTCCCATGACTACCACTTCAATAAAAACCATGCAAAAGAGATAATGAAGGAAGAAAAAAAACCCCACAATTGAGCTCCCCCATTTAAATTGCTACAGTCATTCAAAAGCCAGGTGTTTCCTGCCATCCAAACCTCCAGATTATCCAGCCCAGCTCTTTAAATGCACAGGACGAGAGAGAAAAAAAAAAAAGGTGTTAGGCTGGGCCTTCATCTCCTCTCCTGATGATTCCTGCTTTCAGCCCTTGCTGTCAGCAGTCCCCTCCCAGCACCAGCAGAATCAAAGGTGGAACCGGGAAYGACAAAAGCCGGCGAGTCATTAGGAAGTTCCTGCCTCTCTCCCAGCGGCACGTTAATGAGCTCAGGGAGAGCTGGGGATGGTTTGTCTCCGTGTTTGAGAGCCGGCTCGGGAGCTGGAACCCTCCATTCCGCAGCTTTCACAGGAAAAACGCTCCCTTCCCAGGCTCCAAAAAAATCCTCCTCAAAAGTGGCGTGTGCAGGCGGAAGCAGAGGATGGAGGTGGAGGATGGATGGGGAAGGATGATGGATGGCTCCTGCAGGGCCTGGTTGCAGAAAGCCCCTCTGTTCCCTCCATGTATCTCCCCTCGTTTCCTCTGATAGATTTTGGGGTGGATGTGTGAGTTTTAAGAGATTAACCCCAAGGGTGCAGGGCACAAACAACAAATGGGCAAGCCAGGGTGGATGTTGAGTGTGGGCTTAACAAGAACCTCCTCGAAGGTCTGGAGATCCTGGATGGGATAAAAGGTCTGGTTTGCCTTTCTCAGCTTGGGACTCCTTATAAAACAAGGGCCAGAAGGTAAAACTGGAACAGAAAGGCTGTGCCTACACCTGCAAATCTGCCTTCCAGCTCTTGGTCYCCCTCTTCTCTGGACATGCCATGGTATGGGAGACACCCCTCATCCCTGATGGACATCCCCATGCTTTGACTTCAGAAGATGGAGTAATGAGACAGAAGACTGTCTTGGTCCCAAAATAAAACGCTTTCCATGAATCCCAGAATCCCAGAATGGGTCAGGTTGGAAGGAACCACAGAGAGTCATGTGGTCCAACCTCCCTGCTCCAGCAGGGCCATCCCAGAGCACAGGGCACAGGGTTGTGTCCAGATAATTCTGGAATATCCCCAGTGAGGAGACCCCAGACCCTCTCTGGTCTCTGTTCAGTGCTTGGTCACTGCACAGGGAAGTTCTGCCTCCTGTCCAGGTGGAACTTGCTGGGATCAGTCCCTGCCCGTTCCTCTGGTGCCATTGCTGAGCCCCCTGGAGCAGAGCCTGGGCCCTGCTCTGASCCTCCCTGCACACAGGGACACTCAGGGATGAGGTTAAACCTCTCATTTATCTCCTCTTGGGGCTGAACAGCCCCAGCTCCCTCAGCCTGTCCTGGCCAGGGAGATGCTCCAGGCCCTTCCTCATCCTCCTTGCTGGGCCAGCTCCAGGAGCTCCGTGTCCCTCGTGTCCTGAGGAGCCCAGAGCTGGACACAGCAGCCCAGATGTGCTTCACAGGGCTGAGCAGAGGGGCAGGAACACTCCCTGACCTGCTGGAAATGCTCTTCCTGGAGCACCCCTGGATCCCTTTGGCTTGCTTGGCCCCCAGGGCACTGCTGGCTCATGGACAGACCCAGAACACCCAGATCCTTCCCCACAGAGCTGCTCCAGCAGGTCCCTCCCCAGCCTTTGCTGGCACCTGGGGTTGTTCCTCCCCAGGTGCAGGGCCTGCATTTCCTTTGCTGAATTTCAGACGCTTCCCTGCACGTTTCTCCAACACATCAAGGTCCCTCTGAAGGGCTGCACATCCCTTGGGGTGATCAGCCACTCCTCCCAGCTTTGTGCCACCACTCAGCTTCCTGAGCAGGCACTTGTCCCTTCATCCAAGTCATCAATGAGCGAGTTAAACAATTCTGAGCCCAGCACTGAACCCTGGGGGACACCACAAGTGACCCAAGCCTTGTGCCACTGATTGCAACCCTCTGGGTTCTGCTGTTCAGCCAGCTCATGGAATCACAGAATCWTTAAGKTTGGAAAARACCTTCAAGATCTAAGCCCAGCCAGTAAGTTAAGACAGCCAGGTCCAGCACTAAGCCAGGTCTAAGCACCACAKCCATGGTGCAGTTCTCAGTCCAGTTCATCCACTTTTCCAGTCCGCATTTCCTGAGTTTATCCAACAGATATGATGGGAGAGAGTGTCACAAGCCTTGCTGAAGTCCAGGTACACGAAATCCACTGCTCTCCCCTCATCCATCCAGGTGTTTGTCCCATGGTAGAAGGCAATTGGGTTGGTCAAACATGATTTCCCCGCAGTGAATCCGTGCTGACAGCTCCTGATTGCCTTTCCTGACACTGGTGTTTTCCCACTGAAAGCATTTCCTTTTGCCAAAYGGGCATCTCCCTTCGGGGGACAGCAARCASAGCCACTGCCAAATGCCTCCCTTGTGTTAATGAGCRTTTTGCAGATGTGCAGGGACCTCCCACCCCGTGGGTGAGAGCACAGGGATGCACTGAGAGCTCTGCAGAGCCTCCTGGGAGCTGCCAGGGTGTGTCCCACACTTCCTGGTGGCCAGCAGGTCCTGTGGGATTGCTGGTGCCATTCCACACCTCTAAGGAGCTGGATGGGCAGGCAGGTGGAGAAGGAAAAGCAGTAATAAATTAAACCTTCCTTGCMCCATCCTCTCTCATCCCAAATCAGCCAGAGGCTGCCTGGGGTGCCACATCCAAGACAATCCCAGCTGACAGCGCCTTCGAGGGATGCTGTCAAAGACTTTTAGGCTCATCACTCAGTGAGGAGAAGATTTCCTGACCGCCTTGGTGGGAGGGAGCCCCTCTGCAGACGTGCTGGGAGTGCCACCCGCAGCCAGCGTGGCTCCAGCCCCGCTTCCCAGAGCCTGGCRCAGCTCCAGGGTGCAGCCACCACSCCTGGAGGTGAGGGCTGGCTCACAGAGGCAGGAGGAGAGGCTGGGTGAGGAGCCAGGGGTGAGGAGGTCCGTGTGGAACACTTGAGATGGGTGGATGGTGGCAATGCCGTGGTGCAGCCACAGCTGGTGGGACAGGGGAGATGCCCYTGGCTTCTCCTCCTGGTCCATGTTTTTGTCGTGGTTTGGGGACTGCAGCCCCCCCCCGGGATAGTGGCAGCACCTTGGGGTTTCTGGGGAGTTGATGCTCAGGGCTCCAGGCTATTCCTGACTCCAACACCAAATGTCTGGGAATCCTCTGCAGCCCAGGGAGAGCAAGGGGCAAGTGCAGAGGGTGTCACACAGGCAGCCTCCCACAGCCTCATCCTGTGCAGGAATTGCTCTCTGGGATGGGGAGAAGGAGGATGAGGTCTGGTACCTTCCACYRTCCCAGGTTGCTSCAAGYCCTGCCCAACCTGGCCTTGGACACTTCCAGGGATCCAGGGGCAGCCACAGCTTCTCTGGGCAMCCTGTGCCAGGGCCTCMCCACCCTCMCAGCCARRAATTCCTTCCCAATATCCCATCTATCCCTGCCCTCTGGCAGTGGGAAGCCAWTCYCTGTGTCCTGTCYCTCCAKGCCCTTGTAAATGGTCTCTCCCCATCCTTTTTGTAGGYGCCTTCAGGAACAGGAAGACCACAATCAGCTCATCCCAAAGCCTTSTCCAGGCTGAACAAACCTGATTMTCTCAGCCTTTCCTCACAGCAGAGCTGCTCCATCCCTCTGATCATCTCTGGACTCTCTCCAGCAGCTCCAGGTCCTTCCTGTGCTGGAGGGGCTGGAGGCAGCTCYGCAGGTGGGGTCTCACCTGAGAGGGRCAGAATTCTCCCAGGGCATGGGGAATTTGGGATGGGACATCTCCAGCTCTCAGATCCCAACCTCAAGCTGAGATAAATTATAAATTAATTTATATYAAATCCCTCATTGGGAAATCTCTCCACTGCCAAAGCATCAAGTGGGGTGAACCCCACACTTCTTGGTCCAGCAATTCTCCTGTTAAAAATCGCCTCCATATTCACCCAAATCCTCTTTCCACACCAGACCCTTTCACCACTTTCATCTTTCTCAGGATTTTACCTGTAAATCTTTTTATCTAATGATTCTGGAATTAATTTTTAAACTGGTTTGATATTTTTTTTATGTTAATGAGCACCACACGGGACAATGCATTCCAGAGTAGAGTGAACAAACACACCAGTTATATAAATTCGTACCTTAAACATAGAAATAGGTTCATATATATGTGCWAACCTGTATGAATCCATGGCTTATTTATTCATTTGAGGTGCCTGCACCTGGATTTAGAGAGGCATATGGCACATATAAATAAAAGAATAAATCTGATCTATGAGCTATATATTTATATAAGTAAGCCATATATGTTTATAGATATTATATATGGCCATATATGTGGTTTGTTTATTCATTTCTCCATCCATACAAACAATCTCCTACTGGCAGAGAGGTGAAACCAGGAACTGCTCTCTGGYGTAAAGATGGGAATTCAGTTTTGAGGTCAAACTGGAGTAAATAATTGAGTATTTTGATGGTTTTGTGTAAAAGGCCTTTGGGATTATTTGGAAAAGCCCTTTTTAGRAATGTAGGGAATGTCACTTCTTGGCAAAACTGTTTTTCTTGGTTGTAGTTCCTTTTTTTAAACTTCACATTCAGTGCCTGCCATTCGTAGTGACCCATTGCTGTGTGACATTACCAAAGCACAACAAATCATAAAATAGCACAAAACGAAAGAAAGGAAACGAAAATAATGTAAAGTAAAACAAAATGAAATATTAAAGGCTGCTGTAGCTTCGTACAGATGGAATTATCGTCATTGGAAAGGCAAAGGGTTTGCTCACAGGTGATCCAAGGAAGCAGCTGAAGGGAAGGAGAAAAGTTTCTCTRTCAGGTTGCTGCTCCACATGGAGGCATCAGGAGACCATGGCCAAGCTCTCMCCGTCCTTTCCCCGTCCCGACATTCCCGGGAGACGTTACACGAGCTGAACTTCGCTCGGATGATCCTGGCATCTCCCTCGGCGCTCCCATCCTCTCCCCCCAGCCCTGCCTTTCTCTGGTTTCCCTCCCGAGCTGCAGACGGCGGGTCTGGGCAGGGCAGAGCCTCCCCGGAGCCACGGCAGCAGAGATCGCATCTCTGCTCCTGGATGCTGGCAGGGAGAGAGGGAGGGATGGAGGAGCCTCTCCTGCCCTGGATRTGAGGTGGGATCGGTGCTCAGCCAYCCCATCCCCGCATCCCAGCCCTGCATCCCCTCCTGGCCCCCAGCCTTCGCTCTGGGAGGAGGCGTAGCTTTAAATTTGACCTAAAAAGAGCATTGGAGTGACTCATTGGATTAGAGACAGACTCACACGTGGATCCCGGGCTGAGAGGAAGGAATCTCGTTCACATCAATTCGCGAACCTAAGCTCAGACTCGGATCTGACAAATCGTGGTTGTGGTTCGCCTCCTGCCACCCCAGCCCAGGGATTTAGTCCAGGTTTTGATAATCTCAAGACTAACAGGCCAGAGGGGGGGATTTWACTMATRCCTTGGTGTTTGGGGAAGKGGGAAAAGCAGCCAGAAATCACCTCCCTGGACCGAGTGCAAATCGGGGCAAAGGGGAAACGTTCTCAACCAGGAGAGCTGGGGGACGATGCCACGGGAAGCGCTGAAATCTCTCTCTGTGGAGGAAAGGGAAAGAGCCAGGATCCAGCCCTTTGCCTCTCCTARAAAAATCACTAAAGCAAGCAATAGTAATTGGAGAGCTGCTTGTAAGCCGGGCATTTTCTCCCCTGCTAAAAGCTTTGCCTGTAGCGCTGAAGGAGCGGCTTGTGATAAATAAATAAATATATATATATATTAAAAATATCTGCTCTGACAAGCGTGAAGCTGGAGAGGCAGAGAGGCAGGGGAGGAGGTAAGGCGGGTAGGAAGCATAAATCAAAATGTTTTGCTGCTCCTAATTAAATCCACCAACCTSYTYGTAACAAAACCCGYTCCTGGTCAACGGGAAGAGAGGAGRACGAGGAGCTGATGGCCACGGTGGCCTGGGAGTCCTTACRCTGGGATTTGGAGTTGTGGAAAACCCTCCATCCATCCGTGCCRGAGGAGGCAGAGCGATGGCAGCCAGGCAGGGAGGAGAGCGGGGGGAAAAGCAGTGCGGGGAGGGCTGGGAACCTTTCTCACTGCTCCGCATCCTGTGCAGCCAGACGGCTGCAATGTGCTGCTGCCAGCCCCGCAGCCAGCGCGGCTCCTGCGGCCGCGGGTGGGTCAGGAGGAGCAAAAACCGGGTAAAAGGAAGGGAAGGAGGCGAGCAGGGAGGGGATGGTGCGGCTGCTGCTGCTGCTGCGCTGTCCAGGATGCTGCCTGCAGTGCGCTTGTGGCCCTCGCTCATCTCYCAGAGGAGATGCAGGGCAAGGAAATGTTCAGAGAAGGATGAGATCAGGGGCATGGAGCAGCTTCTGTGCATTCAGAGATTGGTTTGGGTTGGAAGGGACTTTGAAGATAATCTCATTCCACCCTCGGCCATGGCCAGGGACACCTTCTACTGTCCCAGGTTGCTCCAAGCCTTGTCCAACCTGGCCTTGGACACTTCCAGGGATCCAGGGGCAGCCACAGCTTCTCTGGGCACCCTGTGCCAGGGCCTGACCTTCCTCACAGGGAAGAATTCCTTCCCAATATCCCATCTATCCCTGCCCTCTGGCAGTTTGAAGCCATTTCCACTTGTCCTGTCCCTCCATGTCTTGAGGAAAACCTCCACCCATCTGTGCCAGAGGAGGCAGAGCAATGGTAGCCAGGCAGGGAGGAGAGAGTCCCAAGTCCCTCTCCAGCTCTCCTGGAGCCCCTTTAGGCTCTGGAAGGGGCTCTGAGCTCTCTCTGGACCCTTCCCTTCTCCAGGTGAGCACCCCCAGCTCTCCCAGCCTGGCTCCAGAGCAGAGGAGCTCCAGCCCTTGGAGCATCCCCATGGCATCTTCTGGACTCATCCCAGCACTTCCACATCCTTTTTACGCTGAGGACCCCAGGCAAATATGTCACAGAGACCAAGATTCTTCAGTCCAGGAAAGGRAGAGCTGATGTCGTGCAAGAGAAGGAGATGTAAAATCCAGAGTGCCCTGCAAAGAGCCAGGAGCTCCCTGTGGGATGGTTGGGTGTCAGTTCAAACCCAGCAAAAGGAAGGCTCCTTTTTTTCTAAAAAGCACAGATAAACTGGGCAACTCCTCCTCACAATGCCAAGGATTTAGAGAAAAGGAATAACAGAAAAACTCAACCACCAAGGAACATCCTGTTATTAAATCAACAGCASCACATCCATCTCCTGAGCATCCTGGGATGCATCCCTGCACGCTTGCCTTGTTCTTGCACCCTCCTGCTGTTACTCAACCTGCCCCTGGTGGACTTTAAACCTGCCCTAGCGTAACTGTTGGGGTTTTTTTCAGTCCCAAATTTCAAGTTTCTCAGCAAATTCCACCCAAAAGTCGAGTTATCATCTGCAGGGCAGCCTGTGCTGAGCCTGATGCTCATGACTGCAGGAAATTATCCAAGGGCCCTGAAATCCTGAGCAGGGATGGCTTTGCCCTGGCTTTCCTGGAGCAACATCAAAATCTGCCCCAGCTGAAGGAGTTTTAGCCACAGGAGTGGTCAGGGTGAAACTGTGTGGGATGATTTTCTCCATCCCGCATCCTGCAAAGGGCACCACAGACCTGATGTGCTTTGGGGTCACCTGATGGTGGCTGGGGACATCAAAGCCACCTGCTGTGATCTCTTAATCAAGGAGTGGTCCAAAAATCTTATAACCAACCTCCAGCTCTTCCCACTGTCCTGACCCTGCTCCCTGCCTTGCAGTGCTGGCTTCCAGAAGGATTGGGGAATGTTTGTGGGAAGTGAAAGCCCTTTCTAGTGCTCATAGGAATTGTGAGTGGAAATCTGCTGAGGGTAAAGGAGCGAGCTCTGGAGAAACACACTGAGGCTGCTGCTGCTCTTCAACCCAGCCAAAATAAGCACTGTGAAATTCCCACAGGCTGGTGGAAGTGCTGAATGTCGCTGTGAAGTGGGCAAAGTGAGAGTGACAATTAGGTACTTAATAAACAACTGTCTAAGGGTTTTTTTGTTTCTTTGAGGACGCACAGAGTGGGAGGTGGTGTAACAGGGCAGGAATGAGCTCTGGAGCGATTTCCCTTAGCTCCTGGGATGGGGGATTTCACTTGAGAATGTAATCAGATCCCTGGATTTGGCTTCCAGAGCTATCCAGGTTTGATTTATCCACACAAATAAYGGAGGAAAAAATACCCACGGTCCCYGCTGGTGATTTGTTCCCATTGCTGCCTTCCCACGCTGCTCGAAGACGTGGAGCTCGTTCCGAGCTGGAATTTGACTGACATCCCTCTCCAAACACCGGAGCTCACTGGGTGATTTTATCTCCTCCCCGGAGCAGAGCTTGCCTTGCCGAGGGTGGGAAGSCAGCGGTGCCCATTGCAGGAGTGACTGTGCTTTCAGAAATCAAGAGTTCACCCGCTGGGCCTGCTCTGACTCGGGAGACAGGAGCCATGGGAACCATTGTTAGCACTTCACAGCAGAGTGGGCTGATATTTTTTAATCAACATTTGCATGCTTAAACTTCACTTCTATTTTATTTTATTTTTATCCACCTCCTTTCTCCGTGCGCGTTTTTTTTTTCCGGCGCACAAAAAAGAAAGAAAAGGGAGAGAACTTTTTAATTAAACTTTCTGAAGAAAACCCCAGTGCAAAGCCGTTCTTTAGATTGCAGGAGATAAATCACTGCAAACATTTTGGGGGAGCCCAGGCTTTGGTGAGCTGTGCCGGTGGAATCACACGTCAGGAATGATCTGGGGCCCAAGTTTGGCTCCTGGTTGAGGGGGCTACCAAATGAACTTGGTTGTCACTGCTTATCAGGCTGAGAGAGAAAGCCAATGTGATGCTGGACACATCTTGGCCAGGTTRGATGGGGCTTGGAACAATTTGGGCTGGTGGGAGGTGTCCCTGCCCWTGGAACAGGATGAGGTTTAAGGTCCCTTTATTGAAAAGCACCTTTAAATAAGCAAAATGCTAAAGCTGAAAAAGCAGCAAAAATTGGATAATGCCAGGAGCTGAGGTGAACCTCAGGTGAGTAAAATGTGTGCTTGGTTCTGAGGTGTGTGCCCCAGGTCCTCCCTGTGACCAGCTGGGATAAATCCATTTGTGCTCCTTTAGGCACAGGTGTCCTTCCATTAACTGTGCAGGAGGTCAGGGGAATGCTCAGAAATGCCTCTCCATTTTGGAGATTTTTCTTCTGCTCTCTTTGAGTCCAGCCATTAACTTGGCACTGCTGTGTTCACCACCAAGCCCTGTGACAGCTTCTGGACACTTCCAGGGATGGGGAATTCCAGCACTTCCCTGGGCAGCCTGATCCAACCCCTGAGCCCTCCCACTGCTGTGTCMCAGTGGAGCTTCTGTCTCTGCTCTGCTGTCAGTGATGGACCAGCTCTCTGTGGGCTCAACCCACACAGATCAGTGGGATGGAGGGCTGGAACAACCTTAAAGAAGGATTGTTTTTCAGGAGAAAATGGACAGGRGGAAAAAAAAGCCCTCCACTCTAGACAAGGTTTCCTCAGCCCCTCCTCAGCTGGCTCCTTAAACACAATATAATGCCAAAATATCCCTGGTTCCAGTGAAGCTCTAGCCCTACTTCCATGGACTTTGGAGCAGCATTTTGGTCTCCAGACCCAACTCCCTGAGCAGTTTGGCAGCAGTCAGGCAAGGTGAGGAGGGATGCTCCCCTTCCACGCTGGCCAGGAATATCCCTGGATCTAAGGGCTCACATCCTGGCCTCGTCCCCCTTGTGCAGKGGCTGGCAGATGGATCCTGCAGCCACTGCAGCTTGTTCACAATGGATAAGGTGAGCTGTGAGAAGCCCAGCATCCCATAAAAGCTGTCCTCAACACCGACAGATTTCCCACCCTGTTGGCAGCAAAGGAAAAGGAAGGAATGTAAAGGGACTTTCCCAAAGTATTCCTTGGGGCTGATGCTGCTGGCAGAGGGGGGAAGCAGGCAGGGGAAGGGCAGGATCAGGGTGCAGCGTGTGGTGTCAGCCTGAAAGCCCCCACAGCTGAATCCTCACATCTTCCTGTGCTCAGCCCCCGGCTTTGGCTGGTGAGGCACTGCAAAGGTTTTCTGTCGCACACTTGGCTTTGTGCAGTGCAATATTCAGGTGGGAAAAGCAGCCCAGCAGAAATCCTGTCTGACTGGGGTGGCACAGAGTCAGGGAAGTTCTGAGAGATCTGGAGGTCTCTGTCTGACCGTCTGTGCCCACCACCTGATCAGCTCAGCCAGGGCTTGGCAACATCCGTGACTCCAGAGCCTCCACAAAGATGGAGATTGCCCCCCCTTTCCTTTGCCCCTTCCAGTGCTGCACAATCTCCCGTGGAAAAGCCTTTCCTGTTGCTCCTTCTGAACGTCCCAGCCTCTTGGAGAAGCACTCATGGAAYCCCAGAATGGTTTGGGATTTGGGTTTGGGTTGGGAGGGACCTTAAAGATCAACAATTTCCACCCCCTGCCATGGGCAGGSACACCTTCCACTRTCCCAGGTTGCTCCAAGCCCTGTCCAGCCTGGCCTTGGACACTTCCAGGGATCCAGGGGCAGCCACAGCTTCTCTGGGCATCCTGTCCCAGGACGTCCCCACCCTCACAGAGAACAATTCCTTCCCAACATCTCATCTAAATCTCTCCTCTTTTGGTATCCAACAATTCTGGGCTGGAAAAAAAAAAGCTTAATCAAAAAAGGGAAGCAAAGTGTGAATTTTGGTATCAGTTTTGCATTAGAAATAAAATGYCGTGCAAAGAAAGAGCAGAAAAGTGCAAGAATTTTCGACTGACATTTCACAAATCAAGTGTTTCAATCTCCCATGTCAGCAGTTAGCTCAAGAGAAAATGGAAAAATCACCCTGAAACAAAGGAATTTTGGGGTTTTTTTTTAATATCCAAAAGCAGAGGGTGAACTGCTCTGGGAAGGGGAGAGTCTGCCTGCTGAACATGCAGAGAGCAGGAGCACTTAAAACCGTGTAGTAAAATCAGGGATGGACCCCCCCCTCCTTTCCCCCAGGTTTACTCCTGGATCCCCATCCGTGCTGGAATCCAGCAAGATGCGGGCTCGCCTCTGTGCACGCTGCAGCCCAGCAGCAAACCAGGAGTTCAGAGACCACAGCAGGCATTATGTCATCCTGCGAGGAGGAGCTGGGCAACCCTGCAACGGCTCCTTCCCAAACCCTTCCATCCCAGCCCTCCTCCGCCAGCACTGCTTAAGGACTGGGGGGGAGGAAAAAAACAGGAGCCTGGCCCCAGGGGATGGGTATTCCAAGAGGAGATCCCACGCCAGGATGTCCCCAGCAGCAYCCCCGAAGGAGAAGAGCTGCGGTGCTGGGTTGAGAGGGGTGGAAGTGCCTCGCTGGCTGTTGTTCACCTGCCGGATCCCTCCTGCCTGCGAGAAAACCTGTGTGCAGCAAAAGGTGATGTCATCCCTTCCCTGCTCCGGAGATCCGGCTCGCTGCTGAACGTGCCTCGGGGCTGGTGTTATTAACAGTCCCTTTCGACACATCCTGTGCTCTGATGATTTCCTTCTTTCTTTTTATTATTTTATTCTATTCTATTTTTTTTTTTCATTTTTCACCCCTCTTTTTCCCTCCTTTTGCTGCACGGTGACCAGGCTCCTGAGACTCAGGTTGATTCAATTTCCACGCCTCGCAGCTCCCCCGGAGTCCACATAATTTATGTAAATACGGGAGATAAAGAAACGAGGTGGGGGGGAGGGAATCACGGGGAAAAACGGAGCACGAAGCCACCGAGACCCATTCAATTCTCCATCACCCTTTTCAGAATCTCARCGTTCAGTCGCGCCCCCCTCATGTTCCCCCCCCTGCCACAGCAGCGTGCATCGATTGAACGCTCTGGTCGGGATGAGGAAATCCAAGGGATCAGTCCCGCCTCCCTCCTGGCATCGGGATTGAGCCCTGCCTGCAGAGACTCGGAGCAGGGGATTGTTCGAGAGGCAGGAGGTGCAGCTGCTCGCAGCCTCCTTGCCCGGCTGCACCCCTGGAGCCCCCTCCGGGCAGGGATGAGGYCGGGCACACCCCCAGGGACAGAGATGTTAAAGCGAGGTGAGCAGGGCTTCTGCATTTTGGGCTCCTCAGGAGAGGCTCTGCCCTCCCTCAGGGTGTTTCCCATGGGCATGACCTGAATGTCACCCCAAAAACCGGCCTTTCAACCCCCAGTTCATGGAAGGCTGTGCTGGGAAGGAGTAGGAGTTGTGTCAGCAGCCTGTTGTCCTCCTCTCTGAGGTCTCTGCCTTGCCCAAGTCCTTCCTGATTATCCTGGTAGATTTAACCCCCTTCTCCAGCCTGTCCATCACCCAGCTGGGCAGGTTGGGCTTCAGAGCCAGTGAAGGAAAGAGTAAAGAGTAAAGAGTAAAGAGTAAAGAGTAAAGAGTAAAGAGTAAAGAGTAAAGAGTAAAGAGTAAAGAGTAAAGAGTAAAGAGTAAAG
>CADDXX010000109.1:139245-159283 GCA_902810485.1 Alauda arvensis
ACTAGGAAAGGAAGTTTAACCCAGTTCCCATTTAAGGCAAATCTCTTCCATCCCATAAAAAAGTGTCTGAATTCAGCCCTGCTGAGTACTCTGGTATGAGTTTCAGACCACCTGCACCCCTTGGTGACCAAGTTAAACCCTTGGGGACCAAATTCCCAGCTGCCTTTAGAGGCAGACTGAAAAAAATATCCTGTTTCTTCAGCAGAGAAACGACTGATCCTGTTTGTGTCCCCGTGCTGCTTGCATTGACTTCCAGGCTGAATTTTGCCAGTTCAGCAGCCGGGATCTTGTTGTGATTGAACTTGATAAATTAAGCAGCCTTTTAGGGCAGGGGATGTCCCTGGTGTTTATTTAGTGAGCCAGACTCGAATCAATCCACGGTGTTGTACACAAATGGGGAATTCTGCTGTCCCTGCTTCGCCTTGGGATTCCCCTGGGTGACAGGCAGGGTGTGAGCAGAGGGAGAAGCACACGAAAAGAAGGGGAAAGAAAGGGCTAAACCACCACAAAAGTTTATGTCCTGCCAAACTCCCCACTGAATTCAGCAAAATTAATTAACTGGCCTGAGAACGACGGTGCTGTGGCCATTTGTCTCCAAGGGCTCCTGGGGTGGGAACGAAGGACCAGCAACATTGTCCCACCCTCAGTTAGGATCCTGAGTGCCAGGAGGATGAAAATGTTAATATATATCATAATACTAATATAAATAATATAATAATATTAATATAAACAATATAATAATATATTAATATTATTATATTAAGTATGCAAAGTGCTCAGATGTTACCAAAATACAAGTGGTGCTGCTTTCAGCTGACCAGAGAGGAGGGGAATCACCACATGTGGTAAAACAGGACACAAGAGGTTATGTGGCTTGGTGCTGCCTCCCAGGCTTCAGCTTTTCTCTCAATATTTCATGTAATAAATCAGTCTCTTGGTCCTGGAGCCCCTCCCTGCTGCATCCCAGCAGGGATTTACATGGAACATGGTGGCAGCATGGCCAGACTGGCAGCATGGAAAGGCCTAATTATAACAAGGAAGCAGCCCAGCAGCCAGGAAGGGAATCTGAAGAGGCGGCGTGGGGAGATGAAGGCAGCCAGGAGACTGCCAGGGAATCAATCCATGCGGGCATGGGAGGARGAACTGAGGCCAACTGCAGAGATGGACATGGAGGGAAATGATCACAGAGTCACAGAGTGGCTGCAGTTGGAAGGGACCATAAAAACAATCTCATTCCAACCCCCCTGCCACGGGCAGGGAACAATCCACAAGGAAAACACACTTATTTTTTGTCCCTGGGTTTTTGGGGATGAAGTCACACAGGACCCAAGCAGGAGTGGTGCCAGTGGCAATTCCCAAACCACACCTATCTGGTGGTTTTGAGACTGAAATTAAAAACGGGGGAGTTGACTGAACAATCTCCTTGAGGGCCTTCCCAAACTGAAATCCTCCGTGGCTCTGGGAAATGCCTGGAGTGGGGAATCCAGTCAAAGCCATGCAGTCCAAACCCAGATGGGAAGGTGGGCTCCAGGAATTCCCTGCAGAGTGGTCAAAAGTTTGATAGAAAAGATAGAAAAATGCATAGAAATTCCACAAACTTGCTTTCCACAGGGAACTGGGCAGCAGCTCAGGAGGAAGGATGAGAAACAATACTCTCTCTTCCCTGGAGGTTGGTCCCTTGCAGTGTGGCCACAGAGCATGGACAGTCCCCAGGAGCAGGGAGGACAAAGCCAGGTTGGCATTAACAACTTTGGCCCCTCCAAGCTGGGAAAAAATGTCCAAATTGGAAGATAAAAATAAATAAAAAAAACAACCATGAAAAGGAGAGGTGTGATGGCCCACGTGGAGCAGAGGATGCCAAGCTACAATCGCACAAAGCATCCTAAGGCTTTTTCCCTGCCCGA
Source organism: Alauda arvensis (assembly GCA_902810485.1). Taxonomy (NCBI): domain Eukaryota; kingdom Metazoa; phylum Chordata; class Aves; order Passeriformes; family Alaudidae; genus Alauda; species Alauda arvensis. The sequence goes on from CADDXX010000109.1 coordinate 141,150, forward strand.
GGCAGCAGAGCTGTGCTCATCCTGGCTGCCCTGCAGAGGATGAGTTGAGGGCTGAAACTGTTCCATTTTGGAAGCACTGAAGGCTTTTGCTGTGCTGGTGCTCGGGACAGGGCAGGCCCYGGGTCTGTCCGTGCTCCCAGGACCAGGTGGAAGCGGCGTCTCCACAATCCCTGCGGGCAGGGATGAGGCTCCTTCCCTCTCCTCTCTGCTCCTGCCACRGTGCAAGGAGTGGGAGGCAGCGTGACCTACTTGTGTCATGCCCTGGATGCCTCTTTTTTGCTCCAGCCCAGGCATCTCCGTGCTCCGAGGCTGCTGCTCTGCCTGTTGGAACTGTCTGAAAGGATTTTGTTACTCCCCTCTTCTCTCCTCCTGTCTCCCACCCGTCCCCTCGGCTCACCTGGAGCTGGGAGAGCTGCAAAAACATTCTGAGAGATCCAGCAGGGACAGAAAGCAGGAGCTGGATGGTTTTCATCCCCTGGTTTCTCTGTGGGAGGGGGAGATGTGGTGGAGGAGCATCCCCTGGCATGACATTCCCGAGAAAAAGGGGATCCTTGGTGAGAGGTGTAAATCCGTTTGGTATCATCAGTGTCCCTCCAGGCTGAGGGCAGGATTATGGAAATCATTCCCTCCTCTCTCTCCCCACAGGGAAGGATGGGAGAACTGGGCTTTTGGGGATATGGATTTTTTTTTAGTGAATATGTTTATTTATTTACCAGCTTAGCCAAAAATATTTGTGAGGGATGAGCACTCACAAAGCCCTCAGAATCAGCAACCCTGATTCTTCACTGATTTTGGAGGTATAACCCTTGTTTGGAGCTGAGATAGCCCAGCTCTGCAAAATCCAGCCCTGAAAGTGTAAGTTCTATTAATCCTTATTTTAAAAAGATTTTTATAAAACTATTACCACACACACATTATCACAAGTCTTTGGCACAGCCCCTACAAAACCAAATTCATTTTCACTGCACCTTGTGAGACACTCACAAAGAACCTGCTGCCTGTCTTACTGAGCTCTCACAGCTATTTCTTGGTCCTCCACCTGCAGCTGTGGCCTCAGAGCTGCGATGGATTTCATTGAAGGCCCTTTATTTCCATATTTTATGATGTGCTCTCATTGAATCAGCCCCCTCCCCACATTCCACGTGGCTGAGGGGACTCCGGGCTGCTGCTGCTGCTGGAGCTGGGGGACACAAGGAGCAAAGCCCACAATTAAACAGACAGGTAATGACGTTTTCCTACTCTCAGGAAGAGTGGTTGTCATACTGACATCTCTGAGGAAGGGGCTGAGGGAGCTGGAAGTGTCCAGCCTGGAGAAGAGAAGGCTCCAGGGAGAGCTCAGGGTCACTTCCAGTGCCTGAAGGGCACTTTAGATGGAGAGGGACTTTGGGGAAGAGAGTGATAGGATAAGGGGCAATGATTTTAAACTAAAACAGGAGAGATTTAGATTAGATGTGAGGAAGGAATTGCTCTCTGTGAGGGTGGGGAGGCCCTGGCACAGGGTGCCCAGAGAAGCTGTGGCTGCCCCTGCATCCCTGGAAGTGCCCAAGGCCAGGTTGGACAGGGCTTGGAGCAGCCTGGGATGGTGTGAGTTGTTCTGGCTGGAATGAGATGTCCTTTAAGTTCCCTCCCAACCCAAACCACCCTGTGATTCTGTGGTTCCCTGCTGCTGAGTTTTCCCTGGACRGAAGCAGTTGAACACACTGCACACCTGCCCCTTCCTCTGGAAGCTGCCCTGCCTCAGGATGGGTCAAAATGGAGATGGCGTTCAAGTTTTGTCCTCTTATTGCCCACTGAGACAAGACCTCGTGTGCTGCCCTTCAGGGCACACACTGGGAGAGGGGCCAAGCTGCTCAGAAGTGTGTCTGGATGGATTTTGATAACCTCCAGGTGTGGCAAACCAGAGGATCTCTCTGGGTCTCCTGGATGGGCAGGAGCCTGGATGGGGGGTTAGATCCTCCCTCGCCTGTGCCAGAAACAGTGGTGGCTTTTGGTCTCAGCCCATGGGAAAAGCACTGCCAGGATTGTCTGGGGATTTGGAGRTCACAAGGGTTTGATTGGTGTGATTTTTATTATGTCACTGGGTGAGAAAGTATAGTTTTTAGGTTTTTCTGTATAGGGGAAATGGAGTCAAGATGGAGGCAGATCAGTGTGATAAGAGCACATGTTTCTGTCTTCCTTTTCCTCTTCCTCTTTGCAAAGGGTGTTGGGTTTTTAGGATTGGTAAAGGTAAAATTTCACTGCATGACATGGGTTGTAGTTGTTGATGTTTGGAGAGGAACAGTGTTGGCGTGGTTTGGAATATAAAAGCCCAGACACTGTCGTGGGTGGGAGAGAAACCATTTTTCCAGCTGCTTGTGAACTTCACGCTGGACAAAAAGAACTTAGAGATAAGATTTGTAAAATAAACATCTGCAGTCTGCAACCCAGACGTTCTCTGATTCCTTCTTCCAAGCATGGGCAGGTGAGAAGAAAGATTTACACTGCCAGGGTTAAATCTCAGAAGAGATAACTCCGACATCCAGGGGAAGAGATCCCAGTGAAAAATGCAAGGGAAAGGCGGTGTGTGGCACCGTGAGCAGGATCACAGTGAGACCAGCCCTCCTGGCCACAAGCACCTCGTGCTGGGAGGTGCCCAGAGATCCTCGGGGAAGAGCATCCCTGAGGGGTGGGCTCCTGATACTGATGCCTTGGGAAGGCTGAGGTGGAACAGAGACTGGACAGAGCTGGAGAATAAAGTGGATATTTATTGAAAGGCCTCTAGGATACACCTTGGGCAGGACAAGAGCCTGGCCAGGGCTACACCCAAGGTGGACTCAGAATGGTCACAAAATGGACCCCTGGTCGCGAGATCTCACACTTTTAGAAGTTTTGGTTCATTTGCATATTGGGGTTTAATTGTCCAATTACAGCTTCAGGCTGTGAGGTCTCATCCTTCTTGTTTCTCCCTTCAGCCCACCCTGAGCCCAAAAGTTGTCCTTGGTCTCCAGCAAGCAAGGATTTGTTTTGTCTCCCTGCTCTGTGAAGAGACCTCACCAGCACTGAATGTGAGGCTCAGAACAGCACCTGAAGCAGCACAAAATCTGAACAACTCAAAAGCCCAAACTTAAGACATCAGGACACCAAGGTAAACTTGCAGTTCCTGGGGGAGGAGTTGTGGCCTTGCCACCACCTCGGGGTGCTCCATCCTCCTCCCAAGAGTGAGCAGGGCCGCTCTCCTGGCTGCAGACCTGGCTGAGAGAGCCTGGCCAGTGTCTGCACATTCACATCATCACCACAATCATCCCCCCTGCCCCCGGGGGGCACGTCAAGAGGAAGTTAATGTGAAGGGAAGGGCGTCACCATCATCTGCTCCAGAAGTGACAATGATCCCTGGCCAGCCCGGTCCCGGGGGCTCTGAGTCCCACAGCCCAAGGGCAGCTGAGCAGGAGGTCTGACCCTGCTGCCCTSCAGGAGCTCACCCCAGGCTTGCTTAGTGCCAGCCTCCCCGGGGACCTGAGCTGTCTGCCTTGGTCACATCACAGGGGCAGCAGACAGATGATGTACAGAGAATTCCCCTCCCTAACTCCRTGAATTTTGTGTTTCACTCACCCTGGTGCCTTCCTGCTGCTCCAGAGCTCCCTGGGTAAGGCAGCTCCTGCCATTCCTTGGGGCAAAACACGGACCTGGGCTTCAAACCATGAAGGAACGTTTTCCTCTTGAATCTCCCRCCTTTAAGGCACCACCCCATCGTCATCCCTGCCCTGTGCTAAATTCCAAAACCGCTCCTGGGATCCACCTGAGGGAATGCTGCTGGCCCAAAATCACACCCTGGCACTGCCTAATCCATCCATACAGCTGGGCTCTGCAGGTGGCTCAGGAAAATGGTGGGACAGTTGATATCTCAAGCCATTTTCAGGCTCTTTTAAGACTTTCTTTCCTAAAATCAGAGTGATTTTCTTTGTGCTGCTCCAGAGCTGGAAACCTCTGGGGTAGAGCAGGGGGTCCTGTGCTCCAGCACTCCAGGCTGGTCACTGATGGGACCTCTCCTCTTTCCATGAGTGAACCAGGACTCTGCTTTCCATCCCCTCTGGGAATGTTCAAAAAGCCCCTTCCTGYACTCAGGCAGGAATTCTGTTTGAATCACTCCAGTGGGGACTTTCCCAACAACCAATATCACAATCCCATCCAGCTGAAGCAAGGAAAGACCCCCTCCCAACAGGGAATTCCAGATGATGGAGAGCACGAGGTCTCTCTGCCCAGGTCTAAGCTGTCTCCTCCCTCATCACCACACCTGAGAAAAGAGGGGTTCAGCACWGACATTTTGGATTCTGTAAGTTAAATATTCCGCAGGAAATATCCAGTTATCCCTCGGATACCCAACCTGTGTGCTGCACACTTTGGTCTCTGGAATGATGCCCACGCACAAGAGGTGAATTCTCACTGACCCAAACAAATCCCCAAATGTGCACCATCCCCATCAGAGCTCAGATACCCCGGGGTCCTTGGCCAAGGCAGCTTCCACAAGGAAAATGCATGGAACTGTTGGAATGAGTCCAGAGGAAGTCACAGAGRTGTTCCAAGAGCTGGAGGCTCTGSAGCCAGGCTGGGAGAGCTGGGGGTGCTCACCTGGAGAAGAGAAGGATCCAGGGAGAGCTCAGAGCYCCTTCCAGAGCCTAAAGGGGCTCCAGGAGAGCTGGAGAGGGACTGGGGACAAGGCATGGAGGGACAGGACACAGGGAATGGCTTCCCACTGCCAGAGGGCAGGGATAGATGGGATATTGGGAAGGAATTTTTGGTTGTGAGAGTGGGGAGGCCCTGGCAGAGATTTCCCAGAGAAGCTGTGGCTGCCCCTGGATCCCTGGAAGTGTCCAAGGCCAGGCTGGACAGGGCTTGGATCAACCTGGGAGTCTCCCTGCCCATGGCAGGGGGTGGAACTGGATGATCTTTAAGGTCCCCCCCAACCCAAACCACTCTGAATCTCTGATTGTACCAATCATGCAAAATCATTACTGAACAGGCTCCTTTATTGTGTGTGTGTTTGGGTTTTTGTTGTTTGAGGTGGGGTTTTTTTTGCTTGTTTGGTTTTGCATTTTTCAGTTTTGTTGGTTCTCAKTGTTCACGGTACCTCAGGTGAAGCTTCTTGTTTGTTTCAAATTTAAAAGTTCTTCAGCTTTAGGAAAAAAAAAACCAGTAAAAATAAAAGAACACGGAATTAGTGATTAGTTAAAATCATACACTGAGTGGTAAAAAAATGGACAAACTCTCAGCACTGTGCCCAGAACGAAGCTCTCCCAGTCAGGCTCCTCATCTATGAAATCTCCTGCGCAGATTTATTTTCAGGGGGGAAGAAAAATCACTCTGGTTACAGCAGGAAGAGAGTTTAGAGTGGAATTGCTATTTCCCAGTGCTGCTGGGGGCTCCTGCACTAAATCACATTACTGCRATTTGAAATACAACCTCACATCTGCTGAGGCTTGGGCATTGCTCACGTGTGTGTTTTTTTAGTCCAAGGCGGGTGTTCCCATGTGGATTTTTCCTCCTCTCTGAGATGTAAAATGAAGYTGAATTCCTTTGCATTTTCCATGGGTTCTCCAGCCCATCCAGCTGGTTACCAAAGCTCAGCTGCTTTGTGCTCATTTCTTAACCTGGTTTTGTGGCGGGGTCTCGGGTGGATTGAGCTAATTTGGAACGAGGCGYGTCTGATTCTGGAACAGGAGCATCAACACAGGGAATTAATTGTGAACCACTCATGTCAAGTGCACAGTCCAGGATAAGTCCTTGGACACATGAAGCTTAAGGCCATCATCTCTCATTTTTCTCAAAAGCAAATTATTTTTTTTTCCTTGTCTGTCTCTTGATCTGCCTAYCAGGAAATGGGTTCCCTGCTCGTGCCAGGGGGGTGGAATTGGAGAATCTTTAAGGTCCCTTCCAACCCAAACCATCCTGTGGCTTCATGGCCATGAAATGGTCACACAGATATTTTGTCCTCACCCCATTCCAGCCCCTGAGCACTCAGGATCAGCTCTGTGAATGGGGTGCTCAGGGTGTGAAGTCCTTCCTACATTTTGAGCTTGATCTTGGCCTGGAAGTCACCAGGATTTTTTTGTCTAAAAATTTACTCAGATCACAGAGTTCAGCCAAATACAGATCACAGAATTCCWGAATGGTTTGGKTTGGRAGGGACCTTAAACATMAYTTCCTTCCAACCACAACTCATTCCCACYATCCCAGGCTGCTCCAAGCCCCACCCAACCTGGCCTTGGACRCTTCCAGAAATCCAGGGGCAGCCACAGCTTCTCTGTGYCAGGGCCTCRCACCCTCACAGGGAAGAATTCCTTCCAAATATCCCATCCAACCCTGCCCTCTGGCAGKGGGAAATCATTTCCCTCTTGTCCCGTTTAAAGCCTTGTTTAGCTCTGGGTGCAAATGACAGCAGAGGTCAAATCAGCAAATTAGGGAGGTCAGATTTAAAYACAAAAAGCTTTCTTGTCATGAAAACCCTGGACTGTGGGTGTGTTGGCTGACACAAACCACCCTTTTATCCAGGGACCCCCATGTGCTGGGTTTCCAGCAGATTTCCAGGTGTCTTTCCTTCAACCCCTTCATTGTCCTGCAACCTGAAAGGAATTTTCCACTCAGGTTCTCCAAAATCCTCCTGGTTCTCCTTGAGAAACCTCACGCCTGCAGGAGGCTGCCATGAATGCAGGAAYCTGCTTTCCTCAACCTCCTCTCACCGTCCCACCTCAGCCCCCAGGGGCTGAAGGACAACGACCCCAGGACACGGCTCTGACCTTGATCAGCCCCACCAGGCACTTCTACAAAGCTGAGGGCAACAAAAATCCATCAGTCTGAGCTGAAAATTCCTGGAAAACGAGAAATCCTGAATTTGGCTGCGAATCCTCCCACCCTAAGAACCTGCAAGCTTTGGATTTTCCTCCTTTGTGTTAACCCCATCTTCTTTTGGGAACAAAAAAAAGTGATGGAGCTTAAAAAGACAAATTGCCTGATTTGGATTTTCAATGAAGCTCAAACGGTCCATAAATGTGACATGAGTTTTAACAGTATTTAATGGTTTGCATTAATTAATAAGTCTTTAAAGACGTCAGGCACTTGTAGATTTAAAAACTTTATAACTTTCAATAAATTCAGCGAGGCTCAGTGAATTCCTGCAGATTTGCACAGCTTTGGAAGCACAGCCCCTCCCAAACAACTTCACCAGCGTTTGTGGTTTTAAGAGAATGGAAGAAAGCAAAGAAGGAAAAAAGAAAAAGAATGGGGAGGAAAGGGAGACAATTTATTAAATTGTGATTTACTATGAAACAGATTCATTTTTTCATTTCATTTCAATATTTTGTTACTTGATTGATTTTTTTCCCGAGCAATTCTCTGAAGAACTGTTGATGCAACGGGGGGTGGGGAGCTCTGCAAACCTTCACGTCTCTGTGCACAGACTCAAAGGATGATTTAGGTTGGAAAAGAATTCTGAGAGCATCGAGTCCAACCTGTGACTGATCCCCACCTTGTCACCAGCCCAGAGCTCTGAGTGCCACAGACATGGACACCTCCAGGGATGGGGACTCCAACTCCTCCCTGGGCAGCCCCTTCCAGTGCTTGGCAACCCTTGCCAGGAAGAAATTCCTCCTGATGTCCAAACCTAAACATCCCCTGGCACAGTTTGAGGTTCTCTCCTCCTGTCCCTGTTCCCTGGGAGCAGAGTCTGACCCTTTCCTGTTTGTGCTTCTCCCGCTCACGGGGTTCCTCAGGAGGCTTTGTCAGAGCAAGGAAAAGCAGCTGGTGCCTGGAGCCACCTGCTCCCAGCAGCTGGAGAGGCCTCCTTGACCCACTCTCAGYTRTTATGGCCCAAATCCATCCTCACAAATACCTGCACAACCCACTGACCACTGAGTATTTAGGCTGGAAAAGCCCTCTGAGGTGAACAAGTCCAAAAACTCCCCCAGCACCAAGGCCAAGGCCACCACAGAGCCATGTCCCCAAGGGCCACACCCACACGGGCATTTAAACCCCTCCAGAGCTGGGGACTCCACCATTGTCCTTTCCCAGGGCTGGACAACCCTCTCCATAAAGGAATTGTCCCTGATATCCAACTCAAACCCCCCCTCCACGCCGGAACAATTTGAGGAGGTTGCCTCTCATTGTTTTCACTTGGAAGAAGAGACCAACCCTCCTGGCTGTCCCCTCCTGTCAGGGAGTTGTGCAGAGCCACAAGGTCCCTCCTGAGCCTCCTTTTCTCCAGGCTGAGCCCCTTTCCCAGCTCCCTCAGCCTCTCCTGGTGCTCCAGCCCCTTGCCCAGCTCYGTTCCCTTCCCTGGACACGCTCCAGCCCCTCAGTGTCCCTYTWGTCAGGAGGGTCCCAGAGCTGTCCCCAGSRCTGGAGGTGCCCCAGCAGTGCCAGCACAGGGGACAGGCACTGCCCTGGCCCTGCTGCCACCCYAGAGCTGGGACAGCCCAGGTGCCWTYGGCCTYTTGCCCACCTGGGCWCATGTTCAGGCACTGTKGACCAGGTYYTTCCCTGCTGGGAGATTTTCCAGTCAAACAAATCCCTATCAGTATCTGGATYTGTATCCATATCCACAGACTCACACAAATATATATTTAATATCTAAATTTTGCTGGTATCCTTTCTGAAAGGAAAACTACTCCAGAAATCCAATTCCACACACGTACCCTAAAGGTCAGCTTCCTCCATCCATCTGGGATGAACACAAAGACTGGATATTCCAATTCCTCCCCACACCTTGGGTAATTACGGATTTGGGAGAAGCTCTTTGCCCAGGGGGAAGTGAAATGAGAGGCAGGGGCAGGGCTGAAAGCAGAGCAGGGGGAGGAAGGAGGACACAACTCATCCGCATGGGTGGCATTTGTGCCTGGATGGGCTGGGATTTAAACTGAAACCACTTCCTGTGCTCGTGAGGGAAGAAAGACGAGAGGAATCGTAAAAACAATGAGTGCAGAGAGGAGAATGAGCCTCAGATCTGGCTTTTTATTCTCCCAGGCATCTCAGGAGCCTTCTGGCTGGGATCACTCATCCCCCTCCTACACACTGGGRGTAGAAATACCAGGAAATGGTCTCTGGAATGCTGTCCCTGCCTTTGGAAAGGCCACGCCATGAGGGATGAGCAGGGGATGCCACAGGACCTGTGGGCAGCTCACAAATGATGGAGAACAAATCTCAGAGGGGAATCACTGCAGGCTCCAGAGGGYTGGCACTGCCTTTTCTTAGTCATCATCACCGACAAAAGTCAGAGCAGAGGCCCCACAAAGAAATGGGATTTTGCCAATGCATGTCAGGATCTTCCCACAGATTCACCAGCAGGARCAGGTTGCCCAGAGAAGCTGTGGCTGCCCCAACCCTGGAAGYGTCCAAGGCTGGACAGGGCTTGGAGCAACCTGGGATAATGGTTGGGGGACACTTTCCAGGATGGAACTGGCTGAGCTTTAAGGTCCCTTCCCACCCAAACYATYSYGGGATTCTCTGATTCTTCACCAAGGATTTCTCATTTTTAGTGATTTATCCAAATCCTCCGCCCAGCTGTGCCCCAACATCCCCCAATTTCAGCCAAAACGGACCACACTGGCCCTGCTCACATCCTGAAACCTCCTCCCCTTCACTCCTCTCATTTTACCCCAGTCCCGCTCATCGCCGCCAACAACAAACAAGGAGCGGAGGGGCTCCAGAGCCATTATCCCGAATTCCTGCCCGCTCGGTGCCCTGTCAGGTGAGACTGCCGGGATGCTCTTCCCCGCTCCCCGGCCTTGGCAGGGCCCTGTGTCCGGCAGGCAGCGGGAGGCTCGGTGCCCGCGGCGGCGCTCGCAGGGATGCTGCCCATCCATATGGAGATGCGGGTACGAGGTGCTGCTGCCTCCGCTCGTCCGACMGACCCCGGCTGTGCCCCTGGCCCCATCCCGCCGCTCATTTTTGCCGGCACGGACTCYCRGCATCCCGGGAAGTTCCTGGCTATSGGCTTTGCATGGGCACGCTGAGTTGGGAGACTGACAGAGGAAGAGCGCGTAATTGCAACAGAGGGGAAAGCTGCGGGGGAGTTCGTCCCGGGGATGACGGAGAGGAGCTGGAAAGGATGAGGGGAATGGGATGAGCAGTCACGAGAGTGGCCTGGCCTGCTCTGAGGCACGGGAGAAGGCGGATGCAGGTCTCTGTCCTCGTCCCCGAGCTGATACAGCAGCACCAAAGGCAGTGACCTCCAGCTCGCCACACCTGGCCCTGCATTTCAGAGCTGGACTCGAACTCGATGCTAAAAAAGGTCTTGCCGAGGCCAGAGCAGCCTGAGGGACTCCGGTGGCTCGATAAAGAACCACTAATTAATGATCTGTGTGTCTGCATCAGAGCTGTGCACTCGTTGGCTGCTGGGTCCGTGAGCCCAGGGAAACTGAGGCACGGAGCAGTGACCCATTGGCTGCTCTGCATCACAGARTCACAGCGTGATGGTGACCACTGCAGGACCACTGGCACCACGGCAGGTCCTCCACACCAACACCCCTGCTCCAGCAGGGCTCCCTAGAGCAGGTTAATCAGGGTTCCAGNGTCCAAGGCTGGACAGGGCTTGGAGCAACCTGGGATAATGGTTGGGGGACACTTTCCAGGATGGAACTGGCTGAGCTTTAAGGTCCCTTCCCACCCAAACYATYSYGGGATTCTCTGATTCTTCACCAAGGATTTCTCATTTTTAGTGATTTATCCAAATCCTCCGCCCAGCTGTGCCCCAACATCCCCCAATTTCAGCCAAAACGGACCACACTGGCCCTGCTCACATCCTGAAACCTCCTCCCCTTCACTCCTCTCATTTTACCCCAGTCCCGCTCATCGCCGCCAACAACAAACAAGGAGCGGAGGGGCTCCAGAGCCATTATCCCGAATTCCTGCCCGCTCGGTGCCCTGTCAGGTGAGACTGCCGGGATGCTCTTCCCCGCTCCCCGGCCTTGGCAGGGCCCTGTGTCCGGCAGGCAGCGGGAGGCTCGGTGCCCGCGGCGGCGCTCGCAGGGATGCTGCCCATCCATATGGAGATGCGGGTACGAGGTGCTGCTGCCTCCGCTCGTCCGACCGACCCCGGCTGTGCCCCTGGCCCCATCCCGCCGCTCATTTTTGCCGGCACGGACTCYCRGCATCCCGGGAAGTTCCTGGCTATSGGCTTTGCATGGGCACGCTGAGTTGGGAGACTGACAGAGGAAGAGCGCGTAATTGCAACAGAGGGGAAAGCTGCGGGGGAGTTCGTCCCGGGGATGACGGAGAGGAGCTGGAAAGGATGAGGGGAATGGGATGAGCAGTCACGAGAGTGGCCTGGCCTGCTCTGAGGCACGGGAGAAGGCGGATGCAGGTCTCTGTCCTCGTCCCCGAGCTGATACAGCAGCACCAAAGGCAGTGACCTCCAGCTCGCCACACCTGGCCCTGCATTTCAGAGCTGGACTCGAACTCGATGCTAAAAAAGGTCTTGCCGAGGCCAGAGCAGCCTGAGGGACTCTGGTGGCTTGATAAAGACTAATTAATGTCTGATCTGTGTGTCTGCATCAGAGCTGTGCACTCGTTGGCTGCTGGGTCCGTGAGCCCAGGGAAACTGAGGCACGGAGCAGTGACCCATTGGCTGCTCTGCATCACAGARTCACAGCGTGATGGTGACCACTGCAGGACCACTGGCACCACGGCAGGTCCTCCACACCAACAYCCCTGCTCCAGCAGGGCTCCCTAGAGCAGGTTAATCAGGGTTCCAGACAGTTCTGGACTATCCCCAGCGAGGAGACACCACTCCCTCTCTGGTCTCTGTTCAGTGCTTGGTCCCTGCACAGGGAAGTTCTGCCTCCTGTCCAGCTGGAAGCTCCTGGGCATCATTTCCTGCCCATTCCTCTGGTGCCATTGCTGAGCCCCCTGGAGCAGAGCCTGGGCCCTGCTCTGTCCCTCCCTGCACACAGGGACACTCAGGGATGAGGGCCCCTCTCAGCTGGGGATCCTCTCTCCCTCAGCTTTTCCTCAGCAGGAARATGCTCCAGTCCCTTCACCATCTCCAGTGGACCCTCTCCAGGAGCTCCATGTCCCGCTCCATGATGGTTTCCTGAAGGAAAATCAGCCTTCCAGGGACATGTGGGAAAGCACAGCCCTCTCCTAATGGAAACACAGAATCCATGCTTCCCCAGAAACACCCCAAACTTCCTCTGCCAACTGCAGCTGGGCACTTTACTGGCTGGTTTGGCATCGCTCATCTTGCCTAAATCCAAAGGGGAACATCCCAAGGCACCAAAAGTGGTTGGAAGCACCAAAAAAAAAAGGAAAATTTGAAGAGTTTCTGGGAAAGAGATTAAAATTTTCTTTCAGCGCCGCCTTCTGCCCTGTGTCCCTGGTCCTCCTTGAAGGTTTGGGAACTCACTGTTCTGAAGCTGGGGTGATAAAAAAAAAAAGAAAGAAAAAAAAGTCTGTGCCCTTTTTGGATAATATAATAAAGACTGAGATGCTTTTCGGACGTCAGCTGCTGCCAGTAATCAGCGCTTCGCAGCTGCTGAGTCACAAACAGCTTGAAAAATATTTCCAGTCCTTGCTCTCCTGAGAGCTAATCCCAGAACGGGCAGTCATGAAAAAAAAACATAAATCCCCAAATTACCAGAATGGCCCCAGAAATCTCTCTTAAGGCGATTAGTTCGATGTCGGGTCTGGATTGTCTTTACCTCGTTGTTTCTCTCCCACGTTCCTGGCTCCTGTCTTTTCCCTGGACATCCCCACATGGCTGGAAAAGGTCATTCCTCTGCCCCTCGTTCTCCAAACCTTCCCTAAAACCTTGGGATCTGGTTTTCCTGGCATGGACTCTGTGTCCCCTCCCCACCCCTCTCTGTGTGTCCCTGCCAGAAGATGACATAAAACACTAAACACAAAGAGATTATTTTTTTTCTGGGGGGTTTTGGGGGATTGTTTTTATCATTTACAGTGAGAACAGAGTTGTTTCCTTGTGGGCTTGGCCACAAATATTTTGTCCTTCAAACCAAACATCAACCTTTGCCACAGCTGCCTGCAGGAGCTTGGATCTTACCCTGGTGTCCAAAGGGCTCCTCCAAGCTCGTATTGAGCTGGTTCAAAATAATTTAGCCATTGTTATAAAGAAGAAAAAAGGAGAAATAAAGAAATAACCRTCTCCTCCATGGTGCTTTTTCATCAGGGAATGCCAAGCACGCTGCAAGAGGCTTCACCATTAATTAAGCAGAAGAAAGGCCAGCTGAAGCCCACGTGAGCGTGTCCCTGCAGCTGTTGGCATCATTTTAAGCAAGTAAACATATAAATATGAAAACTACACCAATTCTGTAGAAATGAATATGTGTTTGTTTTATTTTTTAATCTATATGTTTAAGTGGGAGGCAGAGGGGGCCATGGAGGTGCTCCAAGGGCTGGAGAAAGGCTGGGAGAGCTGGGGGTGCTCACCTGGAGAAAAGAAGGATCCAGGGAGAGCTCAGAGCCCCTTCCAGAGCCTAAAGGGGCTTATGAAAAAGAGGGAAAGGGATTTTTTTACACAGGTAGTCAGTGATGGGASAAGGGGAAATGGTTTTAAACTAAAAGAGAGGATATTTAGATTAGATTTGAGGAAGAAATTCTTCCCTGTGAGGATGGGAAGGTCCTGGTAGAGATTTCCCAGAGAAGCTGTGGCTGCCCCTGGATCCCTGGAAGTGACCAAGGCCAGGCTGGACAGAGCTTGAAGCACCCTGGGATAGTGGAAGGTGTCCTTGGCCATGTCAGGGAGTTGGACTGAGATGATCTTCAAGGTCTCTCTCAACCCAAATCATTCTCAGATACGGCAGAGGATCAGGAAGCATCTGGAAATCCTTGCCAGGTGAGTTCTTTTGTAGGGAGATGAAGTGGTCAGGTGTTAACATTGTCAGTTTGAAGCCATTTCCCCTTGTCATTCCATGTCCTTGTCCCCAGTCCCTCTCCAGCTCTCCTGGAGCCCCTTTAGGCTCTGGAAGGGGCTCTGAGCTCTCCCTGGATCCTTCTCTTCTCCAGGTGAGCACCCCCAGCTCTCCCAGCCTGGCTCCAGAGCAGAGGGGCTCCAGCCCTTGGAGCATCCCCATGGCATCCTCTGGACCCTCCTCCGAAGGGGGGTGGCTGTATCCAGACACTGTGGGAGCAGTGACAGTCCCTGCCCCTGGGATTTTGTGTGGGTCCCTGCTGGATTGTCTGGTGCCAGGACAGTCCAGCAGTGCCAGGACAAGGAGCAGTGCAGGCAGTGAAATGCAGGCCCCAGCACTGCTGCATTTGCTGCTGCACACTCGCTGTGGCTCTCCCTGCTTTACCCTGGATGCCCCTCTGCTCTCCCCATCCCTGCCTGTGACCCCAGTTTGGGACATCCTCACTTCCATCAATCTCATTCCCCTTCCCAAGGACTCAGTGCTTTATGTAAGAACGGGAAGACGGGAGGCATCCGCACGGAGCCAGCCTGAGAGGAGCAAAAAGCCTCASTCACTCGGCAGAGAATATTTTTAACATTAACAATAATATCCGGGTGGCCTGGCCTACAAAAACGCTGCTCCAGGGCATCCATCCCAACGTGGCAGCGTTCCCGAGTGGCTGCTGGGACTCTCTGCACTAAGTTTAGCCCAGAAATGAGCTCAGACCCCTCGCTGAGCTCTCCGGCTCGTGGTCCCTTGGCTGAGCCCGTGGATGGAGCTCTGCTGACCCCCTTCCATCCCTGCCTTGGCACCGACGGCTCCTTTGCCACGGGTGGGCTCTGCCCGTGCCAGAGCAGAAGACGTAAATGCACCCGTGGGACGTGGCAGGGACACGTCACCCCCGTGGTGCCASCACAAGGCTCTTCCTCTGCTGTGGCTGCCCCGGGCTGCTCCCTGCTCTGCTTTTGGCTTTGTTCTGCTCCTTGCTGCTCCCCACGTGAAATAAAACCCCGGTGGCCGGAGCCAGGGACAAGGTGGGAGGGTTCCTGGCACCCAACCCTGCAGTGTGGCCTTGCAGGACCCTGCCCCAGGGTCACAGCAGAGCCCAGCCAGGAGGAGATACCCAGGGAAGGGCTCTGATACTCCCAGAGATGCTCCTGGGTGACATCCCAGCATCACTCGGGGTCTGTGTTTGTCACCCCGTGGCTGCCCTGGTTGATTCTCCCCAGGGAGATCCCCCCCAAATCCTTCCCCTGCTACAAATGCAATGGTCAGAGCTGAGCCTGGCCCTCCCTGTGAGTTTTGCACAGACCTTCAAGGCCTTCAAGGACATTTTAACCAAGTATGATGTGACATGGATAATAAGGAAATAAATAGGGAGCAAACTGTGAGGGGGGAAAGCACCCTAGGAAYCTCACAGCCACCCCCAGGACTGTGCACAGGCACAGGGGAAGGAGGGGCAGCRAGGAGCCAGCCTGCTATTTTAAGGACAAGCTCCAATAGTAAAGTAATCATCTCCCGAGCAATGCTATTTTCTGGATCCGTGCCCTCAAGTCAGCACGAAGCCACCGTGCTTTCTATTCCGGTCACACCGAACGCTTCCCACCAATCTATCCATCTAAATCCCGGCCCCGGCAGCCTCACAGCCCCACCGGGGCCGAGGGGTGCCCGGAGATGGGGGGTTTGGAGGTGGCTGCATCCCTGCCATCCCATCCCCGGGCACACCGGAGCATCACCATCGCCTTTCCTGCCCGGCGGGATGATCCTTTCATCTGCATCCTCACTGCTGCTGCTGCTGCTGCTGCTGGACAAAATGCCTCCCACGTAATCAGTTCCCAGCCTCCCTCTCCTCCTCCTCCTCCCCTTTCCTCCTCGCTCCATCCCCTCCTCTGGCGCACCGCGGCTACGGATAAAGGGATCGGTCCTGCGGCGCTTGGGGTCATTTCAGGAGCTGGAGCGGCGGGGCTTTGCACGCACACAATTCCCGTCCTCACTGCAGCAGAGGATGGGCACAGGCAGCCCAGGAGAGGCCAGGATCCTTCACCTGAGCTGTGCATCCCAGGAGGGGCCAGGATCCTTCACCTGAGCTGTGCATCCCAGGAGGGGCCAGGATCCTTCACCCCGAGTTGGGGAGCCCAGGAGGTGCCAGGATCCTTCACCTGAGCTGTGCATCCCAGGAGATGCCAGGATCCTTCACCCCGAGTTGGGGAGCCCAGGAGGGGCCAGGATCCTTCACCCCGAGTTGGGGAGCCCAGGAGGTGCCAGGATCCTCTGAGCTGTGCATCCCAGGAGATGCGAGGATCCTTCACCCCAAGTTGGGGAGCCCAGGAGGGGCCAGGATCCTTCACCCTGGAGCTGTACATCCCAGGAGATGCCAGGATCCTTCACCTGAGCTGTGCATCCCAGGAGGGACCAGGATCCTTCACCCCGAGCTGTGCATCCCAGGAGGGACCAGGATCCTCTGAGCTGTGCAGCGCAGGAGAAGCCAGGATCCTTCACCTGAGCTGTGCATCCCAGGAGAAACCAGGATCCTCCAAGCTGTGCAGCCCAGGAGGGACCAGGATCCTTCACCCCGAGCTGTGCATCCCAGGAGAGGCCAGGATCCTCCACCCCGAGCTGTGCATCCCAGGAGATGCCAGGATCCTTCACCTGAGCTGTGCATCCCAGGAGAGGCCAGGATCCTCTGAGCTGTGCAGCCCAGGAGATGCCAGGATCCTTCACCCCGAGTTGGGGAGCCCAGGAGGGGCCAGGATCCTCCGAGCTGTGCATCCCAGGAGATGCCAGGATCCTTCACCCCGAGCTGTGCGTCCCAGGAGGGACCAGGATCCTTCACCTGAGCTGTGCATCCCAGGAGGGACCAGGATCCTTCACCCCGAGCTGTGCAGCCCAGGAGGGACCAGGATCCTCCACCTGAGCTGTGCATCCCAGGAGAAGCCAGGATCCTTCACCTGAACTGTGCTCCCGCATCCCTGCTCGGGGACACCCCGGCCTGTGCTCCTGTGCCTGCCCCGTCCCCTCCCCACCCAAAAGGGACGCTCYGGGCACGGAGACACCGCACGTCACCTCCTTCACCCCCTCCAGGACCGCCACACCCCCAAATCGCATCCCCGCCTCCCATTCCCTCATCCCTCCCTGCACCCAGAGCATCCAGACCACAGSATCACCGAAAGCTCTTCCTCTCTCTGTCTTTCTTTCCCCCATTTTTTTTTAATCTGTGTGATGAGGCAGGAGCCGCTCCTCCTGCCGCAAGGATTTCCCTGCGATTTCACCTTCAAAAGCACCGAGTCCCCAGAGCCCCCRAGGCACAAGGTTCGTTCCCTTCTGCTGAGCTCGAACAAGTGGTCAGGAGCTTGGGGTTTTTTGGTGCTGTTCCCTAAATAGAACATCTCTTCAGAAGCCCAAAAGATTAAAAGCTCAGCTGACTTCCAAAAAAAAAGATGTTTACACAGAGCACAACAGGATCTGGAGTTTAAATATATATATTTACACAAACACTTACGTAAGGACCCTCCTAGACACAAATTAACCTCCAGTTATGCTCTGGGAGGGAACTTTCCCTGGGGTTTTGCCTTTTCTCCCTTTCCACACAATTCCCAAATACTGGTCATTGCCATAARAATACACTGCATTGTAAAGCCTGAAAATTGCCTGGGTCTGGTGCTTTTTGCTCCTAAACTTGGATTTGAACCCCCTTTTTTTTCCATCAGAATCCTCAAAAGCTCTGAGGTCCAAGAGGTGCCTCCCTCTGTGCCTCRGTTTCCCCAGTTTAGAAACAGTCCCCACACCCTGGATGACACTGAAGTTTATGACATGTCCAAGACTTGTTTCTGATTAAAAAAATCTACTGCAAATCAAAAAAATCAAAGCTGAGAAACTGCTCTGGGCAGGATGGGTGGAGTTTTTTGGGGAGTGAGAGAACACTTTTTGAGGTTTGAGGGGTTTTTGGGGGAATTTTCTAAAAAACCAAAATTATTAAATAAAAAACACCCAGAAACAGTCACAAGAGACCTGAAGTTTAAAAATGTGACCTCACAACTCTTCCCTAAACCACCGACCAGCTCGAACAGGGGCATTAATCAAGTTCCATGACCAAGAGATTTGCAGTCCACGGATGACTCAGATTTGGTCTTTGCATCGATTTCCTCATTCCCATTTCCTCCGTTTGCACTTTTTAACCCTTCCCACCCCTTTTGTCTCCAGGGAAGGGAAGGGAAGGGAAGGGAAGGGAAGGGAAGGGAAGGGAAGGGAAGGGAAGGGAAGGGA
>CADDXX010000109.1:174682-188048 GCA_902810485.1 Alauda arvensis
ACAAAAAGCCACCAAACACTTTTGCAGAGGTGTGTTTAATCCCAGCAGGGATAATGAAGCGTCCTGACCCCCCAGGTCACTGCYCATGAGTGCCTAATGATGCAAACAAAGCTTTCAAGAGGCTTTGCTGACTGATTCCTGCTTCCATTCCCACCATCCCTGGGAAAGCAGGTGCAGGRGGATCCAGCTGCATTTTGGGAATCWGCACACACAGCTGAGGCTGCCTCTGGTCCAGGGACCTGAGGGGACCCTGAGCTCCTGACACAGCCACGTCTCAGGTGTGCCCTTCAGAGAACCTGAGTCTCCAGGGGCCACCTCACCATCCCTTTCTGTCTTCTGCCCACCAAGGGATGCCAGATGTCAGAGTTATCTCTTCTGAGATTTAACCCTGGCAGTGTAAATCTTTCTTCTCACCGGCCCATGCTTGAAAGAAGGAATCGGAGAACGTCTGGGTTGCGGACTGCAGATGTTTGTTTTACAAATCTTATCTCTAAGTTCTTTTTGTCCAGCGTGAAGTTCACAAGCAGCTGGAAAAATGGTTTCTCCCCCCACCCATGACAGTGTCTGGGCTTTTATACTCTAAACTACGTTAACATTGTTTTTCTCTAAACACCAATAACTAAAACCCATGCCATGCAGTGAAATTTTACCTTTACCAATCCTAAAAACCCATCACCCTTTGCAAAGAGGAAAGAGGAAAAGGAAGACAGAAACGTGTGCTCTTATCACACTGATCTGCCTCCATCTTTGCCCCATTTATGTCTATGTGGCAAAATCTAAAATCCTTCTACTCACCCAGTGACATAACAAAAATCACACCAATCAAACCCCTGTGACCTCCAAATCCTCAGACAGCCCTGGCAGTGCTTTTTCCATGGGCTGGGACCAAAAACCATCACTGTTTCAGACACAGGCCATGGAGGATTCACCCCCCTGTCCAGGCTCCTGCCCATCAGGAGAACCAGAGAGATCCTCTGGTTTGCCACACCTTTCCACCCCAAAAAGGATTTGGGGGCAACGGGAATTTTAGGATAAGCCAGAAATGATGTCCTGAAGTCAACTGGGAGGAAGAGCTCTCTCTGATTMTGGAATTCATGAGACAGGATTTAAGAAACAGGRAATSATGGTGGTAGARTTGCCTCGAGACTGAGCTGCACTCMACTCTCCCRAATYTGTGGGATTSTATRAAAGCAGAAGCCAYGTGTTTGCTGTGATGGAAACTCATCCAACGCAGCGAAAGAATCCCAGGAGAAGGAAGTTTTAGAGGCCAGACATCAGTCCAGGAACCTTTAAAGGGATTCCCCTGACTGCTCCCAACCCGGCCACTGCTGGGCACATGTGGGAATGAGGTCACAGGGTTGGGAAAGTTGGGAAAGACCTCTGAGAACACTCAGCCAGCACTGCCAAACCCACCACTGCCCCATGTCCCCAGGTGCCACATGCACACAGCTTTTAAATCCCCCCAGGGATGGGGACTCCACCACTGCCCTGAGCAGCAGTGCCAGGGCCCCACCACCCTCTAAGTGAAGATTTTTTTCCCAGTCTCCCATCCAAACCTCCCCTGGCACAGCCTGAGGTCRTTYCCTCTTCAATCCAAGCATTTCCACAGTTGTGGCCCAACCTGAGGTTGGTGCCCAGCTTGACCACAAACTGCTGTAAAACCAAGGCTGCCCCTCCAAGGTCACTCAGTTTGCATTTCTTTACATCCATGGAAATCCTGGCTCSCATTCCAGCTCAGGCACGAGCAGGTGGCCAAGTGGGACTATAAAAATAGCGGGGAGGACACTCAGGAATGTTGAGGCAGATGGCACAGCTCCATCCCAACCCCTGCCTGCACAATGCTCTGGCAAACCCCTCAGGAGTCCTGGCTGACCTGTCTGCAGCCACTGACCATTCCAGGACAGGAAAAATCCCAGCCAGGGATCTTCTCCCTGACAAACAGTCCCACCAGAAGCCCTGCACACCTCCTGAGGACAGCCCTGCCAGCCTCTCCTCCCTTTTGCTGCCCTATCCAGGAGTTTTCTCTCTCTGAGGAGCCCAAGGAGGAAATCCCCCGTGCAAGCACAGCAGTTTTTGAGATCCAGCAATGCCAGAGAGGCAGCCAGGCCTCTCCTGCAGCCCCTGGTCAGCTGGCAAGGCTGCAGGAGAGGCAGGTGCAGGCAGCTGCCAGCCCTTCCTCTCCTGCAGGAGCTGCTGTTCCCTGTCCCTGTGAACAACCGCAGGTTACCCGAGTCAGCAGAGCTGATCAGCTGTTAATGCTCACTCCAGAGATGAAAACATTTAATACAAAATCAGATCTTAGAGAACAGGGGTTTTTTGGTTTTTGGGTTTTTTTTTAATTCCCTTCCCTTTTAATTTTCTCCTTTATCTTCCAGGCCTTGATAGTGTCAGGARCTGACTGATGACTGCACTGTTAAGTTGCCTCTGGTTAAATCAAACACTGCTTCAAGCAGAAAGAGAATTTCTGGCTGGGAGCAGCTCAGGAGTGACATGGAGCAAGGGAATAAAAACGCTTCCTTGATGGGTGGGGGGAGCCACACTCCTGGATTGATGGAGAGGGGAAGGAAATATCCCATATCCCTATGCTGGTTCATCCCTGTCGTGTGGCACACACAGGGAGGGTCCAGACAATCCATGAGGCTGCTGCAGGGCAGGGGAGCGGGACTGGAGGAATAAAAAAGCTCACAAAAGTGGCAGCAGCTTCCACTCAGACGGGGAGAGAGAAGATCCTGTGCTTTGTCTTCTCACAGGGAAAAAAAGCCCAATGCCTCCTGCTGGAGTGAAGCTCCACAGCCTCTCTCCCTGCAGGAAGAAATCCGTGGAAATGCAAGTCCAGGGACTCGTTTTGCTCAGCAGCAGCTGCCTCTCAGAGGGTTGTTCAGCCACGGAACCAGCCCCATCCAGTTGTGCTTCCAGGTGCAAACCCTGCTGCAAACCATTCCCTTTCTGCCAAGCAGCCTTCCCAGCGGCTCACAGATGCCCCAAATCTTGAGCTGAGTTTCCTTCAAGGTCAGTTCCTGCCTCYGCTCCCCACCAGGTGAAGCTTTTCTGGAAAGCTGGTGAACTCCTCCTGCTCCACTTTGTGCCATTCCGCATTAAAATCAACGTCACTCGGAGCGGCAGAGCTCTGCTCTTTATTCATTCAGCAGGGCTGCTCATCCCCCTCATGCAGATGAGCACCAAACACATCCCAGGAGCATCCAGGGAATCCATCCCCCACTTCAAAGAGCCATTCTGSTTAACACAGAAAAGTCTGGAGAAAGGGCTTATTTTATTTTTGATATTTTTTTTTGTCTTTCATGCAGCACATTAGGCACGAGCCAGGCTCTCTGTGGTGAAGGTTGCATCTCTATGGATGTGTCCTGGGGGATGGAAAACGTCACCTTTGGTGGCCAGGTGGAGTTTCCAGCAGGGCTCTGCAGTCACACAGCAGCTGAGATGTTTTCTCTGGGACGCTGAAGTCCCTTGGAGCCCAAACATTTCTCCTTTTATGTGCTGTGCCCCAAAAGTTGCTGAGCTATCCCATAACCCAAACATCCATGAGATGTCCCAAGAGGGGTCACAAACCCAAACTCCCTTGAATCAAAGTCGGATTGACTCCTGTAAGATCTCACAAACTGCTCTGCTGGGTCAGACTCATCCCTTTTCTCATCCAACAATGGTCAACAGCAGGTTCAGATGAGAATTTCTCACAACTGTCCCAATCTCCAGCAGTCTCCACATTTGGTGAGAAGGGAGCAGAGCTGGGGAAKGGGCTGGAGCACCAGGAGAGGCTGAGGGAGCTGGGAAAGGGGCTCAGCCTGGAGAAAAGGAGGCTCAGGAGGGACCTTTGGGCTCTGCACAACTCCCTGACAGGAGGGGACAGCCAGGGAGGGTCGGGTTCTGCTCCCAGGGAAAAGGGACAGGAGGAGAGGGAACAGCCTCGAGTTACACCAGGGAAGGTTTAGATTGGATATCAGGGAAGATTTCCTAATGGAAAGCATTGTCAAACCCTAGAACAGCTGCCCAGGGAGGTGGTGGAGGCTCCATTCCTGGAGGGATTTCAAAGCCCTGTGCATGTGGCACTTGGGGACATGGGGCAGTGGTGGCCTTGGCAGTGCAGGGGGATGTCTGGACTCMAKGATCTTAAACGTTGTTTCCAACCTAAATAATTCTGATTCCACCTACAGAGATGGATAGTTGGGCTTTTTTTTTTTTTTTCCTGAATTTCCCTTATTCTAATGAGTTTTCCAGTTACATAAACCTCCAGAGTCTCCCTCCCTCTTTCAGCAATGAGCTCTGTGAAGAGCTGGCAGGATCACAGAATATCCTGAGCTGGAAGGGACCCACAAGGATCCTCCTGCCCAGCTCCTGGCCCTGCTCAGGACACCCCAGCAATCTGAGATTGAGATGATCCTGGATCAGAGAAGCACTTCTGAGCCCCAGCACATTTCTGCAGCACCCTGGCTCCTGGCAGTGCTTTTGCCTTGATGTCTGCCCAAACCAGTCACCCACACCCACACAGCACCTCTCTGGTGATGATTCCCAGAGTATGGATCCATCATCTGGATCCTGTGGGGTCCCAGGAGGTCAGACAAGTCCTGTGCCTCAGTTTCTCTCGTGTTTTGACTGCAAAACGCTCTGGGTCTGGGGCTGTTTCTGCTTGGATCCCCAGAAAACACTGGATGCTGGATTGCATCACGGCTTTCCCAGGAAGGAGGCAGCCAGTGGGATTTAATTCTCCCATTAACAGCCCCTAAAACTCCCAGACACCTGGCAAAGGGCAGCTCTGCTYGCAAGGGGCCTGACAAACGCAGCGCCGCCGGGCCACACGTCCCACATCCCTGCTAGGGAATAAAAATGGGTCAGGGCCAGTTCTCCGAGGGCAGAGCAGCGTGGCACAGCTCACATCCATATGGACAAAGCCTCCCGTCCTCCCAAGCAGGGCTGGCACGGAGCCTGCTGGAAAACATCCCTGCTAAACCCTCAGATRTCGTCTGGGAGAGGGGGGTTTGGGATCACAGTGGCAGGGATGGTCCCAGAGGTGGGCTCAGCCTCCTGCCCTCGCTCTGTTGGTTTGTTTGGTGTGGCCCTGGGCAGCTCTGGACTCTCACACACAGATGGAACCTGCCAGGACCCATCAGCCGGGCAGCACGGCCAGGCCAAACAGGGCAGGACCCTAAAGTGTAGCATTGAGGATAACTCTGCTCCAGGGTTCAACTCCGGGGTTACGTTTGCTGGTACAGACAGAGCCTCCCCACCTGGATACATCCTCCCTCTGCCCACAGATTCCCAGGAAAAAAAAATCATCTGAACTCTGGCATCCTGCAAGGCGCTGGAGGTGGAAGCAGCCACGCGTGGGCAGGGTTTGTTCCCACTTTGAGTCATCCCAATCCCAAAGAAATGACACAAGGCACGGGTGTTGCAAAATAGGGTGGAATCAGGAGATCCTGCAACAGTTTGGGGTGGAAGGGACCTTAAAGATCATTTCATTCCAGCCCTGTGACAAATGCAGGGGACATTTGCAACTACCCCTGGCCCATCCAACACAGCCTGGAATGTTTTCAGGGATGGAACATCCACAGATTCTCTGGGATGTTCACCTGTGCCAGTGTTCTATCACCCTCAGGATGAAAAAATTCTCCTTTMTATTTAATATAAATTGACCCTCTATTAGTTTACAACCACCAGCCCTTGTCCCACCACCACCCAATAAAAAGTTTGTCCCCAGGCCTGGGTCTGTGGCAGAGCTGGAGGGAACCTGAAAGCCTGGCTTWGTTAGGCTGCTCCTGGAGCAGGAGGGGACCAAGTCTCTGCCTCTCCACTGCAAACCCTGATTGTCCCAGAGGCACCAAGCAGGAAAAGGGCAGAGATCCGAAATGTGGCTTTCCAATCTTGGAATCACTGAGGTGGCAAAAGGCCCCTGAGATAGAGCCCAACCATCAGACTGTGCTCACCACTGAACCACCTCTCCAGGKGCCACATCCACACGTTTTAGACACTTCCAGAGGTGGTGACTCCAGCACTGCCCTGTCCAGTCCCTGCCAGCCCTTTTGGTGAAGGAATTGTTCCTAATATCCATCTGAAATCTCTCACAGCACAACCTGAGGGCATTTCCTCTTGCTCCATCACTTCTTACCTGGAACACTCCTCTTTTTCCTGTTGCCAGGCCCAGTTAAAACCAGGCTTGAGTCTCAGCCTTGACCACCCAGCTATTTATCATCTACAGTGCTGTAAAATAGATCTTTTTTCCCAACAGTTTTAACAGTAGGAACCTTTACACTAAACCAGGCTTCACTCAACTTCAACATGCACCACAAACACATTCCTGAAGGAATTAAATTATTAAATCCCATAGAAATGTTATGGGGGAAAAAAGAAAAGTGAATTTATCTGCAGAAATACCCACTTTGCTTGGGGTCTCTCCAAAATGATGATAAAATGCCTTTAATGACAAGAGATTTGGAAGTTTGGTGGAGATTTGGCTGGATAGAATAAAATCAYAMAATGGAAGGAACRCCCCAGGATCATCAGGTCCCACYCCTGGCCCTTCACAGGACAGCCCCAAGGATCACATCATGCCTTCCTGGAATTCTGAATTCCAGGAATTCTGAATCCATGCCAGCCTGCCTGAAAGAGAGCAAAGGGCTCTGAGTGCACCCAGGGGGGGACAACGAGCTCTGCCCAGCAATCAAAAAACTTCCTCAACTCATTAAAATTGGAAGGATGCAAATTTCCCACACAGAGAAGAATTGGCACAATTTGCCCAGGAACATGGAAAAGGCCTGGTTTCCTGCTGTGTTTAAATGAAGGGGGATGTTCCTTCTGAACCCCCCTCCATGGGCGTGGCTGGGGGTATTTAAAGCAGCTGGTTTTAACTCAAATCCTCAGAGCTGGCCCCGGATGTCACGGAATTGTTTAGGCTGGAAAAGACCTCCAAGGTCATGGAGTCCAACCATTCCTTCAGCACCACCAGATCCACCACTCAGCCTTGTTCCCAAGTGCCACATGCAGGTGTTTTTGTCACTTCCACGTGGATGGTGACTCCATCACTTCCCTGGGCAGCCCATTCCAATGCCTGAGCACCCTTTCAGTGAAGATTTGTCTTCGATAACATCCAATCTCTGGATCTGAGGCTCCTCCTGATCCCCTGAGGGTGGCTGGGAGCTCTCCAAGCTGGCCTGGTTTAACTTGATGTGCTTTGAGTTTGCTGTGTTCCTTCCCATTGAATAATGCTGTGCATGGGTGATCCACTCCAGTCCTACAAGGCTCCAAGCAGAATCCATGGCAGGGATGGAATGAGATGAGCTTTAAGGTCCTTTCTGACCCAAACTATTCCATAATTCCATGATTTCTCCATGTCCTTCATCACAGGTGCACAGGTGATCCCCTGCTAATTCGACAAGGCTCCAAGCAGATTCCATGGCAGGGGGGTGGAATGAGATGAGCTTTAAGGTCCTTTCCAACCCAAACTATTCCACAATTCCATGATTTCTCCACGTCCTCCATCACACAGCTCCTCATTCACATCCTCTGTGGCTCAGCAGCTTCCCCTGTGTGAGTGCTCAGCTTTGCTCCTTGTGCCCCTCAGCACATCTGAAAAGGCTCCCAGTCAGTCCTGAGGGGACATTCATGGTGACAGCTTTCACATGGGYATTTTTAACCCCCTTGAAGGCCTCCCAAGGATAGCCAGAGGAGGGATCTTATTTTAGGAGCACGAAACAGATGAAAAAAACCCCACCAAATCAGCACTTAGTGCATTTAGCGGGCTGGCAAGTGCTCGAGCTGATCCTCAGGTTGGGAAAGGACAGGATTTCCTCGTGCAGAAGCCAGGCAGCATCTTCTCCTCCCAAATCCAACTCCAGCCTCCATCTCCACCCCCTCCCAGGCTGTGGGATGTTTCAGGGGATGTTCCCAAGAGCTGGGAGCACGTGCCTGCCCCGTGTCAGGTGAACACACAGAGGGCGACGTGGAAATTCCATGAATTCCCCCAGTTCTGAGTGGAGGGGTTAGAAAAGCTCCAGTGCATCCTGGCAAAGTGTTGGGGATCCAAACTTGCAGCTGCAGCAGCTGCCAGGAGCTCAGGGACAGGYAAA
Source organism: Alauda arvensis (assembly GCA_902810485.1). Lineage (NCBI taxonomy): Eukaryota > Metazoa > Chordata > Aves > Passeriformes > Alaudidae > Alauda > Alauda arvensis. Next base: position 182,758 of record CADDXX010000109.1, read on the forward strand.
CAGCCCGTGCAGGRAAGGCTCCAGGTGTTTTCTGCACGCCATCCTCTCCTGGCAGGGAATTTGTTTCAGCCCCAAAGCGCTGGAAGTGCAAAAGGAGGTGGGAAGTGTCCCCAGAGACAGCCAGGGAGTCGGCAGGGAGGTGTTTGTAAAGCAGAGGGCACTGCCCTGTGAGCATTGCAAACCCAAACCCCCTGAGTGATGGGAGGGGTCACTCCCATCCAGGCTACCTCAAAACCTGCTGAAAATCCCTGTGTTTTCCTCCAATCCAGCTGTGAGAGGGAGGGTTACAAACCAAGGGACTGGAAGAGATAATTTTTTTTTTTTTTGATGTTTCATTTTGGGTGTTGGTCCTTTYTCCCAAGTGACAGAACAAGAAGATATGGCCTCAGGCTGAGCCAGAGGAGGTTCATGTTGGAGATTTGGAATAATTTCTTCACAGAAAAGGTCGCCAGCACTGGCACAGCTGCCCAGGGCAGTGGTGGAATCAGCACTCCTGGAGGGATTTAAAAGAAGCGTGGATGTGGATGTGGGAATGGCAGCAAGTGGGGGACCTGCCTCAGGAAGGGAACCCAAAAAGGAAATCATTGTGGGGGTTGGTATAGAATTAYAGAATTAGGCTGGAAAAATCCTCCAAGATCGAGTCCAGCTGTTARCCCAGCACTGCCRAGGAGGTTGTGCTGTCCTGCTGGGGCTTYGACCATCCCAGGGTGTGATTTTAAAAAACCATTTGACCCCTGGGTTCAGCAAGTTCAACCCTTGGGATCAGCCTGTGCCAGGTTTCCTTGCCTTGATCCAACACAGGGACATTTGGACTCCCAGGATCAAGGCTCAAAAACAAACAACAAATCAGGTCTTWGTGYGAGATTTCCCATCTCTAACCAGTAWTTCCARTTKGATTTGTGATACARATGGTTTCTGCAGCACAGCATGTGGCAGCTCCTGCAAGGAGAGCAAAAAGAGCTTCTGGGAAAGCAGCTGGTTTCTCCTGGGATGGGGAATGTGCTGGTGATTCCACTCTGGAGCAGGGCTGGAAGCTCCTGCCCTTTGTTCTGAGCAAGTCAGAACTTGTGCAAATCTTTTGCATTTCCGCTCCTCTCTCCTGCTGAAGCTCTGCTCATCCTGAGCTCCTGGAGCAGAGGGGCTTTCTCAGAAAAAAAGATACATTTCCCAAGCAAAGATCCTCAGGAAAATGAGACACTTGATGAAAAGCTATCCCTTTGCCTTCCCTCACAATTATTTCTTAAGCACCATAGGCACAAAATAAAATATTTTTTTTATTAAAATGTCAGCAGGCAAACAAAAAAAAAATCTGACGGGATATTCCACAGCAAAGCCAAAATCAAACTCTGAAAAATGACTCAAGCAGAAGAGTTAACTCCCAGCCTGTAATTTCTTTCCCAGGGAGACAGCAAATCCTCTCGAGTTCTCTGTGCARGGGGACTCCTGCAAAGTCTGGCATTATTTGATTTTATTGTTTYCAGAGTAATAACAGCCCTTCTCTAAGGCTGGGGACTGGATTTGTCCTTACAAAGTGACCTTTTTGTAGCCTACGAGCGGTGAGAAAAGGACAAACTGGCAGGAAGCAGACGAGATCTGTGGCTCTCTGCTGCTGGAAAAGTCAGGTTTTATCCACCCTCAGCTCTGAGCCGCTCCAGACACAAGAGTGTGGTGATCTCTGCTATCCCTTGGGATCTGCCATTTCCAGAGCTCCTGGAAACCAYGTCCACAGCGTGCTTTTGTTTTTCCTGCAGTGGTGGAGCGATCCCTCCTCGCTCTTTGGAGCAGGGGGAGCCCCTTACCCACTGCCAGTTTTCCTACAGATGCCCACGGCTTTCCTGCTCCTCTTGTGGCATCGTTCCCTTTCCTGAAATCGCACCCATCCTGTCCAAAACTTGTGGCAAACCAGAATATCTCTCTGGTTCTCCTAGATGGACAAGAGCCTGGATGGAGGGGTAATCCTCTCTAGCCTGTGCCAGAAATAGTGGTGACTTTTAGTCTCAGCCCATAGAAAAAGCACTCCCAGAGTTGTCTAAAGATTTAGAGATCACAAAAGTTTGATTAGTGTAATTTTTGTTATGTCACTGAGTGAGTAGAAAGTTTTTAGATTTTACTACATAGACATAAATGAGGTAAAGATAGAGGCAAATCAGTGTGATAAGAGCACATGTTTCTGTCTTCCTTTTCCTCTTCCTCTTTGCAAAAAGTGTTAAGTTTTTAAGATTAGTAAAATTTCACTACAAGACATGAGTTTTAGTTATTAGTGTTTAGAGAAAAACAATGTTAACGTAGTTTAGAATATAAAAGCCCAGACACTGTCGTGGGCAGGAGAGAAACCATTTTTCCAGCTGCTCGTGAACTTCATGCTAAACACAAAGAACTTAGAGATAAAATTTGTAAAATAAACATCTGCAGTCCGCAACCCAGACGTTCTCCAATTCCTTCTTTCAAGCATAGGCCGGTGAGAAGAAAAATTTACACTGCCGGGGTTAATCTCAGAAGAGATAACTCCAACAAAAACTAACTTTTTTTTTTTTTTCCAAAAGCAGAAGGAATCATGATATGCTGGAACATCCAAGTGCTGGTGTCCAGGTGAATCCACCCAAAGCCTTTCAAGTCCCTGCCAGAACATCAGCAAAGTTTTATTCCTCATTCCCCTGATGGGATTTTATCTCTTCTGGTCAACTGCTTCTTCATCTCCACTGAGAAAAGTCCTGGTTACAACTCTCTGTCTGCTTGAAAGGTGCAGAATAGAAGGGAAATGGCCAAATATTTAAAAAGAAGGATAAATTTCTTGGCTAGCTCAGAGCAGGCTGCTCTGCGCTAAACCCACCCCTCCACGCCGAGCTGAAGTGAGGAACCTGCTGCGAACCTTCATTTTCCATGGAGCTCCAAGGAGAGGGGATGAGTCAGAGACGACAGAAACCGAGTGAGGAAGCACGAAGACCATCCCCAGCAAACCATCTGGGCCTGAAATGTCAGGCAGATCCTTCCTGGAGGAATCCATCYGACCCCCCTTTCCTCCAGCGTGCACATGAGTGAGCGAGCACCTCAATTCCGTCTCTGTTGACCTTAAGAGCTCCGTGCTTGATAGGAAGGAGATTAATTCAATTAACACACCCAGGGGCTTCCAGCCAGGCTCAGAGTGACCTGCTGACAGCAGGCATTGGAAGTAGCACAGGGCACTGCGGTTCAAATCTTCCCCTGCTTCCCATCTGCAGCCCAGGAAAAGGAACATCCGTGAGGCCACAGAGGTGGGGTTTGCTCGAAAAGCATCCCARTGGTTTGGGGTTTTGTTTGTAGCTTTAAAGGCARGGCACTGAGAAAAGCCTGGGMACATCTGCTTCTTGATAGGATCTGAYCTTKTTCGTGAAGTTTGGCCAAAATGGGRAAATTGTGATCAGCAAAATATCCTGAAATCCTGGGATGGTTTGGGTTTGAAGGGAAATTAAAGATCATCTTGTTCCAACACTTCCACTATCCCAGGCTGCTCCAAGCCCCATCCAACCTGGCCTTGGACACTTCCAGGGATCCAGGGCCAGACACAGTTTCTTTGGGAAAACCCGTGCCAGGGCCTCAGCACCCTCACAAGGGGGGAATTTCTTCCTAAAATCTCACCGAAATCTCCCCTCTCTCGCTTTAAAACCATTCCCCTTTGTCCTGTCACTCTCTGCCCATGTAAAATGTCTCAAAAAAAGTAAAAATTCCCTCTTTTTCATAAGCCCCACATTGAGGTCTCCCCAGAGCCTTCTCTTCCCAAGCTGCTCTGCCATCAGCTTCTTCCTCTTGACTGTGTGAATTCCAGCATTCCTTCTGGGAAGAGGGAGGGAGACCTTGCACTCCACAAACGAAGTCACTCGAGCACCAGAGCACCTGCCCATTTCCTCTCTGCCCCATCCTACCAGAGGATGATGACTTGAGGGGGGAAGCAGCGTTGATCCTGACCTGGAATATCAAATTCCACCCCATTCTAAACCAGGTCTGTGTCCAGGTGTGTTTTAATTCATGAGGTGAGAAAAGAACCAGAGGATCATGGAATTGTTAAGGCTGGAAAAGACCTTTAAGATCAACAAGTCCAACCACCACYGTGTCCTCAAGTGCCACATCCACCAATTTTTTTKAACTCTTCCAGGGATGGTGACTCCACCACTTCCCTGTCCCAGTGCTTGGCAACCTCTTCTGCAAAGAAATTTTCCCCAACATCCGATCCAAATCTAATGGAGAACGTCAAAGTGGAACATCCAAAACTTGTGAAACTTTTGACAGAGCCACCAGCTCTGTCAAACCCCTGGCTGTGTCCCACTTCTCCAGGCAGGACACAGATAATGCTGCATCCTTGGAGAGAATTTGGTGGCTTTTGTGGTGTGCATGTGGCCATCAACACCTTCAGCTTTGCACAGCATCCCACTGGCTGTGAAATCAAGAGGAGGAGGCAGCAGAGCTCCCAGAAAGCATCCAGGGAACTCAGGGAGAGTGGGAATTGCTGAGGTGAGYTGAGGGATGGGCAGAAGGGGTTCAAAACAGGACAGCTTTGAAGGCTGGGGGCTGTTTCCCAGCGCTTTTGCCCCAAGGATAGCAGGGGAGCACGCCTGGAGAAGCAGGAGCACCGACAGCTCTCCTCCTTCTCCAGGGGATCTCAGAACCGCGGGAAGGAAAAAAAGAGAGAGAGAGAGAGAGGAAAACCATCCAGCGACCTCAYTGAAATTAGAAACTTAACAATGAACACGCTCCACATACAACTTGGCCGTCTCTGTCGCCATGGAGACGGCTACAAATCTGTGTCAGCTGCAATCCGCTCTCCAGTCCCGAAAATTTAAACGAAAAARAAGGAGGGAGCGCGGGCTGGGAGGCGGGAAGGGGGAATTCCTCTGCTCCGCTTGGCTTTGATGTGCATCACGTTTAAAGGCACAGGGGATTATCCGAGCCCGGTGCCGGAGTGAAGCGGCGGCCGTGGAGCAGCTGAGGTGTGCTGGCCACGTTTGCCTCCAGCAGGGCATCTCCCCAGATTCCAGCAGGGCATCTCCCCAAATTCCAGCAGGGCATCTCCCCAGATTCCAGCAGGGCATCTCCTCAGATTCCAGCAGAGCATCTCCCCAAATTCCAGCAGGGCATCTCCCCGGATTCCAGCAGAGCATTTCCCCAGCCTCCAGGACATAATTTTCCCAGATTCCAGGACATATCTTCTGAGATTCCAGGACAGCATTTTACCAGATTCCAGTAAAACATCTCCCCAAATTCCAGCAGATTATATCCCCAGCCTCTAAGACGCCATCTTTCAAGATTCCAGCAGAGCA
>CADDXX010000109.1:188698-198814 GCA_902810485.1 Alauda arvensis
AGCATCCCTCCAGATTCCAGTAAAACATCTCCCCAAATTCCAGCAGTTTATATCCCCAGCCTCCAGGAGAGCATCTCCCCAGACTCCAKGACATCATCTTTCCAGATTTTAGGACATAATCTTCCCAGATTCCAGCAAAACATCTTCCCAGATTCCAGCAGATTATCTCCCCAGCTTCCAGGACATCATCTTTCCAGATTCCAGCAGAGCATATCCCCAGATTCCAGGACATCATCTCCCCAGATTCCAGGATATCATCTCCCAGATTCCAGGACATTATCTTCTCAGATTACAGCAGATTATCTTCCCAACCTCCAGGACATTATCTTTCTAGATTCCATCAAAGCATCTCCCCAGATTCCAGGGTATCATCTCCCCACATTCCAGCAAAGGATCTTCCCAGATTCCAGTGCATCATCTCCCCAGATTCCAGCAGAGCATCTCCCCAAATTCCAGCAGAGCATTTCCCCAGCCTCCAGGACATTATCTTCTCAGATTCCAGCAGATTATCTCCCCAGCCTCCAGGATATCATCTTTCCAGATTTTAGGACATAATCTTCCCAGATTCCAGCAAAACATCTTCCCAGATTCCAGTAGATTATTTCCCCAGCTTCCAGGACATCATCTTTCTAGATTCCATCAAAGCATCTCCCCAGATTCCAGGGTATCATCTCCCCACATTCCAGCAAAACATCTTCCCAGATTCCAGCACAGCATTTCCCCAGATTCCAGCAGAGCATATCCTCAGATTTCAGCAGAGCATTTCCCCAGCCTCCAGGAGAGCATCTCCCCAGCTTCCAGGACATCATCTTCCCAGATTCCAGCAGAGCATATCCCCAGATTCCAGGACATTATCTTCTCAGATTCTAGCAGATTATTTCCCCAGCCTCCAGGACATCATCTTTCCAGATTTTAGGACATAATCTTCCCAGATTCCAGCAAAACATCTTCCCAGATTCCAGTAGATTATTTCCCCAGCTTCCAGGACACCATCTTTCTAGATTCCATCAAAGCATCTCCCCAGATTCCAGGGTATCATCTCCCCACATTCCAGCAAAGGATCTTCCCAGATTCCAGGACAGCGTTTTCCCAGATTCCAGCAGAGTATCCCCCCAGCCTCCAGGAGAGCATCTCCCCAGCTTCCAGGACATCATCTTCCCAGATTCCAGCAGAGCATATCCCCAGATTCCAGGACATTATCTTCTCAGATTCCAGCAGATTATCTCCCCRGCCTCCAGGATATCATMTCCCCAYATTCCAGCAAAGCATCTTCCCAGATTCCAGCGCAGCATTTTCCCAGATTCCAGCAGAGCATCCCCCCAGCCTCCACAGGGGCTGAGTGGAAACATTCCAGAGCCCAGGATGAACTCAAYCCCACGGCATTCCCAGAAGGTTCAGAGCATCAGCAGCACCCTGCAGGCAGCAAGATGAGGCAGCATCCCAGAGGGGATGGAAGGACTGGGATGAGAGCTGGGAAAGGAGCATCCCAGGGGTCAGTGCAGGTGTTCAGGGGGAAAACACCCAGCGAGGAGRTTGGTGGTGTCTTCAGGGGCAAAAAGGGCAGAGTCAGGCAGGAATTCCTGCTGCTGGCACGGCAGGAGGGAAGATGGCGCAGGAAGGAGAAAGATGGGACCAGAGATTTGTTCACAGCTGGGATTTTGGGCATGAACACCCTCCATGTTAGGTGGATATACAGAAAATTCCCAGAAAATGTCCCTTTCAGCCAGGAAAGAGCAAAGCCAGGGGATCCAGGATGGCAAAGGTTGGAAGGGAGAAGCAGTGGGGTCATCTGGTCTCACCTCCCCACTCCAGCAAGGTCATCCCAGAGCACAGGGCACAGGATTGTGTGCAGATGGTTCTGGAATGTCTGGAGACCCCACACCCTCTCTGGGCAGCCCGTTCCAGGGCTCAGCCACTGCAYGGGAAAGTTCTTCCTRAAGGGAATGAGGAATGGACACTCCACAGACCTTYCTGGAGGAATTCYCTTCCACCTTGGCAACTCAGCCCCCACCTCTGRTAATTCCTAKGATTTGGGTCCATTTTTGTGTGATTGGAGGGAATTATTTGACAGAAATTCAGGAAAACAGAGCAGAAGCAACCTAATTTCCTGCTGTGTTCATTTCCTGCTGTACCATGTTCCCACTAGCATTAAAGGGAGATTTAGGATGGACAGGGTGGGGAAATGAGAAGAGACACAACAGGGGAAGAGCAGAAATGCACCCCACAGTAACTGCAGCCACAGAGAGACCAGGAATTCCAAATTCCAAATTCAACAGGAATTGAATTATGTTTCTATGACATAATCCTTGTTCTAACGGGGGTGGAGTTCCCTTGCTCACTGTGATGTCCAATGTTACCTCTGGATTAAGATCTAAAAATGTGCATGGAGGGTTTGTTGAAATGTTCTCATTTGCTGCAAAGCAATTAATTAGAGATACATTCCCAGCCAGGGATGYTTTTAATGCTAGCTAGAGAATAAGGCTTAAAAAAATAAATAAAATAAGAGAAAGAAAAAGGAGTTTAAAATGAGCTAAATTCATAAATTTAACACATCAATGTAACTCTTCTTCCTAGAACACACACATTTTGCTTTTCCTTTTTGAGTAAAAACCCTTCAGAAGGCATTTCTGCTGAATTTTGGATTTCCCCCATCAGTGAAACGCAGCTGAAACCAGAACTGAGGCTGGAAGGAGGCGAGGAGCAGGAGCACTTGTTGAACAGAGSTCCCCCAACAGCCCCACCCCGACTCATTAGCAGGGCTCTGCTCGTTACGTGCGCCGCAGTAACTCCCCAATTAATCCGCTCCTGTTTGCAGAGCCATGGAAAGAGGCACAGCATTAAATATGGATGCTAAATAAAAGGGAATAAATAGCAGGCACCACTTGGCTCTCCAGGCTTCCAGGCCCCATCAGTGGGGACCTTCCCTCCCTGCCCAGAGCAGGCTCCTTAACTGAGGCCCGTAAGTGAGTTATTAATTTTTCAGCAGCTCCTAGCAGACAATAATGAAGACACTGTTACTCTGGGCATGAGGAGTCTCCCCAGAAGGGCTTTAAAAATCTCCAGCTTTGTGGCTGGGAGGGTCAGTGCTGCTCTGCATCCCAGCCAGAGCAGGGCCAAGCAGGGAGAAGTGTCCCCCTTGCAGCCAAGGGTGCTCATTTTTGTGCTCCCAGGACAACTTCCACTGTCCCAGGTTGCTCCAAGCCCCGTCCAGCCTGGCCTTGGACACTTCCAGGGATCCAGGGGCAGCCACAGCTTCTCTGGGCAATCTCTGCCAGGGCCTCMCCASCCTCACAGGGAAGAGTTTCTTCCCAATATCCCATCTAAATCTSAKTTGGAAGCCATTCCCCCTCATCCTGTCACTCCATCTCCGCACATCCTCCGTGGTACCCAAGATCCCAGCTGGAACCAGGCTCTGGTGACCAGCAGGACCCTGCAGAGCTCCCTGGATGRAGGCTCTTTGCAAACAGTGGTCTCTACATCACAGCATCCCTGTTCTGATGCCACTGGCACTGATGAAAGAGCAAAAAATCAATCCTGCCTTCAGTAAAAGTTTGAATAAAAGATTTAAACCCAACCCAATGGMTCTCAGAGGAAACAGAAGAGAACCTTGCTATGAGGGTATTGGTGGAGATTGCCTCTTTCACAGAATCCCAGAATTATTTAGGTTGGAAAAGAACCTCCCAGACCATGGGGGCCCATCCTGTGAGCAATCCCCATCCCAGAGCACYGAGTGCCACATCCAGCCCTTCCCTGGACACCTCCAGGGGTGGGGACTCCATGACCTCCCTGAGCAATGCCTGACCRCCCTTTCCATGAAGAAACTCCTCCTGCTGCACAACCTGCACCTCCCCTGGAGCAGACTGGGGCTGTGAGGACACAGAATGATGTGGAGATGGACACCTGAGAGCTGGGCACCTCTTGGGAAGGCTGTGATCCCAGTCTCTCATCTGGTGAYTCAGAGGGAATTTCAGCCTGAGCCTGCACTGGCTAAACTTCTAACAATCAAACAGCAGCAGGAGGAGGTTTCAGACACCTCAAATTCAGACAGAAAAGCCACCTCCATCACTTGTGGATGGTTTTATTCCTGGGCTGGCCTCCAGAGAAGGTATCAGCTYCCTGAAATCCATCCCCAAAACATCTCTGGGTTCCCGAATCGTTCCTTCCACCCCCTGCTCACATCACCCGCTGCTGTTTCATCACTTTCAAACATTCAAAACCAAAATTTCTCCATTGCATGTCCCCCCCCCCCAGGCCTGCAGGTGCTGAGGGGCCAGGCTGGTGATCCGTGCACTCAGCTGCTGTGTTCCCTTGGTTTGGGATTACATCAACCATCCCTATTTTTAGGCTTGAGGGCACAGTCCCGTGGGCCACACCAGAGGGGAAATGACTCCCGAAGAAAAGGCACAAACGTGTCTTTATATTCCAGCCTTTGTTAMGCTCCACGAGGGTTCTGTCAAGAACCAGAAGCCTACCAATTTCCAGAGCCTGGAGTATTTCCAGGAGYCACTTCTGCTCCAACCCAGCTGGGTTTTTTTTTTTTCCCCCTTGGTTTCCTTTCCTTGTTCTCTGCTATTCCGTGGGAGTTCATTTGCCTCAGAGAACCTTGGTTGAGYTTGTGCCATTATTATCCTCCCCGCAGAAATCCTTCTATGGGGGGGGGTTTAAAACACCATTTTTTAAAATTTGGGGCCTCAACCCCATTGCAATCAGCAGGCAGAACATTCAACACCTCGTTGGGATTTTCTCTTTGAGCCAATCCTTGCCAACCTTGCCTCGAGAACAGAATCCCTGAAGGGTTTGGGTGGGGAGGGACCTTAAGGATCATCCAGTTCCACCCCCTGCCATGGGCAGAATCACCTTCCACCGTCCCAGGTTGCTCCAAGCCCAATCCAACCTGTCCTTGAAGCTTTCTTGCCCCAAAACTCTTGTGCACATCTTATTTTTACAGACATTATAATTAAATTGCACAAGTGCTGAGGATTCTGTGCCGGACTCCACACGACAGARGTGATGCACAAGCATCAAGCAGAGCTGGAATGTTCCGGTGCAGGTTCTTTTTTCTTGTTCTTGCCAAGGTCAGGATGAATTAGACATGRGAAACAAAAGTTTGGGTTCAGACTTGGTGATTTATTCTCTCTTATCTATTCACAGACTATTTACAGATTAACCAGCCCTGAGCTCTCACCAGCTGCTACAAAAACATGGCAAAATGGCCACTGCTGACTTTTTCCCAGGTCTTTAAGCACCATTTACCCAATAATGAGATGACACCTCTATTATTGATGTGTTTGACCCAATGGTGACCACTAAAGGTCTGCAATGGGGACCTTTTTCACCCGATTACAGAAAACCACCTAAACCTATGAAAAAGAAGGAAGAAGAAGGTGAAAAGAAGGTCCTAGACAACACCTTAAATCCTCCATCTTGGCTCACACACATTGCTATATATTAAAATCTTAAAGTTTTTCACCTGTGAGATCACACAACACCATTTAAACTACAACCCCTGTGCTCTCACTCAATGTTGGAAGCCTGTCCCAAGGCCTCAGTGTTCTCCTGTGAGCACAGAAAACCTAAAATTCTCAGCTTTCAGGCTTCCARCACTGGAAAAAAACCTCTGAAGGATGCTCTGGTCCCTTCCCACCCTCCTTTTGGCCCCTGCACCAGCACACCCCAGGGTTTGGGGCTGTGGCCAGGGTTATGCAATCCCTGCTCTGGGGTTGTCACAAGGAGCTTTCTCCTCTCCTCCACGACATCACTTTGCCTTTCAAGGGCGAGAAGCAAACAAAAGAGGCTTTTTGAGCCGTGCCACCACCCGGGCTGCCCTGGCTTTGTCTGCCCAGCCTGTGTGACACGGCAGCTCCCAGCGGAGAGGCAAGGCAGGCAGGACAAAGCCGGAGCTTCAAGAGCTTTTGGACATCCTCCCTCCAGCGCTGCAGAGGCTGGGGACAGTGACAGGGCATGGTTATTCCCATCTGGAGGCCAGCTGGGAAGTGGGACAGCGGAGCAGGAAGGTCGTGGCTGGGACAGCTGCATCAGGGTGGGAGGGGAGATTTCTGCCAGATTTCCCTTTCCCTGCTCAAGGGGGGTTCCCCAGCAGGGGTATCGCCTCATGAGGGTTTCACCCCTAATGAAGTTTTCATTTAGGGCTCTGCTTGATGGAACTGTGGGCTTTAAGCAAAACAAGGAACTCCAGGCTGCAGGGCAGTGGGTGCCCACTATCCACCTCTGTGCTCTGGAGCTCCATGAACAGGGACATGGAGAAGGGCTGGAGGGAATGGGTGGCACAAAACACAGCCAGGGTCGGTGGATTGGAGTTCTTCAGGGTTTCAAAGGTGCCACCTAAAATGTGGAGGTGATGCTGAGATGGAGCACAGGATTCATGTGTTATATCCATTTAAAATAAATCTTACATTTAAGAGAAGGCCAACATATCCCTGCAATAGGAAACAGTTTATTTAGGAATAATAACGGAATCTTAAAATGCTTTGGGTGGAAGGGACCTTATAAATAATTCAGTTCTATCCCTTGCGATTGGCAGGGACAATTCCCACTATCCCAGGTTGTTCCAAGCCCCCTTCAATCTGGTCTTGAACATTTTCAGGGATCCAGGGGCAGCCACAGCTCCTCTGGGCATCCTGTGCCAGGGCTTCAACACCCTCACAGTGAACAATTCCTTCCCAATATCCCATCTATCCCTGCCCTCTGGCAGTGGGAAGCCATTCCCTGTGTCCTGTCCCTCTATCCCTTGTCCCAAGTCCCTCTCCAGCTCTCCTGGAGCCCCTTTAGGCCCTGGAAGGGGCTCTGAGCTCTCCCTGGATCCTTCCCTTCTCCAGGTGAGCATCCCCAGCTCTCCCAGCCTGTCTGAGCCCTGCCCAACACCAGACACAGGAGAGCTCTGGGGGTGGATGAGGACACACACGAGGCTGTGGAATCACAACATCTCCWGTGTTACATGAGCCTGGACACGAACCAACAACCAAGTCACACTTAAAAGGGCCCTGACAGACCTTCCCCTCCTACCTAAAAAACCCCGTAGACAGTTATTTAACACAGCTACAAAAATAGCACCCAGACTGCCCTGCTGTGCCAGACAGAGCACAAACATCTGGCAGGCAACAGAACCTGTCCCCAAAAGCTCAGCAGGAGGTTAGTGGGTAGCTCAATTCCAGATCCATATGTCCCAGGACCCGGGGAAGCAATTTATCCTCCATTCAATCCTGATTCTCCCAGGAATGTGGGGAAAAGCTCTCCCTGCCCACAAGCCAGGAGGGCAGGAATTTCCARCTCGGGGAAGCTCAGTGCCCAGCCTGGCTTTTTGTACTCAGAYGTGAAGAATCACAGGCTGCACCTGAGAGTCACGGGTGACACTGCTAAAAGGGAAATTCACATGAAATGAAAATGCAAAGCAGCCCTTGGAGTGGAAACAATTCCCRGTGTGAAAGGAAGGTGGAGGCTGCGCTCAGCTGTCTCTGCACTCACGGCTCCTTCTGAATTCAGTGTTGGTACAAAAACACACTCCCACCTGGGACTCGCTTCCCCCACGTCTCTGCCTCGCTGGGAGGCTCCCAAAACCCTGGAGAGCCTGCACAGGTAATGGGATGTGCGAGGTTTGCATGGGATGTTCCTGGCTTTGCACTGAAAGCATCGTTGCTCTGCCATCTGTATCCATCATGGAATCATGGAATTGAGTTGGAAAGGGCTTTATAAATGATTTTGTTTCAACCCGCTGCTCTGGGCAGGGACACCTTCCACTGTCCCAGGTTGCTCCAAGCCCCAGTGTCCAACCTTGGACACTTCCAGGGTGCAGGGGCAGCCACAGCTCCTCAGGGCAYGGAYGATGCTTTGTGGCTTCATCCCAGATGTAATTCCCAGCCCACCAAAACACAGGTATCCACCTCCAAGCCTCCTCTCCAGGCTCCCACTGCAGCTCATGGTGAAACCTTCAGGCAGCCAGAAACCAGAGACCTCAATGATTATCTGGAAGCTGGACTGAGCAACTCASACCACAACCAATAAATATGGTTACATGATACATTCTCCCCTTTATTCCCCAAAGTAGCTGGTTAAATACAGTTTCAGATAGTTTACAGTTACAGGTGTTTTCTAMTTGGTATTCAGCATAAAAAGGAATGTAAACAATCTCAATTTAAGGTAGCTACCATAATTTCACTCTCACTGTCCTGTCTAATACACAAACACACCTTCATCTGAATTTTACCTGCTCCACAGGCTTACCCACTTCTGTCGGAGTTATCTCTTCTGAGATTTAACCCCRGCAGTKTAAATYTTYCTTCTCACCGGCCCRTGCTTGAAAGAAGGAATTGGAGAACRTCTGGGTTGYGGACTGCAGATGTTTATTTTACAAATCTTATCTCTAAGTTCWTTCTGTCCAGYGTGAAGTTCACAAGCAGYTGGAAAAATGGTTTCTCCCCCYGCCCACGACAGTGYYTGGGCTTTTATAMWMTAAACTRCRTTAACATTGTTTTTCTCTAAACACCAATAACTAAAACSCATGYCAYGCAGTGAAATTTTACCTTYACYAATCCTAAAAACCCATCACCCTTTGCAAAGAGGAAGAGGAAGAGGAAGACAGAAACMTGTGCTCTTATCACACTGATCTGCCTCCATCTTTACCYCATTTATGTCTATGTAGCAAAATCTAAAATCCTTCTACTCACCCAGTGACATAACAAAAATCACACCAATCAAACCCTTGTGACCTCCAAATCCTCAGACAGCCCTGGCAGTGCTTTTCCCATGGGCTGAGACCAAAAGTCACCACTGTTTCAGGCACAGGCCAGGGAGGATCTAACCCCCCATCCAGGCTCCTGCCCATCCAGGAAACCCAGAGAGATCCTCTGGTTTGCCACACACTTCCACACAGGCCCAAACCTGGGGCCCAGTTTGGGACAGCTCAGATTTCGTTCCAAAAAGCCTCATGTCCATGTTCTCTAAGGAATTCTGTTACAGCTGCAGTGGTTTTCCCTGGGAGCTGCCTCCCACGTGTGGGCACAGGAGGAGCTGAACCCAATCCCAGCTTGGCGGAGCCTCTCCTTTTTCCTCACTCGACCCCTCAATTCACAATTCTCCRCTCTGGGAGGTCTCCTCAGCTGCTCCCTGGCCTGCCTGTGCTGTCTGTGCCTGGAGATGCCTCATTTGGGGCTGCTGCACTTTGCTGGGATCACGGGAGGACAGAGCTGTGGATGGTGCTGAGGCAGCCGGGGGCTCTCCATGCGTGGTGGGATTTCCTCAGGGAGAACAAACACCTCGGTACAGGGCAGGGATGGGGACAAACACCTGAGCTCTGCAGCTCTTCCTGCAGCAAAAGCAGCGGGATCAGCAAAGGCTGGGAGCGAGTCTGTGCTGGGCTCCCACGGAATTTCTCTGAGTGACGCCTCTCAAATCGCATCAGCGGCTGAGATTGTCCCCAGAGGCCTCAGAACGAGGAGAGGCTGGAAGTGAAGGCACCACAGGGACCAAAATCCACCTGGCAGCTCAGTGACAGCTGCACYGGCTCTGGGGCACGGGCTGGGAACTCCTGCAAACTCAGCTGGAGGCTGCTCAATCCAAACASAATCCAACAGCTCGCCCAGCAGAGCTGGGAAAGGGGCTCAGCCTGCAGAAAAGGAGGCTCGGGGGGACCTTGTGGCTCTGCACAACTCCCTGACAGGAGGGGACAGCCAGGGGGATGTTGGGCTCTGCTCCCAATAGGGTACAAAACAAAGGGAAATGGCCTCAAGCTGTGCCAGGGGGAGTCTTGATCRGATAATTAGGATATTAGGAAAAAAATTCTTCATGGGAAGGGTAGAAAGGCACTGGAACAGGGTGCCCAGTCCCCATCCCAGCAGGGATTGAAGAGCAGTGTGGATGTGGCCCTTGGGGACACGGCTCAGTGGTGGCCTTGGCAGTGATGGCTGCACTGGATGATCCGGGAGGACTTTTTCACCCTCAGCAATTCTCTGTGCTCTAATGAAGGACTCTGAGGTGTTTCCAAGGTGTGAGGAGCACTGTGGAGCTCTCCTCCAATGTCGGAGTTATCTCTTCTGAGATTTAACCCCGGCAGTGTAAATGTTTCTTCTCACTGGCCCATGCTTGAAAGAAGGAATCGGAGAA
>CADDXX010000109.1:199433-211512 GCA_902810485.1 Alauda arvensis
CTCTCAGCAATAGCCCTGTTCCASGTCCCACACACCCTCGTGTCTTTATCTCCCTGTCTGGAGCTGCAGAATTTGGATTCAAAGTGGCTGCACAAGGCGACACCAGGAAATTTTCCCTCCTGCCTCCCTGACCAGTAGTGCTGGTTCTCTCAGAAGCCTTTGAGAATTTCAGCCYAGGAATTGGTGTTTATTTATTTATTTGAAAAAGCCTGGCCTTTTTACGTGGGTAGAAATCTTCCTGCCCACGCACAAAGAAACAGAGCTGCAGGACACTTTGAAAGCTGCTGATCCTGGGGCTTTCTCCCCAGGTTTGGGTTTTCCCTTTAGAAAATAAAAAGCCCCTTTTTTTTTTGTGGCCACAGAACCACACAATGGGACTGTTCCTGCATCAAATGAAGATTCATTGAACAATCACATTTGGACTCTGCAAAACAAACTCATTGGAACTATTGGTTGGAAGGGACATTAAAGAGTATTTAAAGAGTATTGCATCCCACCCCCTGCCATGGGCAGGGACACCTTCCACTATCCCAGGTGGCTCCAAGCCCTGTCCAGCCTGGCCTTGGACACTTCCAGGGATCCAAGGGCAGCCACAGCTTCTCTGGACAAACCTGTGTCAGTCCCTCACCACCCTCACAGGGAAGAAATAATTCCTAATATCCAATTTAAATGGTTTCATACAGATGATCCAGCCTGACCCCAGCGCCTCCATGTGCTTTTAAAACYGCTGTGATTCCCACACAGAGCCTGGATTTTCTGCAGCAATCAGACTGGGCAGCTCCAAATGTCACGGGCGCTCACAWAGGGAACGACTGCACCTTGAAAGCATCTGAGTAACCATGAGAGTCATTCAGTTCACAGAAGAGGCTGATATTTAAGCTACAGATGGAGAAAAATTATGTCAAGAGCACGGTTCAAACCACTGCAGTTTAAATAACCTCCTCCAGGCAGCTTTGGTAAACACAATGCCATAAAGGAGCCCTCGTGCTGCCCACGGAGAGCTCTGAAGGCAGCAAATGGCAGTGGTGGGGTCACAGGGATTCCTCTGCTCCTGCTCTGCTCCCCTCCTCAAGGGAGGCTGCTCAGAGGGAGCACAGCCTGGCTGCTACTCCTGATCCAGGAAAACACTGCTGTAAAGGAAGGATTCCTCCCTGGAGCAGMCTGGGAGAGTGGAAGGTGTCCCTGTCCCTGCTGGGGGTTGGTCTTTAGGGCTCCTTCCCACCCAGAGCATTCTGTGGTTCTGAGTCGAGGCTCAGGTCTTACATAAAATGTGCAACAACCTTTAAGTGATGGCTAATCCTCCCCTCCTCTCAGCCCCTTCATTTCTCTCCTCCTGCAGACCAGAAGCTCTGCAGACAGAATCCCAGAATGGTTTGGGTTGAAAGGGACCTTAAAGCTCATCCAGTGCCACCCCCTGCCATGGCCAGGGACACCTTCCACCCTCCCAGGCTGCTCCCAAGCCCTGTCCAACCTTGGGCACTTCCAGGGATCCAGGGGCAGCCACAGCTTCTCTGTGCCAGACCTGGCTGCACTCCCTGGTC
This sequence comes from Alauda arvensis, assembly GCA_902810485.1. Classification (NCBI taxonomy): domain Eukaryota; kingdom Metazoa; phylum Chordata; class Aves; order Passeriformes; family Alaudidae; genus Alauda; species Alauda arvensis. Next base: position 200,975 of record CADDXX010000109.1, read on the forward strand.
CCCATAAAGCCTCACCTCAGCCTCGTTAGCTCCAGYATATCATTATCATTTTAATTGCCCAAACTCGAGTGCTTGTAATGCCTTTATTAAATYGCACTCATCCCCCAGTGCCAGGCACAGCCTGATTTAACAGGTCCAGAGCTGCATTCAYGAGCAAGCCTGAGCACAGCCTCCTTCATTACCAACTGAAGGTAATTCCTCTTGATCCAAAACTTCCCKTGGCCTGCAGTGATACCCGGGAAGGGAAAGAAGGGAGAACTGCCAGGCAGGTTAAAGCACCTTGCTGGGGAGCTTGGAGCACTCCTGCCCTGTCAAAGGGAATTTGGGAGGCTCCCAGACACGCAACCTGCAGCAACAATTCTCCCCTGCCCTGATCTTTGCAAACCAGACCCCAAACTGAGGTGGACTGAGCTGCCTGATGGTGTTGAACGGCCTCCCTGGCTCTCCTGTGCCCCACGTGYGCAGCAAATGTTTGGATCCTCAGGGCAGGGGAACCTTCCTGGCGTGGAGATGGAGCCTGAGGGGATTTGGAGGGAGTTTGAGGGGGAGTTTTGACATCCCATGCACGGGAAAAGGCCAATAACTTGGTCAACTTGTCATTTTATATTTGTAAAGTGAAGGATTCTCCACGCTGGATCCTCCACTTCTAATTAAGGGCAGCTTCAATTTCTGCTCTCTGTGAGCACGAACAGGACCCAGGAATGGCTGGAGCTGTGTCAGGGGAGGCTTAGGCTGGAAATTGGGAAAAGATTCTTCCCCAGAGGGTGTTTGGGCACTGAACAGGCTCCCCAAGGAGCTTGGGATACTGGAAGGTGTCCCTGCCCACGGAGGGGGTGGAATGAGAGGAGCTTTAAGGTCTCTCCCCACCCAAACCATCCTGGGATCCTGGAACAGCATCCCAGTTTTGCAAGGCACTGCAACCTCAGCACCTTCAGCATCTGAAGCCAACACCACAGGCAGTGTCCATTTTAGACCATATTATTCAGGTTCAATACTTTTTTTCAGCAGTGGTTTTCTTTCTTTTTAATTGCAACTCCACCTTTGGGATTAGTGATTTTATTTTATGATGGGATATTAAGAGTAGGCAGCCAGCCCTTCTTTTTTTTTTTTTATCCCTTTTCTAGTCCAAGCCAGTATTCAGGAGGAATAGATTAAATTATTAAATACACACAAGCACAGGAAACACAGGAAACTCTCAGCCATTATCCTATGAAGACAATGCCAATGCAAACACTGTAATAAAATATTCTTCACTGAAATCAACACTAATTTTCCCAGGCAATCAAACCCATYCCTGTGATCCCTCCTCCCAGGGAAAACAGCCAGCACAGCTAAATTCAGATCTCTGTGGCTCCATGCTTAAATTTGGCTCAGACACGCTGCAAATCAATGACTCCAGAAAGGTTTTCTAAGGAAAAAATTCCCAGTGGGCCAAGTTTGCTGCAGCCCACGGCAGCTCTCCTGACACAGCAGCAAAGAGCCTGGGGCTGCATCGATCCGGGAATCCAGGAAGGCTGAAAATTCCAGTTGGGAACTTGTGGAGGCCACCACTGCTGGGACGTGGCTCCTGTGTCCCCAAGGCCACTTAGACAGGAGGACACTCCCAGAGGATGAAGCTGCAGCAGCCCTGAACCAGCACCAAGTCCCTCACAGGCTCTTTCCTCATCCACAGCAGGCAGGATGGGATGGAGGAAGGGATGGAGGAAGGGATGGAGCAGGTCTGGTCAGCACCTGCCAGCCCAGGAGCAGAGGACATGGGACAGGGAGCATTTTGGACTGGAAAAAGCTTTTCAAGGCTTTCCAACCCCTTGCAGTGAGTGGTGACTTCTTCAACGAGATGAGGCTGCTCAGACACCCACCCAACCTGATCCTGAATGTTTTTAGGGATGGAGGAACTAGAACTTCCTTCCMCAGCTGTAGGAAATCTGTGGATTGCCCATGCCCTGGGCTGTGCTTGTGTTTCACATGACACCCAGAAAACACCATTTTCTTGTCTCCAGAAAGTGTTGGTGCCTCTCTTTGATGTCCCTGAACTCTTAAATCACTAAGAGTTACCTCCACTGAGGTATTGTAAGGTGGGTGCAAAGCCTCATGACTTAAGGATCCTGCAGCACCTTGGCCTCAAGATCATGGCAAAAATCACACAATCATGGAAGATCCAGCATTCCCCAGCACTGCCARGACCACCACTGGCCCATGTCCCCAAGTGCCACATCCACATGGCTTTGAAATCCCCCTGGAGATGGGGACACCACCACTGCCCTGGGCACCTGTGCCAGGGCTCAGCAGCCCTTTCGGTGAAGAAATTATTATTAATATCAAACCTAAATCTTTCCTGGGGATCTTGAGGCTGTTCCCTCTCCTCCTGTCCCTGTTCCCTGGCAGCAGAGCCTGAACACCCCTGGCTGTCCCCTCCTGTCAGGGAGTTGTGCAGAGCCACAAGGTCCCCCCYGAGCCTCCTTTTCTCCAGGCTGAGCCCCTTTCCCAGCTCCCTCRGCCTCTCCTGGTGCTCCAGCAGTGCCAGCACAGGGGACAGGCACTGCMCTGGACATTTCCTGGGCCAGCCCTTGGGCCATTTTCAGCTACCTGGGCACACCTGGCTCTTGTTCAGCTGCCTGTTAACCATGGCACGGAAGTTCCAGCCCCAGCAGAGCAGAGCTGGAGCCCCTGCCCAGCTTTTCAAACCCCCCCAGCCCTGTCCCAGTCCTGCAGTGACAGTGACAGTGACAGTCCCTTGGCCAGGCAGCCACAGCTGCGTCACCAGGCTCGGAAACAGCCCCAGCACCAAAGTGGCAGAGGCTGAATCATTTCTCCTTCCCATATCCACGGCCTAAAATCAATTAACCTCTGCCATGGCTCCTCCTGTGAGTCACTTAAGAGGGGTAAAACAGTGAAGCCACTTCATAGGAAGCACTTTTCAAAATGCCCTGCTCTGCATAAGATGAGTTTGCCACAGAGAAGGAGGGGGGAAAAAAATTCAAGCATGTTCAGCATCTTATAGATTAATCCTAGGCCTAGAGCCAGGATAATTACTGCCAGAAGGAATAAAAGTAACATAAATATAGGTTAACACACAAAGGGTCCCRTTTGCAAGGTTTTACACATCACCAGCTCACAGGCGGATTTGTAAATTTAATTATAGAAAGATTTATAAAAGCAGGTAATACCCGAAGGGTCATAAAAATAATTTTACTACGGTGAAGAGAACAAAACAAAAATTAAAAAAAAAACAAAACTGCAAACATTTTAATTTAAGTAGGGCATCTGATGGATCTGCTGAAGGCCTTGCACAGGATTCAGCCCAGACTGCCAGAGCAGCCACAGCCTTCCAGAAATGCCATTTCCAGGAGAGCAGATAAAGCACTCTGACAGCCCTGAGACCTTCCAGAGCTGATGTGCTCAAAATAAAATCAAACCTTCTTTTTTTTGTAGAGGGTGCTCCTGGTCAAAGCTTTTTTAGGATGGGGGAGGACAATTCCAAAACACCTTTGCTGCTGTGAAATCCCTGGAAYTGCTGGTTCCCATGAGGATTAATGGTGCTTTTCTGCCCAGGRCAGCTCTGGGGGAGGAGGATGGATCTCTGTCCATGGCAGGGGGTTGGAATGAGATGATCTTTAAGGTCCCTTCCAACCCAAACCCTTCTGTGASTCCATGGTTCAATATCACTGGGATGGATTTAGGTTCTGGATGAGCTGGTGCCAGTGAAGGAAAAAGCAGGAGCAGAGGYTTTCCAAGCAACTCAGCATGGAAAAACAGGGATATTCTCTGCCAAMCATGCTACAGGAGTGTTAAAAACTCTCTCCTCCTATGGATGCTGTGTCCTTGAAGAAAAATGAAATACTGCTACAAGGTGTGTATGGAAGGAAGGCACAGGGCAGGAACAGGAAATTCCGTTCTGGCATCTCCTGGGCTTCCCACTAAAATACAGTCAACTCCCAGAAACTTGAAATTGTAACTCTTACCTACAAACCCCGTTTTKGGTGCACAAACCAGGTTTCTGATGTATCCAGTGCTTTCTGCTCCAGGAGGCCCTTCCTGAAAAATCCCTGGGAGTGATGCAGGTGCTAAAGMGAGCTTTTGTCAGTCCAGCAAAAACATGCTGTCACTTTTAAATGCATCCTTTGGGGACTTCAAACAGCTCCTGGCTGGGATGCTCTGCTGCTCTGCTACCCCCGTGCCTGATGTGTGTGAGGAGAAAACGTTCAGGATGCTGAATGCCTGTAAAAAGGCATTTCAAAAGATCACAGACAAGGATTTTTTTTGGCCTGAAAATACAGATTTATTAGGAAAAAAAAAARGGGGTTACAAATACAATAAATAAAATGTAGTGTGATTAAAAAACCCCTCAGGACTGAGCACTCAATCTCTGAGAAACAAGGACAGCACCCTCGACTTTGCCATGATCAGCATCAGTTCTGCACAGGTGGCTCTTGGAAGTTTCACACCGGTTGTTTCCATGCACAGAGATCCAGGCTGGACATTCCAAACCCTTTTTGTGTGTAAATCTGTTCCTGCAGCTTGAAAAGCTGTCCCACAGGGGACATCAGAGCTGTCTGCAAGGGCGTGGTTTGAATACATCAATGAGTATTAATGTAGTGAGCACCCAGAACAGCACGGGGTGGGAAAGGAAAGCAGATCCCAGCATTATGGGATGGCCCAGGATGGAATGGGGTGCAGTCATGGGAATGCAAACTGAATCTCAGGATGGAGGAAGTGCCACTAAATCAGGGGCTGCAGTGGGGCCGGGAGGAGCCAGGTCCCACCCTGGGCTGTGGGAAACTGGATTAGGTGTGAACTTCACACCCAGTGTGATGTGGAATAATCCCGTGGTGGCAGARAGGGATCAAAGCTCATTTCTCTAACTTGCTTTATCTTCTGGATAAATGGAGATGTCTGAACTCAGGAGGCACAGCAGGATGGGAGTTAAAGCCCTGCTCTGTCAGAGTGGCTGAGGGAGAACAGAGCACCTTAGAAATCCTGGGGAGTGGAGTTATTTSTGAATAACTCTGGAAAATCAGGGAATCACTGGATGGACTGGGTTGGATGGACTTTAAAGTCATCTCATTCATCCCTGGAAGTGTCCAAGGCCAGGCTGGACARGGCTTGGAGCACCCTGGGATAGTGCCAGGTATCCCAGCCCATGGCAGAGGGGTGGAACAAGATTTAAGATTTAAGATTTTTAAGGTCCCCTCCAACCCAAACCATGCTGATTTAATGATTCTCTGTCTCTAAACCTGGATCAGATSTGCTGATGTGAAATTCCAGCAAGTTAAAGTAAACCAACCAAACAACAGAAAAAAAAATAAAAATCCACTCCTTCCCACATTAAATGAAACAGATTGATCCAAGCAATGGAACATCTCATCACCCATAAAAACCTTTCATACCTAAAAAACAAACAAACAAACAAGAATAAAATTAAATAAATAGCGATGCAAAATAAATAGCAATGCTGAAATGTCAACAAAACCATTATCAATCAATCAAAGCTCAAATGGTGAAATAAAAAGAGGATGTTCAGGGATCCCTGATGGAGTGGCAGAGCTCATCCCACCAAAGGTTCAGGGTCTGAGGTGCAGATCCAGCCAAAGCTGGAGCCAAAAGGTCAGGATTTCCAGGAGAGGACACATGGCTCTGACTGGGCACCTCACCTGGAATCACTGAATCATTAAGGTTGGRARAATCTTTCAGGTGATGGAGTTCCCCCAGCAGTTCCAGGACCACCAGTGCCCCATGTCCCCAAATGCCACATCCASAGGGCTTTGAAATCCCYYCAGGGATGGTGATYCCACCAWGGGCAGCCTCTTCCAGTGCCTGAGCACCCTTCCAGTGAAGGAACAGAAATCCCAGCAGTGTAAATKAACCATTCCAAAGCCTTTAGGAAATTAACTGTACAGGTGGGTGCCAATAGATTGGTAACTACACCTTAAAGTGGGACAGGAAATTGGGATTTCTGGTTTGGGATGAGATCCTTCCACACCCAGTGCTCCCTCTGCACTGCTAAAAGGATAAACCCAGAGCTCCAGGAGAAAGAGGAAGAGCTGATTTACTTTGAGGTGTAAATCAGCTCTTCCACTGCAATCTACAAATGATTCTGCTGGAYAAAAAGCACAAAAAATTAAGTAGGAAGAGTCTCAATCACCTCAAATAACAATTAGCCATGAGTGGATACAGTACCACGGACAGGTCTCTGCTCTGTTAAATGTTAATTTGAATGGACACATTTAAAAGACATTTAACAGGGATAAGCACTTTTTGTTAAAGGAGAGCAGGTCCTGTTAGTGAGTAAGAAAGGAAGAGCTCAGAGGAGAGCAGARTGAAGGATTTCAAGCAAGAACAGTCCAGGGATAAGAAAAATACAGGTGCAGTAACCTGATACAGTTATATGCATGTACACACGTGCATTCAGTGCAGCTTTTCTAATTAATTCCTTAAAATCCTGAACTGCAAGCTAAATAACATAATCTACTGCTGCTCCCCAGATCTGTGAGATCATTCAGCTTTCCAGGATGACTCCAGGATGAAGCAACACTGAGCTCAAACACACATGGAGCTGAAACCAGCCCAGCTTTGGCTGCGACTCGAGGCAGCGTCAGCGGCTGCCACTGCAAAATGTGCAGAGAGCTCTCTCCAAGCTCCACACACACCCCCTAAATAAATCCTGTGCCAAAGCACAGCAAATACTCTCTGTCAGACAGCAAGTTGTAAAGCTGTTGGGCTTTTTTTTTTTTTTTTTTGCTTCCTTAAATTCCAGCTTGAGGAGTGCTTGGGAATGCTCGGATCCAGGAAGGGAATTATCAGCCCACCTTGTTTCCTCCACTGGTGGTATTATTATATGATTATATTATCATTATACTATTAATATATTATTATATATAAATTTTGTGGTGATAATTTACTGAGAAATTTGGCACATTTGCCAATTACCTGTCAACACAAAACTTTATTTCATTCTTACTCATGGAATCGTAGAATCACAAAATTATAGAAATCAGGGAATGGTTTGGGTTGGAAGGGACATTAAAGATCATCCACTTCCACCCCCTGCCATGGGCAGGGACACCTTCCACCATCCCAGGCTGCTCCAAGCCCTGTCCAACCTGGCCTTGGACACTTCCATGCAATTTTTGGCTTTGTACAATGCTGCCTGAACTCCCCTCTGCTCCCAAAGCACTTTTGGGGGGAATTACAGAACACCCAGGACTATTTGCAGGAGGAAAGCCCATGGGAAAGGAAAGAGGAGCTTTGCAAAGCAGCAGAAGTTGTGTCTGAAGGCAAGAACAGAAGAGGGACAGCACAAGGGAAGCCTTTCTTGGACTCATTACCATTTTGTTGGAAGTTTTCCAGGGCGCTGGTCTCCTACAGCTCCTTCCATGATGGAATCAGCTGATGTCAAAACAACCCCAATTCTGCCTTAATGCTTCCTTCTCTTTGGTTTAAGCTAAAAACAAAGACACACATGGATGATTATGGGATGGAAAACACAAGAAAATGAAAATAAAGCTTTTTTTTCTTTTTTTTTTTGCAGGATTCTGAATTGTCATGAACATTGAAAACAAACAAATAAATATAAACAAAGGACAAAAACGCTTGATCTTGATGGGTATMATGTAAATATATTAAAATATATCTACATTGCAACAAAGGGGTGGAAATAACAGGTGAGGAACCACATTGTGTTTGCAACAGATGGTGGGAATGAACAGAAATCTGCTCCCAGGAACTGAAACCACGGCGTAGTCCTGACTTTTCTCACCTCAGCCACAAACAGCACATCTGGGGAGGGAGGCAGGGGGATTATTAGGGGCTCCTTTGTCATCCCGAATTACCTGCCCCGTGTGTGTGTGTGTACACAAGCAGGGTTTAACCATCCAAAGCAATTTTCCTCCAAGAGGAGCCACCTTCATTGTCATTGTCCCCAATTTCACGGCCACAGGCGGGGCTGTGGCAGCAGCCCCCGGTGGGAGGAATCCACACTGACACGACAAGAACTAATCCTATTATTTCCTCAACGGCATCTGAATAGGCATTTCCCAAGTCCTGCTTCTTATTGTAAGTTTAACCCGTGTGTTAATTCTCTTACCGAGATCTCAAGCTGCTTTCTCCAGAATCGGGGATTTAGGGGGAATCAAATCCCTTCTATTCAATTTGCTACTTAAGAGACAAACCTTTCAAAATTAAACTTGCAGGCTGTTTGCCTGAAAAACATCTCTTTCCAAGGAAAATACCTCTAAAACCCGTTTTAAGCACAGAGAGAAGGAGTTTTTAGCTCACATCAAGTTTAAACCTGACAGCAGCTGCCTTGAAGTAAGAACCAGGAGGGCAGAAATTCATGGGGGGAAAGATTTTCAGTTTATTTTAATATCAATTTGATGAGTGAGCAACCAAGTAGTGCTTGATTTGAGTCAATTATTTCCTRCTATTGTGATTCTCCTCCAGGAAACCACAGTCACAGGATGCTTTGGGTTGGAAGGGACCTTAAAGCTCATTTTATTCCAACTCCCTGCCAAGGGCAGGGACACCTTCCACAATCCCAGGTTGTTCCAAATCCCATCCGACCTGGCCTTGAATAATTCCAGGGATGGGGCAGCCACAGCTTCTCTGGGCAATATTTAGAGGTGATCAAGTGATCAAGGGGAAAGGCTTGGGCAAAACCCAGCTCCTTGCAGACACTTTCTGAGGCTGAAAAGAATTTTGAGCACATGGTGCTCAGGGGAGTTTTCCTTTCTGTAATCAAATATTAAGCTGTGAAGCCCCATGAAAACAAACACCTCACTCTAAACACACACACACAGACACTTTCTGTGCTTTCCAGCACAGCCACAACAACAGATTTGCTGTGGGTCTTTGCAGGAACTTATAGGTAGTGGATTAAATATTGATTGGAAATAAATCCCAATAATTAGGCTTAAAGTTTAATACCCATGTACGTCTCTCTATAATTCATCACAAACAGCGTTTTCTGAGGTTCCACGAGAGGCTCTGGGTTGGATTTTAATTATGCATTTATTACATAATTCACCAAATTCAGTAATGTGCAGTGAGTCTCCCAGCCATTGAAGTGAGTAACGAGATTTATCAGCCCAGTTTGTCACACAACAAACAGGATTCAGAGCCTTCCAAAGGCGGGTGATGAAAGATCCACRGAGGGAGGGAAAAACCAGCAGCAGCTTTATTTCCATGTAATAATGCTAATAATATGCAAATAATTCTCCATCTTAATGAATGCTTCAAATGAATGCCACGTGCCAGGCGGGGCTGGCACAGGGAGAGAGGGAACTCAGCAGCTGGGAGTGTTCAGAGCTCTTTGGAAAAYACAGAATTCCAGATGTGGGGACCACTGAGCTTCCCTTCTCCCTTCAGAGGGAGGGTGGACACTGGGACAGCTCCCCAGGGAATGGGCACAGCCCCAAGGCTGCCAGAGCTCCAGGAGAGTTTGGACAATGCTCTCAGGGATGCACAGGGTGGGATTGTTGGGGTGTCTGTGCAGGGCCAGGAGCTGGATCAATGATCCTGATGGATCCCCCTGAACTCAGGATGTTCCATGATCCCCACACACCAGGAATGACACTGTCACACAGCAGAAGGTGCCTAAGCTCCTTGAGCTCCTTACACCCTGTTTTCAGCCAGTGGCAGTCACATCAAAAATGCAGGTAATTTTCAGAGCAGGCAGGGATGCACACACAGCCCTGCAGGGATTTCCATCCAGAGTCTGGAGCACAAACATTTTATGTACCCAAACTTCCAGGGTGTGGCTTGCTCACCTAAATACTTCTGGTGACTCTTCCAAGCTGCATTTGGAAGTTTCTCCTGAATCCCCACAATTTTTAGAGGAGTGAGTCTTGCTGTCCTTTGACAAACATTTAGTTTAAATTTTTTTACTGTTTCCAAAGCTTTTGCAAAGTGCCCCCCTTTCAGCAGGAATCACCTCCCCTGGGACACGGGCCATGGCTCAGGTGGTCCCAGGTATTTGCCACGCTGTTCTTTTCCCTTATTATTTTAGCCTCAAACATCTCCTGGGAGGAACTCAAACATTTAAGATTTACAACCTCCTCACAAAGCCAAGCCAGCCTCCCTTCCCACGTTGTCACTTGAAACCCACTTTTTTTGCAGTCCTCCCTTTCACTCAGCTTCCCACATCCACACATCCTCTGGCATTTCCAGTCTATCTCCTCTCTCAACAAAGTGTTAGGAGAAACAGGAACCTTTGGGGGTCTCCTCCAAGATTCCCTCAAGCTTCTTTTCCTCCAGGCTGAGCTCCTCAGCTCCATCTGCTCCTCATGGGATTTCCTCTCTGAACCCCAAACTCCTGTGGAACAAAAAAGGCCCCAAATCCCTCAGAACTTCAACCTGATGCTGAATGGGGGCTGTGGACCCTCCTCCAGCTCATCCTTGGGGAAAAAACAAAGTGTGAAGCTCTCCCTTCTCATGCAGCCAAGGATGAAGAGAAAGAGAAAGAGAAAGAGAAAGAGAAAGAGAAAGAGAAAGAGAAAGAGAAAGAGAAAGAGAAAGAGAAAGAGAAAGAGAAAGAGAAAGAG
>CADDXX010000109.1:218656-230907 GCA_902810485.1 Alauda arvensis
CAATTCCCCTGCCTTAACCTGCCTCAGGACAGATCAGTATTTTATCACCTTTCACCCTGAATATTGGGAAGGTTTTTCATTTCAGGAGAAAAGGAGGATGCAAAGCCACAGCAACGCATGGTGGGGCACCCAGCTGGTTCAGGGAGATTTGTGGACCTGGTTGTGCACCTCCAAATTCCAATGGTGCAGCCAGAGTGGACACAGCAAAGCTCAGGAGATGTCACCTCTCAGCCTGAGGCCACCAGAAGTGTCAGAGGGGCACTGGATGCACAAAGAACCTGKGTTTGTGCAACAAAATCCTCTGCTCACACTCATAATCTGTCCTCCTGTAAAAAGCACTGTGCAGAGTGTAGGTTTAGATGGGATWTTAGGAAAAAAATGCTTTCTTGTGAGGGTGGTGAGGCCCTGGTCTGGGTTTCCCAGCTGCCCCAGCTGTGGAAGKGTCCAAGGCCAGGCTGGACAAAGCTGGGAATAACCTGGGACAGCAGAAAGTTCCCTGGCCATGGCARGGGTAGGAATGAGATGATCTTTAAAGTCCCTTCCARCCCAAACCMTTCTGTGATTCTGTGATAGAGCAAATCCTCTCCCTTCATCTCGAATTAAATCTGTGCATGAAGCAAAAGCAGCTGCATTTGTGTGGTGATACACATGAAAGTGTCTGCAAAGCATTTTAGGATCCTTCAGGAAAAAAATGCTAAATATCTGTTCTATAATTCAATGACTGTTAATATATTCATCACAGATTTCGACTCTTCAATTGCACGGGAGAAAAACAAGAAAATTGGTGCTTGTTGCAATGTTCCTCTGCCAAGGGATGGAAGCAGTCCAGGCTCTCAGAATATTCAAGTTTTGTGTGGGATGCAGGGAAATCCCCCGTGAGAACACGAGCAGAGCCTGCGTGCTGTGGSATGAGGAGTGAGGTCACACTCACTGCACCTCCAAAACCACAAACCAGATGTTGTTGTACCTTTTTTGTGGTCGCCAAAATCAACTCCAAACCTGCCTCTGTCCTCACACAGAGGGACAGGTCCTGCCTGCCAGGCTGAGCYGGGTGAATCATTCTCCTCACTCATTTTTCACTTGGTGCTCTYCTAAAAAAGCTGCACCAGAGATGTTTCCCTGTGCCAGCAGCTCTTGCCTGACACGACCTGGTGAGGACAAGGGCTCCAGACCACAAAGGCAGAGCTCTTGCCCTCCTTTCCCCAGGCACGCCATTCACTGCTACTCCAAGGTATTTTTTGTTCCCTGCTTGGAGCGACTCTGAGCACAAAACTGCCCTCCTTTGTTCAGGCTCTTCATGGAGAGAACCCACTGCCTTTGCAGTGTGTTCAAGCATAAAGGCTCTCAGCAATAGCAGGCATTGAAGGGGCTCGGGCTATTTTAGCATGTGCTAAATTAGGGGAGTGTTTGTAATGCGCTCACTGAAATCACAGTGCTCACACACCTCCTGCTTTTACACCTGGGTGGGTGAAAATAAATCCCTGCTGCGGTGTGTTCACATGAGAATGGAATAAACTCCTCTGTGCTCCCTCTGTGATTATTCCAAAATGTTCTGCCATTCATTTTCTGCCCCAGCATCCTGGGTGTTTCAGTGACCATTTGAGCAGGGCACTTCAGGGGGCTGCAGCTCCTCTGTGACAGCTGAGAGAGCTGGGGGTGCTCACCTGGAGAAGGGAAGGATCCAGGAGAGCTCAGAGCCCCTTCCAGTGCCTAAAGGGGCTCCAGGAGAGCTGGAGAAGGACCTAGGATGAGGGATGGAGGGACAGGACAAGGGGGAATGGTTTTAAGCTGAAAGAGCGCAGGGTTAAATGGGATATTGGGCAGGAATTGTTCCCTGTGAGGGTGGGGGGACCCTGGCACAGGTTTCCCAGAGAAGCATTGGCTGTCCCTGGATCCCTGGAAGTGTCCAAGGCCARGTTGGACAGGACTTGGAGCACTCTGGGCCAGTGGAAGGTGGCCCTGCCAATCACAGGGGGTTGGAATGTGATGATCCTTTTGGTCCCTTCCCACCCAAACCGTTCTCTGATTCCACAACTTTTGCCCCCAGCCCTGTTACAAAGCTCCTCCCGTTTTTCTCCCAATAACACCCCTCATCCTGTCTGGAATGGCTTTTCAGGAAGGGAAGAAGCACCTCARAGTGASAATATTATTCTCCAGCAGTGGAGCACCCTCTCCTCCAGCCTGGAGCCCTGGAACCMTTCTRTTCCYCTGGTTTCCAACAATATCCTCCCCYTGCTGCGCTTACGAAATGCCCGACCCAAAAATCAGCCCTTAAAACATCAGCAGTTTTTAAACCCAGCTAAGCAGTATACTGGAAGGAGGAGGGGAATAAACTGGCCTYGGAGGCAAACTCCAATTCAGCTCCATTCAGCCACAGAAATGAAAATGTTCAGATAAAATACGGGTGCGCAGGGGTGAACCCCTGAGCTGGCAGGTCCCAGGGTGGGCAAAGCACAGGGTGTGCTGGCAGGAACAACCTGGGGTAGTGGGAGGTGTCCCTGCCCATGGGCAGGAGATTGGAACAAAAGAAGCTTTAAGGTCCCTTCCAACCCAAACCATTCTGTGATTCCAAGAAATGGAATCTGGGTTTTTTAACATCTGGGTACTTTTTGATGTTATTCTCGGAAAATGTTTGCAAAAATGGCCATCCAGCATCTCAATTATCTCAATGCTATCAAATGCACACAGATTTTGCCTCGTAGTAAATGCAGAGTATAAAATTTAGGCATTTTAGAGTTTCCAAGGCTGGAAAAACCATTTCAATCTTCAGAGCCTCGAGAAGCAATAAATCATAACAGCTCAGACAGGAGTTGTTTTTGACTCAGTATTACTGGGGAAAATTACTTGTAGCATTACAGAAGAGTAATTCTGTGTGTGAGAAACGAGCAGCAGCACTTTGGTGATAAGGTTAGAGAGATATTTGTGCTAACGAGGAAATTTAAGCTCCATTTCAACGCAGACTCTCTGCAGCCCTAACTCCRGAGCAGTCAGCAGTGTCTCCTGCTTTTCTCCAGGGACCAACTCAGTATCACTCTCACATCCTTCTCTGGGAGTGATGAAAGCACATTATAGGCTGATAAAAGGCAATCCGTGGTATTTCTTACAGGTCTCCAAAGATCAGCAATTTATTAAAAAGCGCTTTTCAGGAACAGGGCGAAAACAAAACGTTCTTCATCAACACCTCACACCGAATCCATCTTCCCTTAAATAAATTCCCAGCTCTGGCAATACAAACTCACTTTGCCCTAATTGCTGCTGTTCCACATTTGCAAATTCCAAGTGATGATGCCTCCCTGCTTGTCAGCAGAGATTTATCAACCCCKCTCCGTGTCCAAAGGTCACACAAGTAAATCTGAGTGATTTCTGAGCAGGAATCCCTCCCTCCCTCCCTCCCCGAGCTGTCCCATCCACAGCAGTGCACAAACCCAGGGTGACACAAACATGCAACAGCTTCAGTAATTCAAACCAAAACGATAATTATCAAATGAAAGAACAAAGCAGCTCTGAGACACAGCGAGCTTTGCTTTGCTTTATCCTCCCATGACTTCTTTGCAACAGGTCTGGCAGGCTCTGCTGTGAATTAACAGCAAYGAAGGGATGCTCTGGGGCTTGGTTAAAGGCTACTGCATTCCAGCTGTTCATCTGTCAYCAAAACACAAAGAAACCACCAGAAAATTGAAGGTCTGAGTATCGCTCCCCACTTAAAACCACCCTGGCAGTGCAAATAGGAGAATGAATTACACTCCTCCAGCAGCAGCGTAAATGAGCTGTAGTGGAAAGGCTGATCCAGCTGAAGATTTCAAGTTACAAACTACAGCAAATTCAAGGACAGATGTTTTGTAGCCTCGTGCCTGGTGCAAACACTGCTCTCASTGTGTGCTGGAGCTGCTCAGCTCTGCTCTGAACAGCACCTGGGAACTGCAGTGTCACGTCAGACACTAAAACCAGACGTGGAAATGCCCAGTAAATGAACCATCCCAAAACTTCTTTTACCTTCACTGGTATCAAAATCTCCCTCCAGCCCACCTGCTGCCGTGGAGCTCTTTGATTCATCCCCACAGCTGAGAAACGCTTAAGCCAAGCCCCTTGTGTGTGAAATCAGGGGAAATCAAATCAGCCAAGTCGAGTGGAATAACCAGGCAGGGGGAACTGCTGGTTCCTCATCCATGGGTTACACTGCTGGAGTTCAGGTCTGACTTTCCCTTGGCTTCCCAAGGATGGGGGTCACCACCCAAAAATTCACCCCCAGAAGCCCAGCAATGAGGGGATGTAGGACACCAGGGCAGGAGAAGCCTGGCACAAGCCCTGCTGTGTTCCCAAAGGTGTTTGTTCCAGGACCTGGCTGACCCTGACCTCAGTGTTAATACAATTTTTCCATGCTGTCACTTTTTTAACCAAATAAGACTAAAATTGGAAGAGGTACCTGCGTGGCTCAGACACAACCTGCCCTGACAGGGGGGCAAGGTGAAGTGACCCTGTGATTTATTGACTCAGGGATATCTGAGTCACAGATATCATAAAATCACAGAATCAAATCAAAATAAAATCAAAGACCTCTGAGATGTCCATGCCCAACCACCAACCCAGCACCTCCACCATGCTCACCACTAAACCATGTCCTCAGCTGACACATCCACACACTTTCAGGCTGCTTCTAGGGATGATGATGACATGGACATCCTACTCTGAAAATCACAGTTATCCAACCTTACAGTCCATAAAACCTTAATCTCCCTTTTCTCCCGGAATTCTGCTTTAGCACTGAGACTCCAGAATGTATCACCTGAGTCTCTTATAGTGCAYTGAATGCAGAGAAAATGTCAAAATACACATTCCAGGATGCTACCACCAAACTGGATTGGGTGAGGTCAGGATATTTTGGTGGAGAATGATTTGAGCAGCTCATTTTTCCAAATTACACCGCGGTGCTGAAAGCGAGCGGCGCTCAGAGTTTTGCTCACAGCCTAATTCAATTTTACTCTGTCTCAGAAAAAAGAAAACAGCACATTAACCCCAAATCCTGTAAACACAGAGTTGTAAACACTCCCCAGCACCCTCCCCACCCATGCTGAGGAGGGCTGGCCTGTTTTCCAAGCCTGTGTGAAAGCAGATGGCAGCCACCTAATTCGGATTCGGTGCAATCTGTTGCTGGTGGGGAAAGAAAAAAAAAAAAAAAGATACTTGCCTGCTTTTCCTTATAAATGTGAAACCTGGGAAGTTCAACCCACCCCGTAGTTTAGTGAGATGTTTGGTAACAGTTTTGCCAACAGAGCCAGCTCTGCTCAGGGAGAACACATGCTTCTTGTTCTCAGCCTGAACTCCGCAGTGAAAAATCCCCTCGGATCATTTTGGGAAGGGGGAGCTGTCCATGGGCTCAGYTCTTACTCTGCCTTTGCACCCTGCAAGTGCACCACACATGATAACATCATGATAACCTTATCTACCTCATTTTTTATCACAGCAATGAAGAGCTTGAGAATAGAAATAGATTGCAGCATCTATAAATGCTGCAATCRCTGTCAGCCTGATGGGGAATCCCCTCTGGTTCAGAGTTCTTCTTGTGAGGCACAAAAGTGAATGTGGGATTTTGTGTATGACCAGCAAAGGGGGTCTGGTCATTTCTCTCTTGGTGGGGCTCCTGTTCAAAGAGCCTGAGATGCTGATGGCTTCCCTTTTCTGGGAAGGGARCAGAGCTGGGGAAGGGGCTGGAGCACCAGGAGAGGCTGAGGGAGCTGGGAAAGGGGCTCAGGCTGGAGAAAAGGAGGCTCAGGGGGGACCYTGAGGCTCTGCACAACTCCCTGACARGAGGGGACAGCTGGGGGKTCAGGCTCTGCTCCTGGGRAACTCTTTCTTTCCCTGCACATGCCTAGAAATTTGTTCAAGAGGATTCACCCCATGATTCCTTCAGGGCTCAAAATGGAGCTGACTGCCCTGTAGCTCCTTGGATTGTCCTTGTAGCCTTAGGAAAATGAGGGCAATATTTACCAGTTTTCCCATCACCTCCATGAATTTTTTAGAGTGGCCTTGCTTTGACACCAGCCTCCTCTCAGCACCCAGYGGAACCCATCAGGTCTCATGGATCTGCAGGTGATCCCTTAATCCCTGACCCCACCCTTATCCACTGCTCATGTTCCTGTGTCTCAAATCCCTTTGCTCATGGCAGAGGCCAAGGCACACGAGCAGAGGATCATGGAATCACTGAGGCTGGAAAAGCCTTCCAAGATTATCAAGTGCAACCAATCCCCCAGCACTGTCAAAGCCACCACCAAACCATGTCCCCAAGTGCCACATGCACACAACCTTTAAAAACATCTTGCCCTTCCTCACATTGCCTTGCAAGGTGAGTTCTGGCTTTCCCAATACAAACCCCACACACCTGGATGATGTTTAAACCCCTACCCTTGAAGCCAGACTCTGCTTCTACCTCCTGAATTTTGCTTTTTTTTGCATATTGAAGGCCAGATGAACTCACTGCCTTGTTGTGCCTCTAGCAGAAGTCAGAGCACGATGCCTCCGAGTGAAAAACCTCTTCGACCCCTCTCAGGACTCAGGGCTTTGATAGTTCTTCTCTCCAAGCATGAAGAACTGGGTAATGCTGCCAGTGATTAGTTAAACCCCTTCACAGCAGCCTGTAAATAACCCTGGCTTGACACAAATGCCAGTGGTCACAAAGCTTCAAAGCCCTTCTCCAAAAGAGGCCGATTTTATGTGACTGGGTTTCTCCGTGCAGGAATGGATTTGAGAGGTTGATTCCATGTGATACAATCAGGATGTTTTAGTTCCTGCAGATAAGATGACACTTCTCCTCCTACCCACAGCTACAGACTTGAGAAGCGTGACACAGATTTCCTACAAACTTACAAATGTTTGCTTTGCTGTTTCAGCAGCCTCAAAGTGCCTTAACTGCATTTTTGTTTTCTTTAATAAAAATCGCTAAATGCTGAAGTTACGACGTTTCTGTCACCCCTGATGTTTACAAACATTAAATGAAGCTTTCAATGAGCAGGCTCRTGCTGTCACCAGCACAGAGCTGCCTGGCTGTGGCTTTTGTCTCCTGAGGAGAAAGGCAGCTGTGAATCCCTCTATCCAAGAGGAACAGCAGAATCTGGACATCAGCAGGTGAGTCAGGCTGAGCTGGGAACTTCACTGGAATAATGGAAAATGCACCAACACACAAGACCAGAAAGCTCTGCTGGTTGTGCTTTCTCTTCATGGAACTATTTAMTTAAATTCCTGCAAATTTTTTTCCCTGATCTCAGTACAAACAATGGCCTAAAATCCCCTYCTATTATTGCTACCATCAACTTTTCACCTAAATTACATCAGGGATGAGGTGATGTGGGAACACTCTGCCATGGACTTGATGCATTTCCTTGGGGCATTAATCCATCAGACAAACAAACTGAAAAGGGGGAGGGGGAGGTTGAGTAGGTATTTTAGGAAGAAGCTCCTCCCTGTGAGGGTGGGGAGGCCCTGGCACAGGGTGCCCAGAGAAGCTGTGGCTGCCCCTGGATCCCTGGAAGTGTCCAAGGCCAGGCTGGATGGGGCTTGGATCAACCTTGGATAGTGGAAGGTGTCCCTGCCTGTGATCCTACAATATTAGACAGTCACCCACCTTGGGAGATGTGCTGCCTTTGTAAGGGACAAAAACTCTTCAGGAGATGGCAAAAGGACCCATCCACTCCTTCCACYTCCCTCTCTGGAGAACAATTACCASAAACTGCCTTGCAGCCTGGAASAGGAGCTGGAGGAATTTGTTCCTGTGCTAAGGCACAAAGCCTTTCTAACCCATTTGGAAACATAAAATCACACCAAGACTTCCCCTCTGCAACTTCAAAGAGCCCCAAGGCTCAAGGAGTGTTTGGACAATGCTCTCAGGGTGGGATTGTGAAGGTGCCTGTGCAGGGCCAGGAGYTGGACTCTTGGTGGGTCCCTTTCAGCTCWGCACATTCTGTGAATGCTCTTGATAAGCTCCTGGCTGAGCAGAGCCAGAACATCTCTCCTCAAGCAATGCAAGGTTTGGTATTTCCCACCTGCTCWGCCTTGGAACAGCTGCTGTGGCTGAATCTCACCCAAATCTGCTCTGCTGACAGAGCAGCACCGTCCTAGCCCGGCCTCGTTCACTGCTGCCTGCCCCAGATTGGGAACTTTGGGGACAGCAGCTGGCACAGATGGGACATGCCAGCACTGGATAAAGGAAGGCTGGTCCCAGGCTCTGCCTTCTCCTCTGGAGATGATCTGGCTGCTTCCCTTGGGTTCTAAATCCCCACTTTTCATGTGGATGAGATGCTGGACCAAAGTCCACCCTCAGGGTCCATCTGAGCACATCAGTTCAGATGTGCTAAATCCTGTACTAAACCCAGCTTAACTCTGTCACACCAAGGGCTGGGAATGATGTGCTGGCTCTTGACCCATCAGGTTCTCTGTTAGATGATGGCAGGACCAGGGGCTGAGTTTTAGTGCCCTGGAGCCAAGAGAGAGACCCCCCTCTGTCCCTTAACAGTGTAACTGCACAGAATCCACCTCTCCACAAGGACCCCTGCTCACTTTAAAGGYTACACACGTGGTTTCACAAGATTTATTTTTATGAAATGAGACTTTTATACTCCTTTTTATAAATCATCTGATCTCCCAGTATCCTTCAGCTGTGATATTAATTGTAAAACCCACATGTAGCCAGGCAGAAATGTTAAACAGGGAATGCTCAAGAAATGGGGAATTATATGAGAGATCCAGAAGGATGCTCAGTGCAAGGGCAATCCAGCATCCTGCTGAGAACAGAAGACAGGCACATGCAACCACCTTTCCCTAATCATGTGAAAAAAACTTTGGGAAAGATGAATAAATCCGAGGGATAATTAAGAAGGGGCTGTTTTTGAGAAGTGAACTGCATGAAATGTGGAGAAGGATGTCAACACTTCATTTTAGCACCTCCTCCAACAAAGCCTTCCACTGTCAGCCTCTTGCCACGCTGGGGAGATCAGTTCTCCAATCTTTTAAAGCAGAATGGAGCTCTCCAGTCTTACACTACTTCCAGGATATYGATCCCAAGCATGCAAAAATCAGCAGCAATAATTATTATGGGTTTTGKAAGCAGCTGCTTTGTTATAACTTGGACAGAAATTACACAGCAGTGAGAAGTAGGTGAGATATTATTGCAACTACTTGGCCTAAATAGTAACAAGTCTGTGTGTCTATAACAAAACAGGGAAAACCACTTGTTGTCTAATAAGAATGCAATTCACTGCCTCAGAATGGAAGTTTTGGCCAGATCTTAACACTGCAAAAATTGCATTTGTTTCAGCAATCAAATCTCCCTCTCATCACTGCTATCAGGCTTCTGATATAATTGACATGATCACTTTCAACAGGAAAGTTTTGGTTTCAGAGCAGCCAATCTCATCTTTTCCTGTAGTACTTTACACTCATCCATTTACACAATCAGATTTTTTCCATATAAACACTCCCTTCTGGAAAAATACATTTAAAACAGTTCCAATGTCCAGTTAATTAATAATGCAAGCAGAGTGCAAGACACAAAAAGAATTTCTAGAGGGACGAAACCTTTTCCTTTCTCACTTAAGATGACCAGGATTCCTAATTATTTCTGTCCCTGTAAGAGCTTGTCCCCAACATGGTGACACAGATTGCTCTCATTCACACCTGGCTGTCCCCACCTGCCCTCAGTTGTCTCCTCTCCAGCACAGGTCAGGGATGTGACCTGTCCTGCTGAATTCTGAACTCCAGAAACCCTTCTGGGTGATAAAGCTCATTTCTAGAATAACTTCTCCTGGCGGTGAGAACAAGGCTGGCTGTTGTCAAGCCCTGCCCTGCTCCCAAACAGTTCTGACATAAATCATCCTCTGCAGCAACTGGGGCAGGTAAAAACCCTCCAGAGAATCATGGGATGGGTTGGGTTGGAAGGGAACTTTGAAGTTAAATAAAGAACTTTAAAGGCAGGGATATGAACTTGCTCAGGGCTCCATCCATTCTGAATTTCTGCAGGGATGGGGCACCCATGGAGTTGGTGTTTCACCACCCTCATCCTAAAAAATGTCTCCTATATCTACTCTCCTATCCCTAACTGTGGTGACTCCCAGTTCCTCTCCTCTGGGATTCTCTTCCCTCCTCCTGCACTGCTCAAAACCYGGCTGGCTGAAAAGGCAGCCAAAAAAAAAAAAACACCCTCCAAAAACAAAAGATCCTCGAGCTTAGACGCCTGGAATTTCCTCTTAACACCTCTTCAAGCRTTCACTGTTCATTGAGCCTTTCATTTCCTTCTCAAATAACCTCCCACTGAGTTAAACCAACACAATCGAAGGAAATCTCAGTAACCAGGCCAACACACCTCCCATAGATGCAGAGAACACGTGGAGATCCAGCCCACCCCCTCCCCTAGTGCAGGGAGCCTGAGATGGGATCAGCAGCCACAGGAGGAGGAAAAGAGCCCTGGGATCAGAGTATGGCATCAATTCCCCCAAASATTTACCCACAAAAGGGGAATGGCCTTTGGGATGGACAGAGAGAGGAGCAGAGGGGTGGTAACTGGGTGAAGATTAATCACATTCATTCAGGTTGGGAAAGAACTCTGAGATCAGAGTCCAACCTGTGACTGATCCCCASTTTGTGAACTGGAATAACTGGTGTGTCCTGGTGAACTCATTGTGTCCTGGTAAACTCACTGCTGGACTCTCACAAACGTGGCAGCTTTTACTCCACTGGACCTCTATTAGGTTTTTCTCTCCCCTCTGTCTGTTTTCAGGGACCCCACAACCATTTGTGAGCTGAAAAATCTGCCCTGAAAAAGTCTGGTGGAAATGGGTCAAAATCCGAAGTTACCACAGGGGCAGGCTCTGTGACTCCTGCACACATGGAGAACATCATGATTGGGATCAAATCATTTCACAGAGTCACAGAATGGTCTGGTTTGGAAGGGATTTTAAAGCTCATCCCATTCCAACCCCTGCCATGGGTTCTGCTATCCCAGGTTGCTCCAAACCCTGTCCAACCTGGTTTTGGACACTCCTGGAGCAGCCACAGCTTCTCTGGGAACCCTCTGCCAGTGTTTCCCCATCCTCAAAGGGAAGAATTCCTTCCTAATATTCAATCTAAATCTAAAATTCARAAAAGAGCCTAATTACCCAGCGCTTTATGCTCTGCCTTTTCATGATTCAGATGCTCTGATTTCATAATTCAGGACATCAGGAAAAGAAGCTAAAGATCACWGTGGAAAACACTAATCATGTTTTCTCCAAAGCTTTTTAGAAAGCAGCATAAATACAACCACTACTCCTTCTTAGCCACCCTGCTGTGCAAAATTTGAGGGAAAACTCAATAAAAGTGGCACACTTCAGACWTCTTTTTATTCCACTTGACCACAACACCCTCTTCTTCTGGCTTCTTTGCCACAGTGCAGACACTTTGGGGACTTGCCCATTCCAGCTCCATCTCTGCCCCAAATTTTGGGCTCAGCTCTGTCACGTMTCCTTCCCCACACTCCAACTTGTGATTCCTTCACCATTTCCCTCCTCAGGAACATGATACCTTCCAAGTGCTTATTTTAAGCTCCTCAGGAGCTGTTCAGATCCATGGAGAGCAGCAAATCAACTCTCTGCCACCCCCTGCTTCAGTTTCTCCACCAAACTGGGGCATCCTTGGGATCTGTGAAGGGAGCATGGAAGATCCCACCTCCTCCTCTTGGCCTCCATCCTCCACCTGTGCTTCTGGCTTTCCTTAAAGCCCACACTGCCAAAAAGGACACCTCTRCCATGAGAGAAGACTCTTCTTTCCTCTCCTGCAGTCTTCAGGGTGGCAAAAGCTAAACATGAACATTTTTGGGTTTTTTTTTTAAGTGAGAATTCCCTGGTTTTACATGTAGAGTGGAAAAACACAAAAATTTGAGAAAAACCTGGTTGTTCCTGAGGAACAGATCCTCCCTCTGTGGGAAGGGATGTGCTGTGAGCMTGTTCCCTTCCCACAGGGATGTTCAGCACTTTCCTAAAGGATCAGAGACATCCTGAGTCACCCTGTGTCAATCAACACCCATCCCTTAAAATAAAACCACCAGACTGTTTTCTCCCAGCACATCAAAACCACACAGAAAACCAGGTACCAGAGAATCAACCCTGGAATTACAGAAGGGTTTGGATTGKAAAGGACATTTAYAGATCCTCTCATCCCAYCCCCTGCCATGGGCAGGGACACCTTCCACTATCCCAGGYTGCTCCAAGTCCCATCCAAKCTGGCCTTGG
>CADDXX010000109.1:230970-256173 GCA_902810485.1 Alauda arvensis
GRRAKWTTTTTTTCCTAATATCCATTCTAAACCTRCTCTTTTTATTTTGAAACCATTCTTGTCCTGTCCCTCCWGGCTGTGGTCAATAGTTTCTCTCCAACTTTCTTGTGGGATCCCCTCYTGAGGGGTCAATAAGGTCACCCCAGAGATTTTTCTTCTCCTGGATGAACAATCCCAACCCTTTCAGCCTTTCCYCATGGGAGGGGTGCTCTTYCCCTGTAGGATTTTCCTCCAGGCACAGCTCCTCTGCAGGTTTCTTGCTTTCCTCTCACCCCACAGACCCACTGGGGATTGTAAGTGAAAAAAACTCCTAAATCCAAGATAAACTGGTGATGACAAGGCCCAGCTCTGCTGGAATAACAAATCCCTGTTCTGGCTGCAAGGTCAGCACATCTACAGGCTCTGGACTCTGCCAAGACAACACATGGATATCACAGGGACCCTGACACAGGCTGACTGAGACATTGTCCTTAGATCTCCTGCCAGGTCTCCTGTGTGCCAGAATTCTCATCCCTGAGAAAACACCCCCAGCTCTGCCTTCCCCTCATCCATGATCAATCTGCAGGACAGAAAGCAGCAGCTCAGGTGACACCAAGCAGCCAAGGCGCTTTTTATTTCCATTTTCCCATGCTCTGGAGTGGGGTTACCTGATCCAAACCTGCAGAGCCTGGCACGAGGAGCTGGGTTTGTGCTTCCTCAGAAAGCCAGCAGTTAATGGCATTCAGGCTGCCTTCAGAATCATGAAAATATCTTTATTAAGCATGTCAGGAARCGCAGCAGAATGCTGTGTTCCAACAATTGGCCGTAGCAATGCTACTCAGCTCTGCAAAGCGAGCCTGGATGACATCTGATGTGCTACATAAAATATATGTCAGCATTTTCCTGGCAATAACAATAGAGCACTTGCTGAAAAAAAAAAGAAAAAAACCCAAACCTTAACACGCTGCAAATAAAATATTTGGAAGTGTGGTCACTGCAGAGCTTAACACGCTCAGCTGGAGGCTCACAGGTCTCAATCGCCTTAGAGGAGAGCTGAATAAGCCCAACTTTTTCAGGTATATTTAGACACAGTGTTGAGTCTGAGGGCTTCTTATATATTTCAGGTATAAAAGCCATTTTTACTTAGCCCTATCTGTGCTTTCCTGCATACAGGCATATGACCYGAGGGGAAATAAAAAGGAGATGAAAGCAAAGAAAGTGAGGCCGGTGAAAGGAGGGAGGTACAGGCAGCAAGGTTTTTTATGAAGCTTGCAAAGTGCTGTGCTTAGTCATGAAGGAAATCAGAAATATTAAATAAGAGGGAGAAAAATAAAATRTGCTGAGTTGGAAGGGACCCACCAGGATCATGGAGTCCAAGTCCAGACACCTCAACAATTCCACCCTGAGGCTGAGAGCGTTGTCCAAACCCTCCTTGAGCCAGGACCATTCCCTGGGGAGCCTGTTTGGTGCCCAGCCACCCTCTGGGGGAAGAACTTTTTCCTAATRTCCAACCTAAACCTCCCCTGGATGATCATGTAAGGAGAGGAGGGGAAGAACTAAATAGAGGGGATGGGAAAATTAAAAAAAAAACCAAACTGAAACAAGCAAAAAATCAAACAAAGTTTGTTTGGAGTTGGGGATTAATAAAACTTTCAAGGAGTTTTAATATTGCCTGGGGGTCTTAGAAGAATASCAGGAGCCAGGAATGTACCCTCAGAGATTGTGATTTCTGCTGGGGACTCAGTCCATTCCGTGATTTTGTGATTATGAGCAAAAAAATCCATCTGGCACAACAAAAATACAAGAACAAAATTCAGCATAACCTGAGAAGTCCCACCCAGGCRGTGACTGAACACTGGTTCAGATTAAATTCAGCATTTCCTGTAAGTGAGGAAGCTCCAACACTTCCCAGCTTTTCTCAGTGTGATATCCCAGCATCATCACACATTCAAACTGGAGAATTTGGAAAAGGAAGGGCTGGGGATATCCCCAGCCCTGTGATGCTCTGAGAGGAGCAGGACTGGTGGCTGTGCCGTGCTTCAGGTCCCTTTGAAGAGACWGACACCAGCAGAAACAAAGCACTTGCCTTTCTGTGAGTGCAGTCATCCCAGGAGAGCACTTCTGAGAGGTTTAGGAAGCCTTTTGATTAGAGGGGAAATTGGAAATCCTAGCTACAGATCCTAGCACATAATAGGCCARAACCTGCTGTCACCAAAACTACCCATTTAATTTTTTCCCTTTCCACAGCTCCACCACAAAATGAGTTACACAGAAAACRAGATTAAGGGGAAGGGAAGAACAGAGAGGGCTGTGAGTGTCTCCCCATTCCCTCCATGGATGATCCCTGCTTCAGGTGATTCCAGCTTTGTCCAAACCTAGCACGGAGAAAACCCTGTGCTCACCTGTTTTATCTCTGATTTCTCTTTAGAGATGACACAACTGGATGTTAATTTTGATGCACCTCAACACCTAACAAGGCTGCTGATCTTACAAGATGCCTTTCCCACCCTTTCTGGCTCTCATTCTGCCTTGAAAATCTGCAGCAGGCAAGGATTTAGCCCTAATCCCAGCAGTTTCAAGTAGTCATTGTGCCACTGAAGGATGGTGCCCACACATGTTTGAAGGTGGGGGGTTAAAMATAACCAAATATWAAAAAAAAAGGAAAAAAAMCCCAAATAAGCAGAAACYGGGCCAGTCTTGAGCCAGAACTGGGTGGCTGATCCTTCTCACAATCCTCTCTGCAAGGATTTGCAGCAGGGCACACAGGACCTCCCCCACAAGGATTTTGGGATGTGCTTGTGCAAAGGAGAGAGCRGATTCCAAACCTGGCT
Source organism: Alauda arvensis (assembly GCA_902810485.1). NCBI lineage: Eukaryota > Metazoa > Chordata > Aves > Passeriformes > Alaudidae > Alauda > Alauda arvensis. The sequence goes on from CADDXX010000109.1 coordinate 233,781, forward strand.
GCAGCATCCTGGGACAGGCCAGGTGAGTTCCAGAGGCAGAGAGAAAAGGCAAAGCTTTACAGGAGCAGCAGGGTGGCTGTCCCACTGCAAATGTAAATTTGCTTTTCTTAGATTATTTAGGGTCTCCCCCTAAATCTTCCTTGGCCCTGCCTCGTCTAACACCGGCCCTGCCAGAGACACTMATTTTGCCTGCCCCATCTGTTTGGATTTGCTTACTTCCTAATTTATCCAACGCCTAGCTCCATGGTGGCTAAGCATTTTAATCACAGTGATTAACACACTGAGCAAGAACAAAACAAAAATGGTTAATCAAAGGCTATTAGCAGTGTTTGAGTGTTTTACACATGAATGCTGGTTAACGATCATCTCCCCCAGAACTGKTCCCTGATTTATCCCTTCCCCTGCCAGCTCCACGCTTTGCCACCACCACGGCAGAGATTTTTGACCCATTTGGCACCAGGAGAACACAGCACTCTCCTGCAGGAAACRGGAGAGTTTTTCAGGCTTTTCAGGCTGCCTCAAGTGCTGCAAACCTCCAGCAAGGGGAAATCCTCATCTCCATCTCTCATCCAGTGGGATGGAGATGAAATCTGTGATGCTCTGAACTCCCTGTGCCTCCAAGATGAAGAGGATCCTTCCCAAATCGAGGAGGAAATGCCAGGAAATCCTCAGCTCCATCTCTCATCCAGTGGGATGGAGATGATGCTCTGAACTCCCTGTGTCTCCAACATGAAGAGGATCCTTCCCAAATCGAGGAGGAAATGCCAGGAAATCCTCAGCTCTGTCTCTCTTCCAGTGGGATGGGGATGAAATCTGTGATGCTCTGAGCTCCCTGTGCCTCCAAGATGAAGAGGATCCTTCCCAAATCGAGGAGGAAATGCCAAGAAAAATGTCATTATTAAATGCACAASCAGTGTTTGTCACACTCAGGTATTATTTATGCTTGGACACAAGGAGTTGGGGATTAATAAAACTGGATTTGCTCCTACAACCCTGGGTGTTGAACTTTCCACCCCAAAATTTCTCCCAAAAAACAGAGCCCARAACTGAGAACTCTCTTGTCTGTGCACAAAAAGGCTCTGGCTCCAGGATTGCTCCCAGGGATACACAAGGAAAGGAAGGGATGCCCTAATACCTGGACAGAGCATTAATTCAGGAAGCCCACATCTCTAAGAATGAGTTACAAGGGCATGGGAAGTGTCTTATCCGTGTTTGTAAAGCCCTGTGTAAATGAACAGCCTTGCACAAACAGGATTTAAAACAAAAATACAAGTGCAGCAGCAGGGTTTATGGCTTTAAATACATCTCCAGAGGTTTRGGCTGTGAGCTCAATGCTTTATTTACAAATCATGGCAGCTTCAAGTAAAGCAGAGCTGTAGGTTTGTTGGGGTTTTTTTATAGTTCATACAAATAAAAGCCACCCAAAAAGTTTGGCCACTTTCAATTCTGCTGCCTTCAACTGGCCCTCCTGCCACTGAGCTTTTTTTGAGGTCCCTTTGGCCATGAAAGTTTTATTTTTCTTATAAAAATAAGGCCCAAGAGCTGCAGTACTGGGCTCTGGGCAGGTTCTGGGTTCAAAAGGCTCCAGTAAAAGYTGAGTGCTGGGTGAATCATGGAACCATTAAGGCTGGAAAATATCTGTAAGATCATTGATTCCAACAGCTAACCATGATAACCAGTAAAGTTAAAAATGCCACAATCCCATACCAGCACRCACAGAGYCATCTCCCTSARGATAACAAAGGTTTATTTGGTGCTRAACTGGAAGGAAATGGAATGAGCAGCACAAGGAATTACCCTKAGTCTGCCCAGGTTTTTACCTCCCTTTTCCAGCCAATCACCAATCCTGGGTTATCACCATTTCAGCTCAATCTTTCCCTTCCTTGGAAGGGTATGTTTATAGCAGTTTTGGGGGGTTTATCTCTGATGAAATCCTATGAAAACACCTATCCAAAKTCYCARTGCTGTGCAAAAGAGAAGAGGCAYCTCAGGATGGACCTCAATTAGCTCAGTCAAGTCTCCAGCCACTTAAATCCCTTAAAGCAGCATTACCAGCCACAGGAAGCAACAACCACACTGAATGTGCACATTAGTGATTTAAAAAGCCTGGCTGCTGGGTCCTGCCATTGACCATCCCAGCTTTCCACCAGTTCCACTCCACTGTTGACTGTTTATTTATAATTTACTATCCAGGTGTCTCTGGGACAACTTAATACCACTGTGATAGTCTCTCMTCCCTTCCCTGCTAATGAAGGCAATAAATAACTACAGTAAGCATTCCAATCAATATTCCACTCTGCTCACATCCTGGAGAACACGAGCTCTGTGGCCTGCAATCCTGCTGGAGAGGAGAATTCTCCCTGGGATCTGCTCAGAGCAGGTGGATCAGCAGCACAGGGCTGGGGTCTGTGTGCTCCAAAGGGCTGGGAAGGCACCTGCAGCTCATGGTTTCACATTTCACATATGATACAAGAAAGGTTTTAAACTAAATGAGGGGAGATTTAAGTTAAATGATAGGAAAAAAGTTTTCCCTGTGAGAGTGGGGGGACCTGGCACAGGCTGCCCACAGAAGTTGTGGCTGCCCCTGGATCCCTGGAAGTGTCCAAGGCCAGGTTGGAACAACCTGGAATAGTGGAAGGTGTCCCTGCCCATGGTAGGGGCTGGAATGAGATGATCTTTGAGGTCCCTTCCCACCCAAACCATTCCGTGATTGTATGAAGAGACGTCCAAGTTTTATGCACTGAGTAACATCTGTGAACAATCCTAAAGATCCATTTGTGATTTGAGAAAATAAATTAATTTAATGGGAAAGTGCCCTGCATGAAATGAAAAGGCCTGCAGGAAATTACCTGCATGAAATGGAAAGGCTGCAGCTGCCTGGAATTTTTCTTCCTACAATGCAGAATCACAGAAAACTCTCATGATCTTGAATTCATCTGTTGTTTCCTTTCATCTCCTGCCCTTACAAACTCAGAACTTCACACAGGACTTCATGCTGCCTCTTGCTGAAGCCATGATACTCCTCAATTCATCCAACCAGCTCTCCACCTTCTCCCTGAGCCTCTCCTGCCCTGCCAGCTGCAAGGCATGAGCCAAACCACGTTACCCAGAGGCTGAAATCAGACATGAGCTGTTCTTTTCAAACCATCCCCTCTGAGATCTGTCATTATTACACCCCTTGGTATTCTCCCAGGAAATATTGAGCCAACCTATCTCCTTGCAATGCCCACTCTCCCTTCTCTGTGCTTGCCCCCTTCCAGGATTTTTCCTCAAATCCCACTGKACATTTCAGGATCACAACCTGCTGCAGAGAAATCTGTGGGGACCAATTCTCCCCAGAGCCTGCAGGGAGTTACTCCAAGTGGTAAAAGATGAGAAAAGGGAGAGAAACCACAACTAATGGCTCATCTCAGAGAGGAGCTTTGCTGCTGAAGCTGTTCCTGGTGTAAAATCACCTCTGTTCATCAWCATGAGCATCCCATGTGGGAGACAGGATTTGATCCAAAGGGGRTCCTGTTTTCCTTGGGTCTCCCTCCTCTTCACAGCTCAGCTCTCTGTGCACCACCTCAGAGAGCACAGGCATTTTTAAAATTCAATTTACCTTCTAGAAAGGTGTCCCTGTCCATGGCAGGGGGCTGGAATTAGAGGAGCTTTAAGGTCCCTTCCAACCTAAACCATCCCAGGCTTCCATGATTCAATAAAATCCTTCTCCCTACAACACCCTTTGACTGCAGAGTAAAGAACACATTCCCATTAAAAACTCTGACAGCACAAGAGTATTTTCTCTATACATATTCCCAAAGTCCAACACACACAAAACATAATTACCCAATAAAAATACTATTGAATCCAACTGTCAGCACTGACACCACATTGAAGCTGGGAAACTGATTTTGGAATATTCAGTATCCTGCTTCACTAAAAGAGAAAGTATCCACAATTCATCCATGGAAAGGTTTTGGTTGCACAGGTATTTCATTTCTTTGTAAGGGGCAGAAACTCACCCCACTGGTTTCAGTTCTTCAGGATAACTTGCTATGTGTAAAGATTAAGTAATCCCTAWTCCACAGAGGAATCTGCATGAAAGCAAACCAAACCCCCCCCCAAAAAAAGTCCTAAATAAAACAATTAATTGTCCCACTCTYAATGTTTGCAGGAAAACAGTTCCAAGCCCTCAGAATTCACAGAATCACAGAATGGTTTGGGTTGAAAGGGACCTTGAAAAYCATCCAGATCCAACCCCCTGCCATAAGCAGGGAACCTCCCACTAGAAGATCCCTATGTGGGAATCTTCCTACTGAAAAGAGCAAGGAGACACCGAGCAAAGCAAAATTGAAAAAAAACAAAACCTAAAGAAAAATTTGCCAAGTTCCAAAACCCCTCAAAGGCTCAAAGTGCTATTAAACACACACCACCTCCTGCTGAGGAACTTTTAAAGCCACAAATTCCAGATGATGGCAGRAGAACCTGGAGGAAAATCAGGACGTACCTGCCCAGATCCAAGCCCTTTGTCTGGGCCAGCTGTGCTCTTTTCTGCTCACCATCAGACAGAGGATAATGAGCTGCATGGTGCTCTGGCCTGAGATCTCTGAAGGTACTTTCCTATACTGCCAGAAAGGCTCTTTCAAGCATTGTGAACTGTTTTCACTAACTGATAAAGTTCAAAAAAAAAGAAGAAAAAAAGGAATTTTATGCTTAAATCAGAACTACTTTAAAAACACCAAACATTGCTGCTGCTTTGTGGTTCCTTCAATGCCAGCAGTTATTATGGATCACAGGGAGCTGTGCACAAAAGCTGGTTATCCCTGTCACCCTGAGCCCTGAACTGCTCAGGACACWGAGTTACTTCTTGAATTCACCAAAGGCACAAAGGTGGAACAAGTGCAGGACACCCCAGGAAGGGCYCTCATCAAAGGCAGAGCAGAGCCAGGTCGGGAGGAAGGCAGAGCAAACAGCCTCATTTAGATAATCCCACTGGTTTGACCCAAAGAGATCCAGCTTTATCAGGTAACAGAACTCCTGTGGGGGGGGAAAAAGGACTGTGAGATCATAAACTGACAAAAGCTGACTTTGCTGAAGAGATTTGAGATGAATCTGACACTTCACTGCTGTGGCTGAATGGGAAAGTGCATGGAGGAAAATAACAGYTACATCACAGGACTGGGTAAACAGCCTCATGGACAACAGGAATTCCTTTTTCTAGTCCTATTCCTATGATTAGGAAGAGTAACAGATACCCTTTAATGGGCAAATTATCATGAGAATCTGTGTTATCATGAGAATCATGGGCAAAAGGATGTGGGAGCAAATTTGATGTCCATGATTGGTGAATTTTCATGGTCATTCCCTGCTCCTGTCAGGAAGTTTTTCTGAAATCCAGAAACACAATTTCCAGTAAAACCAGCCTTGGTTTGTCAGGCCTTCAAGTTGCATTTCTATTATGAATCCTGTCTTTTAGTAAAAAACCAAAGGTACCCAAGCTCCAAAACCCTGAAGCTTTCTGAGGTAACCCCAGCAGATGATGCTGGAAGGGCAGGGAGAGTCAGCCTTGGACAGGTCTCCCATTTCTTAGATGATCCAAGAAATTTGACATGGATCAAAGGAAACTCTGAAGCCTGAACTGCCTGACAGGAGGCTGTGGACAGCTGGGGGTCAGCCTCTTCTCCCACATAACAAGTGACAGCATGAGAGGAAATGGCATCAAGTTGTGCCAGGGGAGGTTTAGACTGAAGTTAGGAACTATTTCTTCACCAGAAGGGTGGCCAAGCTTTGGAAGGAGCTGGAGTCACCATCCCAGGTGCTGCTTAAAAGTTGTGTGGATGTGGCACTTGGGGACATGGGTCAGTGCTGGCCTTGGCAGTGCTGGGAGAACTGTTGGATTCCATGATCTTAGAGGGCTTTTCCAAGCTTASCAATTCTCTGACCCTGTGGTTAATAAAATATTGCAGCTCCTGGGTTTCTGCCACAAATGCAGTGAGCAGCCCAACCCCAGAGATGCTCAGTTTGAAAACAATGACCACAGCAACTCAAGGCACTGATTGCACAGAACCCCTGGGTTTGGGGACAAGAAAGAATCCAAATAAACCAACTTCAACAATAGGGAAGAAAAAAATACCTTCCAAGCTGGGAAGGGGCTGAGGGAGCTGGGAAAGGGGCTCAGCCTGAGGAAAAGGAGGCTCAGGGGGGACCTTGTGGCTCTGCACAACTCCCTGACAGGAGGGGACAGCCAGGGGGGTTCGGGCTCTGCTCCCAGGGAACAGGGACAGGAAAAGAGGAAACAGCTTCAAATTACACCAGAGAAGGTTCAGGCTGGACATCAGGAAGAATTTCTTCCCTGAAGGGGTGGTCAGGTATTGGAGGGGCTGCCCAGGGAGGTTTGGAGGGGCTGCCCAGGGAGGTTTGGAGTCCCCATCCCTGGAGGTGCCCAAGGAAGGTCTGGGCTGGTGACAAGGTGGGGATTGGTCACAGGTTGGGCTCAATGGTCTTGAGGGTCCTTTCCAACCTTAATGATTCTGTAATTCAAGAATTCTGTGAAAAACTGAACACAATCCCMCAGAAGGAAAAGGGTAAAGAGAAGAAAGCAGATGAGGGGCAATGCCAAGGGAGGGGGACAGGACACACCTGATCTCAGAGCTCCTGACAGGTATCAGAGAGTCCCACCTGCCTCACAAACAAACCTGCCCTTAGAGCTAACACAGATTTAGTGTCCTACTGAAAGGGTTCCTCTTGGAAAAACGACTGGAAGAGAAGCAAGTATATTTAAAGGAGTAGGATCCATTAAAATTTCCAGTTTTATGAYGGTGAAATTGTTCCTAAGAATGCAGACTCCTGTTTTGAGTGACTAACAGATGTTTTCACGGAGGATTTAGGAGAGGAGGAATACAAATGCACTGATAATGGCAGCCTAATGAAGCTTAGCCCTCAGTTAATTCACACAACCAATTAATCCTATATCCACWGGAAAGTGGGAGCAAGGGAAGCACCCTTTGGCTGACCATAAGGAGCAGTGCTAGGCWGRATATCCACTCTAAATATTAKGGAAWCATGGAATGRTTTGGGTTGGAAGGGAACTTAAAGATCAYAAATATGTGCATTTTCATTCTTAATTAAGGCTGAGGCCTTTTAGGAGCCTCAGAGCAGCACACAAAGCCCCAGCACCAGACCCCAACCAGGCACAATTCCCCAATCCCAGCTCCTCCAGCAGTCAGGATCCTTAAAGAGCTTTTCCAGTGAGACCCAGATTCCATGTGGGAATCAGCTCTAAATAATGATTTTTCAAATAGCATATTCTCAGTCATCAATTCCTACAAAAATTCCTCTGCAGAATTATTCCAAAAGAAATATTCCAAATTAAAAGTGCGATTTCCTCAGCATTCCCCCCAAAAAAACAGCTTCAGGATGGCAAAAGCAATGCAAAGTAAATGGAGGRGGTGTGAACCTCCCAGTGCCTCCTTGTCAGGAGTGCTGCTTCACAAATAAATCCCCTAATCCCCTGAAAAAAGGGGRAAAGAATCCAGTCCCAGGCAAAGAAGTTGGCAAAGCCACCAGAAATTCAACTTAACCCTCTGCTGCAGTTACACAGCTCCTGACAATTGTAGGAAATCAGAAAAATTGTCATTTTTTCCCTCTCAGAACACACTTAAAATATCACAAAAAAAAAGGAAAGAGTTAGAAATAATGTGCCCTCGTTGATAAAAAATTGGTCACTTCCCAGGAATGTCACAGAGATGGTTCCCAGTGACAGGAGCAGCAGGGAATTACAGGGAGATCTGTGTGTTCAAACAGAAAATTCAGTGGCTCGTTGCAGGCAGAGCTTGCAACCAAAAAAAAAAAATAATGAGAGCCTTTAACGAGGCTCTAATTGTGCAACAAGCCATAGCAGGGAGAAACAGCAAAACCCCAAATGTTTGGATAAATGGGATTAGGAAACTCCAGAGCAGTAAAACAACGACTAAGAATAAAAATGGTAATAAAGCATCATTAAAGGTGCTGTTTTGAAGCACTGCTGAAGCACAGGTAAATGTCAGGTTACCCAGGCAGAGTTTTAATACTCAAAAGCAATGTTTAACCTGATTTTTKTGCTCTCCTGAATTTCTGGATGGAAAATATTCCCATTACTCAGGGATAATTTTTATTTTCCTATGAGGACATGTGGATTTTTTCAGCCCTTTCTGAGACATGGGGCACTATGAGAAAGGACCAAGCTCTAAGACCAACCCTCCAGGGGTCATTTGTCCCTTGTGTTCACTGCCTGACAAACAGATTTCAAACTGGGCTTTGCATCCCCATCAGAAAAGCCACACCAATTTCAGAGCAAGCCGAGGAAATGCTGGAGAATCTCTAAAATTTAGGGATGCCAAGATTTTCCCACAATAAAACCAGAGCAGATCAACCAACAATTTTTTGTAAAATTATAAATGACACCCGAAGTCCTGGCTGGCTTCACCTACTGAGGGATGATTAAGCTGCAAATCTACAATTACTTCTAAATCTTAAAAAACGGAYAGGATTTGAACTCCCAACATCCAGTAGCTCAGCTGTGATATTACTGGGAGCTTTTTGAAGCCAATCAATAACTATTAAAGCTGGATCCCATCAGCTACCACCAGGTATTAGCCACTTTCTCAATATTTCAAGGATTCAGTTATTCTTAGCTACAGTTAAAGTAGTAAAATGAAGTGGTCTCATACTGACACTGCGATAAATACGAGATTAAATATAGAACAAATTTATTACTCCCCGAAGTCCTACTGAGTGTCCTGATTTTTTTTTTCCCTTTTCTTTTTTTTTTTTTCCCCTGTATCCACAACAATCTGGTTTACTTTGATGTTTTATTATCCCAGATCTAAAGCTCACGATTGAAAAGCAAAGCCAGCGCTGGTTCAAAGAACCCAAACCCACGCCGGGAGGGAAGGGAATGAATTCCAAAGGGAAGGTGRGGATGGCAGAGCTGTGACAGCCCTCATGCCCCACTTAGAGCAAGTGGCACGCACAGGACACAGAGATTGGTGACACTGAGCGTGTGTGACATGGCACAGCACCCCTGGAATGCCTGGGGCTGCCAGAGGACGGTGCCTGCAGGAGCCGAATTCTCCCTAATACCCCGCGCTTTGAAGAGAGCGGAATAATCAACCCATTTTTCCTTGCCGGTTTGAAGGGCTCCGAGGAGTTTTAAAGGGAAGCTGTTAATTACTTGGCTGGCTTTACAAATAAATGAACCCGTGAGTGAGAGCGGGGATGGGTCTGGGTGATGGTGGGTGACCTCAGAAGGGCGTTTTTGGCTCCATGTGTGGCCTGAGCTCCCCAAGGATGATCCCAGTTTAACCCCAGGGTTGTCCCTGAAGAGAGAAGCGCTCTGGAAAACTGCAGGAGCAAGGAAGCACAGCCTCCTCCACCAGCATCCCAGCAGGATGAGTCCACAAGGACATGAGTGTTTGGGTCTCAGCTACATTCCCTGGAAGTCTTCAAGGCCAGGCTGGACAGGGCTTGGAGCAATCTGGGACAGTCCCTTCCAACCCAAACCACTCTGTCATTCCATGATTTATGAAATGGAAATGTTTTGGCATTTCTCTGCTCTCCTCACCTGGGATTCACCCCTAAGCATCGATTCCAAAGTGGCCCACTGAATAGAACTCTTCCCAAAGATGACAATGACAATCTAATCCAATGAAGGGATCTGGCCTCCACTACTGCTGCACACACAGGAGTCATAAAATGAATTTAGTCTCAAACAGGTAAATCTGATGGCAATATCCAAAAGCGAGAAGGGGATTTTGCTGGAGACTCTGACAGGCTGGATACACCTTTGTCAGCTTKGAAAAACAAGCCCACACTCTCCTAAGAAAATAAAAATTAACCTGAAGTAGTGGGAACATTTTCCTTCACAAGTGTTGCATCCTCCTGGGCTCCTCCTTGTTCACTAGGCAGGGATTGCTGTTGCCTTCATGGCCCAACCAGCACAGGAGCATCCCTGGGACCTACCAGCCCTCACCTCAAGCAGCACCACCAGAACCATTCCCAGCTGGCATCCTGGAGGCAGCCACCCTCTCTCAAAAGCCGAGAAAGCTTAATGTGACAGAACCAGCCACACTCAGGGCCAGAAGGCAACTCCTGCCACTACCAAGCTCCCAAGAGGAGATGTGACCACTGAGGATGAGTTCCTGGCAAGTGAGATGAAGAGGACTCTATCCTTGACCAGTGCACATGGTTGGACTTTGAGATGGAGCCACGAAAGGGGAAAGGTGTCCCATGGCAAAGGGTTGGAATGAGATGATCTTTAAGGTCCTTTCCAGGGCGAGCTGCATCACGTTTGGGGCTGGAGCCTTTGCCGGCGTCAGTGGCACGATGCATTTACGTCAGCGTGTGCCAGCAGGCCTGGAGTGACAAGGACTAAGGTGAGATTAAGCATTCAGGAGCAAGAAGCACGTCCTTCAGCGGAACAAGGGCACCCAGGCCTTATCGCGCTGCCTTTGGGCACAGCCTCGCGCCCAGGCACCGCCTCAGCCTCCAGCTCCATCCCCGGCTCGGATGCACATGACTTGGCAAGGTCCTGCTGCAGCTTTGCCCAAGGAAAGCGTTCCCTCCCAAACGCTGGGAAATGAAACCCTGGACAGCCTCCCGCTGCATCACCGCCGTGTTAGCGCGACAGGMTCCGTGTGGTGGCTTCACACCCCAATGTAAGAGCCTTCCCCGCGTTTGGGAGTCTCCCACGAGGGAGAAACGCACGGATTCCTGCAGCTGGTGGTGCTCAGAGAGTCGTCAGTGCACAAATTATTTCTAATTAATATTCATAAATGAGCCACGACGCTGCGCCTTCCATCAGCCGTCACACACCACCCACGCGAGATGAAAGGACAACTGCACGAGATAAGCAGTTTATTGGATCAAAAGTCCCCTTCAGACGAGGAGACAGCCACTGCAACAGCCTCCAACTGATAGCATCCCATCACATGGTGGGAGTATCAGCAAATCTCCCTCTTTAAACCCCCAGATTCAGCACGCGGAATGCACARCGCAATTATTATGTTAATTCAGCTGCATTTTTTGCTGCCGGCTTGAGGCTGGAGCTGGAGGGAGGAACTTAGTTTTGAGGAGCTGCCACTGAAAATGGCTACTTCAAAAAACTCAATTGACACCCAATTGTACCATCAGCTTTTGAGTTTAATCCTCTGCTGTCCCTGTTTTCAGCACCTCTGCCTCACCTGGCTGGTTTTGGGCTGGGACTCTGCCCTTCAGCTTTTGCCTTCACCAACCATCTACATCTTGCTCCAGCCTGAAGGAGCTTTAGCTCTCCTCCTCCCCAAACTCAGCTGAGGTGGCAGAAAACAAGGATCTCATCTGCTGGCACAGAACATGGCCTGGGAATAACAGTTACTGTCCACTACCCCTGCACAGACAAGAAATTAATCAAAAAGACACCTGACATCCACATCAAGCCCATGCAGGATGACAGAAAACACTGAGACTGTAATATCGTATTTCCCCCCTCTGCAGTGATGGGAAACAAGTGTTTCCCAGCTTTAAATTGAAAAAGGGTTAGATGGGACATTGGGGAAAAAGCCTTCCCTCTGAAGGAAGTGCCCAGGGTGCCCCTGAATCCCTGGAAGTGTCCAAGGYCAGGCTGGGCAGAGCTTGGAACAACCTGGGATAGACGAAGGTGTCCCTGCCCATGGAAAGGGGTTGGAACTGGATGATCCTTAGAGTCCCACTGAACCCAAACCATGCCAGAATTCCATGATTAAAAGGAGCAGAGGAAGGTGCATTGCCCACTGCTCTCCAGAGCTGTTCTGCTCCTCATCCATGAGGGAGCCAAACAGTCTGCCCCAGAAAAAGCATATTTACACCCRTTGCCAGAGAGGGAAAGTATAAATATTTCCAAAGCTTTATGAAGGCTGGTACTTACAGTCATGCTTTGAAAGGGAAAGAATAAAGCAAAATATTCAATTAGAAAAAATTACTATAATTGCAGGTTCTATTTTATCCCTCCATTAAAGCAATAAAGTGCCTCAAAATATTGCTGAGCTGGGATACAGAGCTTAGTGCTACTTAACATATTAATATACATCCAGGGGGGTTAATTTAATTTAGATCTGCATGAGGGTCTTCTCTCCTCCCTGGCCCCTATGGTCTCCCCCTACACTTCYAGCTGGATATCCATAGGGATCCTTAAACAGTTTTCTGTCCCATTCCAAGGAATGGGCACACAATGCTGAGGCTGGACATAAATTCTGACATGTGCCACACACCTCTGGAGCCAGAGGACATCAAACACATCCGTGCACAGCTCCACACACACAGATTCCCAGCTTAAACCATGTTTGCCTGCCCCTCAAAGCTCTGATGTCTGAGCACTTGATTTTCTGTTGGACAGAAACATCCAATTCCTGCTCTCTGAACATCAAACAAAATCCTCTTGGAAATGCAAAATCATCCCATTTTGCTCTAATAGCACAYAAATCCCATGGGAAAGGATTTGCTGCTGAAAGTCACTGAGCAAAGAACTGCTGAGGCTGAAGAAGGGGCTCTTCCTTCCAGCCTTGGCTCTCTCCATGCTTTCTCCACACTATGGTGCCATGAGCTGCCCTTTTCCCAACATAACCCCGCTCTTCCCTGCYACAGAAGATAAGTGAATCTTATTTTAGGGAGCCCTTCATCCTTTTAATTAAACAAATTAATATCACTTCTCCGTATCTCATAGCCTCCCATTATCTTTTGTGAACTCCCACAATTCTGTTGTAAAGATATATTGAAAAAGTGCTAATTGAGATAATCTCTGGAATTCAAGAGTTGCTGTATTTTTAGCCATGTTTTAAAACTATTTTCCCTTTGTTTCTGGAATGCCTCCCATCCTTCCTCCCATGCCAGACTGTTTACATTATTTAAATGCCTTCTGCTTATACCACTCTTTACAATTTTTACTTCAACAACATCGGCCTCCGTTGCTCTTTTTTCCCTCGCTTAGACATAACTGGGATGAATTCCAATCCCAAACTCAAAACCACTCCTGGTGCTTTCCTGCTGTCTCCTGTGCTTGGTAGATCAGGCAACGAATTTCTGCCATCCTGTCATCCAGGGCTGCCAGTGTGGGGGATCCAAGCATGAGGAGTTAAACTGATCCTTTTTTTTYACAAGAGAAAATGGGAGAATGGTGATTTCCCCAGAGAATGGAACTCTTGGAACTCACAGGGATCCGTGACRTGGCCCTGCTTTAGGAGATGATCCTGAGCCACCCCACTGAAAGGATGGAGGAGCTCATCTCTCCTGGGTTTTTTTTGGAGAGTTGTGAGTCCAGTGTCCATCACAGAAGCAGAATGTGATCCTGCTCCSTGCCCCTACAGAAAACCCCACAGAACCCCATGAGCTGAGAGAGGTTCTGGCAGCTGGACGTGATCCTCCCTCACTCAGGTTTGGGTTTTTCCCACAGGTTTAATTAGCAAAGTGATAAAGGCAGCTCCAGCTCCAGAGCCTTTTCCATCATGGCTCCTGAGCAGTTTTTAATAAGAGTTCTGCCAAAATGGTGGGGGCTTTATGGGAAACTTCTCCCACATCAAGCAGACCTTTGAAAGTAAGAAAAGGTGATTTAGCTCAGCAGCTGACAGGAGTTTCCCAGCACGAGCTGAGAACTCTGCAGTGTCCATTTAAACCTGTTCACAACAGGCTTGGTTTTCCTAATGTTCATTTACTGACCAGCTACAGGGCACTGAGACAGCATTTAGGAGAGATTCCTGGCTTAGTCCTATTTCCCATGGGGTTTTGGGACAAGGAGAAGATGCCTATTCCCTCAGTCCATCTGGTACAAAGGAGGTTATTAGAGAGAGTGTATAAAAAAGAGGGAAAGGGACCTTATATGGACAGAGAGTGATTGGAAAAGTGGGAATGATTTTAAACCAAAAGAGGAGAGATTTAGGGGAAGAATCTCTTCTTGGTTATGGGGATRAAATTCTTTCCTGTGAGGGTGAGGAGACCCTGGCACAGGGTGCCCAGAGAAGCTGTGGCTGCCCCTGGATCCCTGGAAGTGTCCAAGGCCAGGCTGGACAGAGCATGGAGCAACCTGGGATGGTGGAAGGTGTCCCTGTCCATGGCAGGGGGTGGGACTGGATGAGCTTTAAGGTCCTTTCCAACCCAAACTGTTCTATGACATGATTCCATTCCATGATAACACAGGGATATTTCTTTGGGATGCCAAAATCCTGCTGCAGGTGAACCAAATCAGAGCAGAGGAAGAAGAGGTCATGAGAGAGGCTCTGGGCTTGAACACTGAAGGTTTCAACAAAGCTGCCAATTCTGCAAAAGATCTTCTGTGCAGCTGAAGTCACTTAAGGACAGACTGTGAACATTTCAGAGGTGAACCTGAGCTCTCACAGATTTCCAAAAAAAGGAGACAGCACAGTCTTCAGGTCCCATTATAGTTTTGGGGACACATTTGAGATGGCCTTTTGCTCTACTTTTTTGTCTCTTGGCCAAGATTTGATTTTGCTCCTGGTTCAAGATTTGGAAGTAAGGAATGAAACACCCATTTATACTGAAATAATGAAAGTCCATCAATGAAATTTGTTCAGGGATGGACAAACAGCAACTCCTGAGACTCCTCCTCAGCACTGTAAACGTGGTTTCTCTGCTACAGCATTTCCATATAACCAAACACAGGCTGAAACTGGAGTACAGGGTGGTAGGAAATGGAAATCCCAACTGGAGAGAGTGACAAAAAAATATATAAAAATCCATCCATGGAGAGATGCAATGGGCTGCTCCTGGGACACAGCTAAACCTTCAGTCCCACAATCCAGAAGGTTTTGGGAGCATCCTTGACACTGCAGCCCAAAGGATATGGGATGTGCCTGATGTTCTGCCCYGCAAAGATCAAGGAATTCTGCTCCACAGGGTTAAAAATACAAGGTGTTCMTCCCTCCATCAGACTGCTGCTAAGGCTGGAGGATTTTCTAAAGATCCTCCTCCCCTGGAAAGCTCTTTCCCCAGTTTTTTGGGACCCTGTTTGGAAARGCATCTCAGTGCCCTAAAGCATCACAGTAGGCTTGGCCATCATTCTGAATCCCAGCACATCAGAAGAAGGTGGCTCAATGAAGTGACAATATTTGGCACATGTTCTTTGCTTACGCCTTTAATTACAATTTAATTTTTTTCTCTAGCAAAGCCTTACTATGACTCACAATTCCTCCTGCCTAAAAGCTTCCAGGTGTTAAAAACACTGCCTTGTACTACTGCTGATTCTCACTACAGTCAGGTGCTAAAAAATCAAGTCAGGATTCGAGGGAAATAAAGCAAAATGAGTACAGAGTGAAGTTGTGTGAGGGATCCAGATTTCTCCACGGGCTCACCTTCATTCCCCAAGGAAAATTACATATTTGGCAGCCCATTTCTGCTCCTTGCAGTCTCAAGGCAGAGCAAGCAGCTCTCCTCCAAAGAGATGCTTTATCACCAGCAGTTCTTCCTCCATCCTTTTCATTAAAAGAAATGCTCCCTGAGTAACCTACATTTGTTCRGAGAGGAGAACCACTGCAAGGAATAAAGCTGGCTCAGTGCAGCTGAAAGCAAAATGGAAGTGTCTGGAAAGGTGGAAAATACAGAGCCTGGAATTTTAACRCACACACAAAAAAAATGGTGAGCCATCTCTCCTCCTTCCCTTGGCACCCTGCCTCCCCTCCACCAGGAAAGGCACTGTCAGGCTGCCACTGGCATTAGAGATAAAGCCACAGGGAGAGTGGGGAAAAAAACCAAACAGCTGTTTTTCCTGGAGTTCAGCTTGAACAGCTGAAAAGGGATGCTGTGGTCAAGGACCACATGGGTGGGAGCATTTAGGAAAGCAGCCTGCAACCCAACTTCAAAGCAGTTGGGTTCCCKTCCAGATTTTGGACTCCTGGAGATGCTGTCCCCAAAATACCTTGCAATGGTGTCTTCACCTTGAAAGCCGTGGAAATTTTAGGCTGGTTCCAGTAAGAACTAAGTCAGGTCACCCAAGCACTTCTGCTTCCATTTCCTCCTCCCCAAAAAACCAGGGCAGGGCAGTGATGAGCTGCTGTCACTGCCCAGCCACAGGGCACCACAGAGCTCTTCCTCAACAGCATCCAGGAGCAAACCAAACTCCAGCTTCTCCTCCAAATCCCACTCCCCACCTGCCCAAGCCGTGCTGCCTGCAGAAACACMGGATCACATGGGAAGGATGCTCCCAGCAGGTCAGGGCAGGGCGTTATTTCWCCCAAGGAAAGGTCTGGAGAAATCCCTGCCCTCCCAAGGCTGGCCCAGCAGATCCGCTCCAACATCTGTGGTTGGACCCCCTCTAGTGGGAACCACTCAACAAGACACGGAGCATCACCACCACCTGCCACCCATGGAGAGACCCCACTCAAGGGATAAAGCYCTTTTTCCATGGTTATTGTGATTGATATTATTGTTATTTCCACTCTCTCACAAGCTACGTGCTCTGTAGATGTTGTTGGACCTCTACAGCCACAGCCCAGCACTTCCKCATGGAGATCCTGCAGAAATGGGGGTGGAATGGGTTCTTTGGAAGGGAGGACAACCTCGCTGGAAAAAAAATATAAAAAGTTATACCCCAGACCTGATTCTGTAGGGAGAACATATTTATCATCTATCCCAGAATGTCTTCCCTCTGCCAACTTGTCAAAAGCTGACAAAAACTCCATACTATAAAAGCAAGCTGTTAAAACTTGGCTAAAAGGAAAAACTCAGCTGCCAGACAAGCTAACCAGAAAAAGCTGAAAAAAATATTCCAACGTGCCAGGGAAGGCAGTGGATTTACAGACAGGCTCTACAGAGCTGAACATCCCAAACCAAGACAAGGAGGAAGCATTAGGTCAGCAGCTTCTGGTTCATCTGCTGTTTGAGAGGCACATGGTTCCCACTTTAAGGGATTTGGGCAGAAAACTTCAGAGTTGTAGCTGTACTTCTAAACTATCCAAAATAATGTGTCCCTAACTCAAAAAGTTCATCCCAGACAAAGTATTTTAGGAGAGCCTGAAGCCACTCTACACGAAGTCATTAAATGCCACACGTTCCATTTAAACCCATTGATTCATCCTTCCACCTCCAAAGATGAACAGCTCACAGATTTGGTCTTTCCACTAATAAAAAGGATGCCAACTCTCTGCCTAAATGTTAGGAATTTCTCACCATGTACATCCACAAGACAATTTTTAATGTCACAACAGTGACGAGGATTGTTGTGGTTTGCTGGGGTTTCTTGCAGAAAATGTTTTTCTCCTAGACCTGCATCCAAATCTGTTTTAATAACAAAGCCCATAAACAGAGCRCACTCATGCCCCAAAACTCCCCACCACTGACAGTTTAACAGACACAGAGAGATTTCCAGCTGGTCAGCATTCATTTGAGCTCAGCTCCACATCCTGTTAATCCAATGGAATCCAATAATGTTTGCTTTAATAGCCCGGCGCAGCGCAAGGGATGGGACTTTGCACTCTAAACCCCCTATTCCAGGGCAGCAGCCATGACCCAGTAACCCACTTCCAGCAGAGGTTAGGGAAAGGTACATCAGACAGGGRACTTCCCTCCTGTCATTCACACAACCTGTGCAACTTCTCAAGATACCTAAAMTTCTACTTCCCCTGAATTTACACGGCTGAAAAGCTCTGGCAAAAGCAACAGCGCTGTCTTCATCCTTTTCCAGCAAAACCACAGCATCCCTCCTCAAGGAACAGCCCTTGGCAGCTTGCACTGCTGCATCTCTATAATGAGCATAACATGCCCCAATTGACATCCTTCCCTTTTTGGATAGTCTGGATGAATTGTTCAAGTCCTCAAGACAATCTAAGATTTGAGAGGAAAGGTGAATGCTGTAGGTTTATGAAGGTAAAAAACCCTAGGAGCTGAGCTTTATTGGTGGGAATGGCATTGGAGATCAGACTGCTGGCATCCCTTTGAGATCAGACTACTTCCAGCAAGAATTGAAAATATATGTATCTACACACACACATATGTTTTTACTATTTTTCCAACAGTCACTCTAGACAGACAGTATTAACACATCCTTCAGATCCCAGCTGAACTAAAAAAAAACCACAAAAACCCAGGAATATCACTGAGCCCCCCCTCAGCACTCGCACTGCCCCCTCAGCCCTCCTGCCTGGTCACGATCCACCCTCTGAATACAACACAAACAGACAAAGCCCCCATCCAGACTGCTCCMAAACAAGCTCCTTCTCCCACAATCCTGACAAAATGAAGAGACAGCCTTGCTAAAATAAGATCCTGATGTATATTTATATTTCTGCCATAAAATGCTATTTATTCACCATCTTATTGGCGAGTCTTCCCAGTATTTACGAGAAGAAGCMGCCACAGGAATTGTGTCATCCCTCCAAATCCAAACGCAGCTTTACCTAATGTATTCAGGAGGAGAATTCCTCTACTACTCCAACCTGCCCCCCTCCAATTCTCCACGATTTCGCTGCCAGCTGCTGAGCAACACCCACGACATCCCCTACGTAAGGTCCAATCCCGCTGACGCTCCGTGCAGCGGCAGATCTGTGATCCCACAGGAAAGCAGGCTCGGAGCATTAGGCACTGAACTTAGGCTGTCCTAAGTCTCCCTCCTCCATCATCCCCACGTCTAAACTTCTCCCCGGCAGGCAGTGATTGTGCTGCAGGCAAAGGCAGCCAAACCAGTGTGCTCCAGTATTAGTCCCATCACCGCATCCCAGATTAATTTTAATGGCGTTGGCAACAGCTCTAGTGGGAATGCAAAAAGACACCCTGGTGGAGGCTGCTCCACAGATCCCAGGAAGTTAATTCTGGCTGTGGTCAGAGATTGGGAGTCGGCTCCACGCTATCCAGTGTGCCTTAAAGAGTGAGAGCTGGGTGCTGGTGGGATCAGAGATCAACAGGAGAGAAAGCTSCCTGATTTCACCTAACGTGATCCGGGCTGCTGCAATCCTTGCCTTGYCAGTCCCCTTTGGCATTCCCAGCCCTGCACAATCTCAGAAGCAAATGCTTTTTCCTCTGCATTAGCATAGCAGGGAAAAGTCTGGGCAACTTGGGCATTGTTTCTTCCTATTACCCAAAAATTCAGCCCCCCACATGCACCCCTTCTGTCCCTGCCAGCATCACTCCAGCATCCCCCTCCCCAAGCGCTCACTCGAGCGTGCCATGGCACGGGGTGTTTGTGCACAGCTAAAACACAACCATTTCTTCTGCCTGACTCCAAGAAAGGAAAAATCCAACTTGCCAGAGGAGCATCTGCATTGAGAACTGCTTTAGCTGATGGGATCAGCACTTGGGAGTACCAGGGGAAGCTGCAGGAAGGGTCGTGGACCAATTCATCMTCCTCGCACGCACCACCCGCAGACATCCCCTTCCCGCCACCCCCCAGCCCAAATCCCGGCCACGAAAAACCCATAAAAATAGAATAAACCCCCAAGCAGAAGTTGAGAGCAAATGTGCTTTGAACGTTGCACAAATGACATTGAAGATGCAGAAGAAATATGTATTTGCTGTWGCACTGCAACGATTGCACGGGCTTATTTCCTACGTACACATCTCACGCACCCTTCCCACGCAGATYCCCTCCCCTCCACCCCCGCGGCTTCTTCAAAAAAAAAATTGGGTAAATAAAAATCTTTGATCCCTAAGGATTATTTTAAAAGCTACAAACACCAAGAAACCCCCATCTGGAGCCTCTTTCCTACAGCCTGACCATCCATGGGGTGCAGCCACCACCCTGTGACACAACCCAGAGTTGTCCTTCTACCCCCACCCCAAATCTCACACCCCTTSCACGTTACCAACCCGCGCCCCAGCTCAGAGGATGCTGGGCCACGCCGGGTTTTTACAGCTGTCCTTACACCACCTCTTTCCGTAAGCCCGACATCTCTGTGGCAGTGTTTGCATCCACAGGCTTTCATCCTGGAGAATCCCTCCCTGCCTCCTCCCACCTCTCTTTTTGGAGAGGATAACGTAATTTCTAGCTCGCGCTGGAGGAATGCGTTTTTTATTCCTGCCGAGCCCGAGGTCACTTCCCAGACCCGTCCTCCGGGCAGCGTCTCCTGCAGCCCAGGACCTCTCCCTCCGGCAGGGAACTGTCCCTTATCGCTGACCTTCAGGCTCACACCGGCAGCCCCACCGCCGCCGTCCCTGCCGAGGAGGTTTCTCCTTTCTCCAAAGCCACAGYCGAGGCATCGCGCTGCATTTTTTTYCACTCCCACCGCCCGCTCCTTGGGCTCGGGGGGAGTCAGCGAGCCAGCAGCTCCCGCTCCCGTGGCTGGGGAGRGGGATGGATGAGACCCTCACCCCTCATCCCTAAGGAATCTGTGCCGGGAGGACATCAACCCTCTGGAACCAGCACGTCCTAGTGCTCGGCAGCCACGGGTGCATCCCCCTGCAGACCCTCTCGGGAGCAGCCCCTGCATTCCATGGGGTCTTTTCCTGGCTGCCCCCTGGCTCCAGGAGGGGTTGCTGGGGTGAATCCCCCCACCCCGGACTACAGCACCTCTCTCTGCAGCGCTGCCACTGCCAGGGTCACCCCCAGCCCCAGGCCTGTCCTGAAGGGAAGAGCAGCTCCATGATCCCCTCCTCGTCCTGCCCCATGTCTGTGGAGCACCATCTCATTCCCACGGAGCTAGAATCCCTTCCATCCCACACCACGGGGGCTGTGAGGTGACAGCAGCCCTATTCCCCTCTYCCCAGCCCCACATGCTCACTTGGAGGGGTGCATCTCTGCTCTATTTGGGGCTCTTCTCACCAAAGAAGGGGTCACCCCAAATCTCCATGTGGGGAGAGCCATCTCACGTCCTGCTTGTTCCAACCAACCCCACTCCTCCCACCTCAGCCCCACAGACACATTTTGGGGGAATTTCTCTTCCCCTCAAACATCCCCTCAGCACAAGGGGGACCTTGACACCTCCTCCACCATGGGGAGCACTGGCAAGGGTCTACCTGAGACCATGAGGTGACAATGACCCTCATGTCCCTCACCTCAGCCCCCCAGGCTCATTTTGTGGGAATCGCTCCTCCCTTTGGGTCTCTCCTCACTCAAAGCTGGAGTAACCCCCAAATCTCCCCTCCTTATCCACGTGGGGACACCACACTGACCACCACCACCTCAGACCACGAGGTGACACTGAGCCATGTCCATCTCAGACCATAAGCTGACAACAACCCCCMTCTGCCCCACCTCAGCCAGGGACAGCGATCCACGTCCACCTCAAATCATGAGGTGACACTGACCCCCATTGGTCCCACCTCCACCAGGGCACAGCGATGCACCTCAAGCCATGAGATGACACTGCCCCACGTCTGCCTCAAACCATGAGGCAACAGCAACGGCCACCTGGTCCACCTCAGCCAGGGGACAGTGACCCAGCTCAGCCCACTGAGGTGACACTGACCCCCATCTGCCCCACCTTGTCCAGGGGGCACTGACCCACATCAAAGCACGAGAAGACACAGAGCCACCTTAAATCAGGAGACGACACTGATGCACCTCAAACCAGGAGGTGACACTGACCCACGTCCWCCTTGAACCAGGAGGTGGACACCGACCCATGTCCACCTTGGACCACAAGGTGACACTGACCCACGTCCACCTTGGACCACGAGCTGAGAGCTCCCCACCTCATCCAGGGGACAGTGACCCATTTTAAACCACAGGGTGACACTGACCCATGCCCACCTCGGACCACGAGCTGACAGTCACCCACATCCACCCCAAACCGGGTGCTGACAACCACCGACACCTCGGCCAGCGCACACTGACCCACCCTGGACCGCGGGGGTGACACCGTCCCCGTCCATCTCACACCAGGAGGTGCCACTGCCTCCCGTCCATCTCRCACCAGGAGGTGACAGTGCCCCACACATCCCCCTCGGAGCAGGGGCTGACGCTGCCCCACGCCCCCCTCGCACCGGGCGCTCGCAGCCCCCGCTCCCGCCCCTCCGCGGCCGCGCTCCCCCGACCCAGCGCCGCCCGCCCGCCCCGCCGGGGGCACGGCGGAGTCCCCGGCCGCCCCTTACCTCCAGACCTGCCCCATCTGCAGCAGGTGGATGACGGACTGCCAGACCCAGACGGAGATCCTGCAGAGGCGCTGCGCCCCGGGGGTGGCTCCTCCTACCCCGCCGGCGGGTCCCCCACGCCGGCCCGCGGTCCCCCCCATCATGGGCGGCCCGCGGCTGCTGAGCCCCTGCACGGCGCCCAGCCCGCCGCCCGTGTAGTCCTGCACGAACCAGCGGAAGCTCAGGATCTGCACCAGCACCGAGGGCAGCAGCACGAAGGCCAGGGTGAGGCCGCACCACACGTAGTCCCGCCGGCCGTAGTGGTGCAGCGCCAGCCACAGGTCCGTGCCCACATCCCCCAGCAGCACCAGCAGCGCCAGCACGATCCACAGGCAGTCCAGCCACGGCCGCT
>CADDXX010000109.1:256743-281989 GCA_902810485.1 Alauda arvensis
CACACTGCCCTGCCCCGGGTACGGACAGCGAGGGGATGCGCCGTGCCCCCGTCCGAGCTGGGAGGAGGCCTGGAGAAAGGGAGGATGAGGGGAGAACTCGGGGCGATCCGCAACTTCCTCGTGAGGGGAAGAGGAGGAGCAGGAGGCGCCGGGCTCTGCTCTCTGTGCTGGGCCGGGACGGGGGCCGAGGGAATGGCCGGGAGTTGTGGCAGGGGAAGGTTGGGTCGGGTACTGGGAAAAGGTTCCAGTCCCAGAGGGTGACTGGGCGCTGGAACAGCTCCTCAGGGAATGAATGGTCACAGCACCCAACCGGACAGAGCTCAAGGAGCGCTTGGACAACGCTCTCAGGCACAGGGTGGGATTGTTGGGGATGCTCCAGTCCAGGAGTTGGACTGGATGATCTTTGTGGGTTCTCTTCAGCTCAGCCTATTCTGTAATTCGCTGGACAACTTCTGTCCTCACAGGTCTCAATRCTCTCACAGGGAAGAATTTCTTCCTAAAATCCCACCCAGCCTTGCCCTCTTTCAACTTAAAACCGTTCCCCATTGTCCTGTCACTCCATGCCATTGTCCAATGTCCCTCTCCAGCTTTCTTGGTGCTCCCTCACAGAATCACAGAATTAGGTTGGAAAAGACCTCTGGTATCACCGAATCCAGCTGTTAACCCATGGGCATGAGCACGCCTAAATTGTATCCCCAAGTCCTACATTTCAATCTGTTTTGAAAACCTCCAGGGATGGAGGTYCCACCATCAGGTTGCCTTGGGCAGCCTGTTCCATTGCCTGACCACTCTTTCCATGAAGAATKTTTTTCCCAAACATCCARTCTAAACCTCCCCTGGTATAACTTGAGATCACTTCACAAAATAACAGAATCATTTAGGTTGGAAAACACRTCTGGAATCATTGAGYCCAACCTATGGCCAAACACCACCTTGTCAACCACAGCAGAGAGCTGAGTGCCATGTCCAGYCATTCCTTGAACACCTCCAGAGRTGGTGACTCCACTGGGCAGCCTGTTCCAATGGCTGGTCACCCTTTTTGTGAAGAAATTCCTCCTYATGTCCAACCTGAACCTCCTCTCCAGCCACATAAGACCCAGACTCTAAGATCTCCCCAGGGTTCTCTTCTCCAGGCTGAACAACCCCARTTCTCTCAGCCTTTCCTCATRGGAGAGGTGTTCMATYAYAAAATSTACACTGAATCAYAGAATRTKTGGAAGGGACACWCAAGTCCAACCCCTGACCTTTCATGGGACACCCCAACTATCCCATCCTGTGCCTGAGAGTGTTGTCCAAGTGCTCCTGGAGCTCTGGCAGCCTTGGGGCTGTTGCCCATTCCCTGGGGAGCCTGTTCAGTGCCTGACACCCTCTGTGGAAGAACCTTTCCCTGATATCCATCCTCTGGCACAGCTCCAGCTGTTCCCTGAGTCCTGTCCCTGTCACAGGGAGCAGAGATCAGGGCTGCCCTCAGGAGAAGCTGCAGCCCCGAGTGAGGTCTGACCTCCGTCTCCTCCAGCTGAACAAACCCAGCAACATCATTTGCTCCTCATATCGCCCCTGTGACCCTTCACCCTCTTCCTGGCTCTCCTCTGGACACTCAAAAAGTTCCATTGTGCTTCTTCCCCCAAGGCCCAAGTGCTGACACCACCATTGCCCAGATTCAGCTGGACCCCCTTGTGCTGACCCCATCCTGCTCCCAGATCAGCTCCCCAGTCCAGTGTCAACTGCCCTGTCCCTGTCACCTGCTCAAATCCCAGGATCACCACTCAGTTTATCCTCAGCCAGGCTGCTTTCCACCTTCCCACCTCCAGCAGGTCCCTGGCAGATCCAGGACCTCCTCTGGGCTTCTTTTTGCCTTTTCCCTTCCCATGRCTGTGCTGGGGAATGGGAGCTCCTGTCCCACCCCATCCCACAGGTCCCTCTCCAGTACTCAGAGGGTGGTGGAGCTGTGGCTTCCCCATCCCTGGAAAGGTTGGATGGGGCATGGAACAAGCTGGGATGGTGGAAGGTGCCYCTKTCCATGGCAGTGGGTGGCACTGGATGAGTTTTAAGGTCTCTCCCAACCCAAACCTTTCTGGGATTCATTCTCTGTTGATAACAGCTCTCCAAGCACACCTTGGCAYCCCAACCTCACACCACCTTGTTGCCTTTTCAAATCCCTCACCTTGGTGTCTTCCTGTCCTTCTCCTAACACAGGGATTCTCCATCCCCTCCTCTGCTCTTTGGCATTCCCTTACCCACTCTGGGGGACGCTGCTTTTCCCACCCTGCACTGAGAGAGTCAGGCAGGCTCTCCAAGGGCTCAGCTCTGTGCTGCAGAAACCTCTGGCAGGCTGAGGAGGCAGCTCCCGGCTCTGTTTTTGGGATCTGCCCCGAGCTGAGCTGTGCCCCAGGCAGCTGTTTCACTGAAGCACCCACKGGCAGTGTGGGAAAGCCAAATTCCAGGTCCTTTCCCTCCAGTTCCATGTTACACTKCTGTTCATTCATCATAACCATCTTTTCTGAGCTGTCTTGTGCTGTCCTCTGTAGGTTACAATCTCTCCTCTTTTCCATGTGTGTTTTTTTCCCCACTATTAAAGAGGAAGACTCCTTCCAGATGCTCCTTCTCCAGCAGCTGCTTCTGCCTCTTTCTATRGGAGTTTGAATTCTACCCTTTCTCYYTTTTTTTCCCTTTARACTGTGTCAAAATATCAGGGYTGAGAATGTCAGGATTCCAGAACTGGCTAAAAAAGTTGCTGCTTTGCAGTGTCTAAACTTCAACATGGAGAAAAAAGGAACAGCTCCAAGAAGGTAGAAAAATGCAGGTAAAATGCTTTTTCAGGGAGGAAAAAATAATTTAATCTTGAAGAAAAAGTRAGAGGACTTTCATATATTAAACAGGCTCTCTGTTTACACAGGGAAGGGTGTATTTGGTGTTTCTGGGTGATGYCAAAAGAGCTGAAAAGTTTTGTGAAGTCTGAAACAATACTGCTGGTTTTGAAATGGTTGGTATAGCAGGGAAACAGAAGAAAGAAAGCAGAAAGCAAAGCTTTGGTCATGATCCACGTGGATGCACCTGATGCACACCTGGATGTGGGCAAATTTCACTTGGGGTAAAACTCTGGCACGAAACTCTCCAAAGGGAGAAAACTGGTATTATTTATGATATTATATAATAGTGGGATCAGACACAACAGGATCCCACAGATCCCCATCATAAAGATTTCAAATATTGAAGATATTCCCTTCTTTTCTGCCAACTTCAGCTATTACAAGAATATGAAAATAAATAAGGGCAAAACCAGCCATCAGCCGAAATTATTTCATGTGCATAAGACAAGTATAAATATATATGTAACATCAACTCCCTCTCCTGATGGATACTTTCAAACCTAAATATGGATGCTCCTTCTCACAGCAGTAAGAAATAAGGACTCTGGGACCCATATTTTTGGGTGAGAAGCACCCAGATGAAGCTTCGACTTCTGTTTTGCAGTACAAGGAGATATAAATGGAAGCATCCCTCATTCCTCCGAACTTTSCTGTGCAGCACATTTGCCACATGTGATTAAAGAGAGATAAAAATCCCCAAAAATCCAAGACAACAGAGAAGTAAACAAACTATTTGGTGTTGTTAATTATCTAGAAGTGTAGGTGAACCAATAAGGGGGGCAGACGAGTCATCTGTTTTTGATCCAAAACCAACCCAAACTTGCTGGATGAGACATTCGGGTGGGAGAAGGCAGCAGTTTGAGGATTTCAGCATTGGCACGTGCAGTGGGAGAAGCAGCTGCTTGGGCAAGGGATGACACAATGACAAAACCCTGCTGGCACTGCCCCCAAACTCCTCGGTGCAGCTGTGGCCACCTGTGCTCCAGGAGGGTGAATTCCAGCTGCAGGGAAGAGCTGAGGGGTTGAKCAGAGCTCAGGACGATCTGCCTTTTTCTCCTGCGGGCTGGAAGAATTTGGCTTGTTTGGTTTAGCTAAAAAATGAGCCTGAGAGAAGGAATATGTTTTCCTGCCTATAAATACATCCTGGAAAATAAATGTGAGCGGAGGGAAAGGCGTTGGGACACTGAAGGGCAACGGTGGGAAAGTAAATGAGTAGCAACTGGCCATGAATATTTTTAGCCTGGAAATGGGAAGATCTTTCCAGTAGGAGTAGGGGAGACTGAAATAAAAAAGTAACTCGTTTAACACACAACTTCCTGATTTTCTCAAGGGAAAGGCATGCCAGCGTGGAGGGATAAACAGCCCTTTAAAGGGCTCCCATCCCAGATCATCTCTCCTTGGGAAGATCCTGTCCGTTTTGATGCGCGGAACGCGACGTTCCTTCCTGCTCCAGGGGATGAGTCATGGCTACATGACTCCGTGGGTGGCCAGAAGTGATATCTCCACCACTTACATCTTAATTCCTGATTATCCCATGATGTTCTCCAGCTCCTGCTCCCTCMCTGAGCACACAGCAGAGATGTCCCAGTCTCCCCACAACCCCCTGATTTCCCGGTTTCCCACAGCTGCAGCTCTGGGGTTGCTTTGGCCAAGGGCACGGAGGTGATGCTTTGCCCCTTTAGTTCTTTCCCTTGTAGTCCTGGCCCTCACAGAGAGCCAGAAGTCATTACTCAGAGCCTGCTTCTTTTATTAGCCAACACTGTGTATTTTTAGGGATTTTGTGGAAGTTGTGAGTGTCAATCACACCCATGTTGAGATCTCTCAACTCATATTTTTGAGAGGAGAGAGCTTTTCTCGGCACTCAAGCAGCATCCCACGCTTCCATCACGCTGGAGGCACTTGTGGCCAGAGCTCTGGGTAAACTCTGGGTGACCCCAAGATCTGCAAGTATTTATAAAACATGTTTAGCCAGGGTTTTTCCCTCACAGCACTCGAGGCTGATCTGTCTGTGCCTTGCATTTCATTCTCCTGATGTTCTCCAGGAGCACCAGGGAGGCACCGGGAAGGGGAGGCATCTTTGGTGCTCCAGCAGCACCCCAGCATGGGATCACAACCTCCTTGTGCTGCTTGGTGAAAGGCTTTTTTCATCCTGATCAATACCCTGACTGAGCTGTGTGGTCTTCCATCTCCCAGGCATTTCTTCAGATCAGGGGAACAAACACTAAATATAGAGAGGCATGYAAGCCAGAATCAGAGTTGTGTAAATCTGGAACTATCTCATTTAAATAACTGGGGGATGGATCCAGCTGAGTGTTTGGTGTACGTGGAGTACAGATAATTACAATTAATGGGGATTTACTTTAAGCAAAGTAGGTCAGAAAAAAAAAAAGTGCCATCTTATTGTGTCATTAGTTTCCATCCATTACTTCCATGTTGTTTGCTCGGTTCCCAAGTCAAACGAGTGTGGGCTGACAACCTCGCAAGCTCAACTTGGTATTGTCTCTAAAAATCAAACTGCATTATTTCTGCCTCATGCATCATCACTAACAATAAARCATCCTCTGCTGGAATATAGCAGGTGGCTTTTTTATTCATGCATGAGGCAGAAAAAGCTCCAGCTTCCGTTGCCACGACGTTCATGTCTCCACAGGATCAAAAGTTGGATGTGTTGGTAAACTCAGYAGTCATTGTGTGAGCTTGACTTAGAAGACTCACTTAGGCCAGTCCTTCTGTTGATTAGCTTTGTTAACTTCTATTAGTCTCTTTGAATGCTATGTGCATAACCAGGGGAGGATCAGCAGGATGCTGCTTTTACTGCCACTTGTCTCCCTTTGGCAGCACTGTCATAGAATCATGGAATCCCAGAATGGTTTGGGTTGGAAGTGATTTCTTAATGCTCATTCTGTTCCACCCCCTGCCATGGGCTGGGACATCTTTCACTATCTCAATTTGCTCCCTGTCCAGCCTGGCCTTGGACACTTCCAGGGATCCAGGGGCAGCCACAGCTTCTCTGGGCACCCTGTGCCAGGGCCTTATCACCCTCAATGTAAAAAACTCATTTCTCGTATCTAGTCTGAACTGACTCTCCTTCAGTCTAAAGCCATCAATCCTTGTCCCTTTTGTCCCCATCTGTCTTACAGGTCCTCTCCTCTTCAAATACTAAAAGACTGCAGTGAGCTCTCCCTGGATCCTTTTCTTCTCCAGGGGAGCACCCCCAGCTCTCCCAGCCTGGCTCCAGAGGGGCTCCAGCCCTTGGAGCATCTCCATGGTTTCCTCTGGTCTCTCTCCATCAGCTCCACGTCCTTCTGCTGTGTCCTCAGATCTGGAGGCAGCTGTGCAGGTGGGGTCTCACCTGAGAGGGGCAGAATCCCCCCCTCCCCTGCTGCCCACACTGGGGGATCAGCCCAGGGYGTGGGGAGTTTCTGAGATGTGAGAGCACATGGCCAGGGCATGTCCAGCTCTCACCCAGCACTTTGGGACCCTGGGCTCTCTAGGAATGGTGCAGAAGGTCCAAAGKGTTCTCCATTGAAAAGCCAGTTCACAGCCATTGTAAGAGCTGCCTCTAAGACAGAGTGAGGAATGTTTGGTGAACCTTTCCAATTCCTTCTCTTTTATACCAAAGGCTTCATTTTTGGGTTTTCATTTTAGCAATGCAGTTGACTGGTAAGGGATGTCAGTGACTGCCAATCACTGTGTTAGTCCTTCCTGATCATARAATCATGGAATCACTGAATGTTTTGGGTAGCAAGGGACCTTGAAAACCATCTTGATSTATTCCCTGCCATGGGTTGGGAATCTCCCMCTAGACCAGGTTGTTCAGAGCCTSATCCAGCCTGGATTTAAACAACTGAACGTGGTTTGGTCTCACAGCTGGACCAGGTGCTTCAYTTCCAGTCCCTTAGAAGTCCCTGAAACATGTTCAGGTCCTCAAGTGTTACAGGATAAAGCCTGAATACCAATTCCCCACTAAATATGAAATTATATGAATCCCAGACTTGTRTCTGTTGGACAGAAATGTTACATTTAAATCACTTTACACCTCCTGACAAATTTAAGAATTCGTATGGTCTTGAGACTTGTGCATTAGTGAACTTCACCATTCCTGTTATCTAGATCTCACCTGCAGTGCCAGGGTTTATTCAGCTCTCCTCAGGCTCCCTTTAATCTCCTGAGAGCTGCAGCTGTTTTCAATTATGACTGAGCATCAAAAGGAGCCTGTCTGCTCTCTCTGCTTCCCCCAAAATGCCTTTGTGGGACACCATTTCAATGCCATCAGCTGACCCAGTGRCATTGCATGGTGGCTCCYGGGGAGTGGGGCTGGCCAGGGGAGRGTGACTCCAGGATTTCCRTCCTGCCTGCCTTTTCTGGAAGTGCTKGCAGCTTTCCCATTAAACCAAACATTGGGATAATCCCCTCAGTCCTGCCCCTCAAGGAACTGGTTACCCAGTAGGAAGGGGCAACGTGACTTCATGAGCCAAGGAAGGTGGTGAGCAGTGCAGGGAGCTGTGTTTCTCCCCTTGGAGAAGCATTAACAGCTCAGGCCTCCAGTCTGCTGGACTTGCTCGGTGCTTTTCCAAGCTGGGATTTAGGAAAAGTGGCTACACAGCATTTCCTACTTCCCCCCATGGGATTCCAGTGATTTAATTGGCTCTGAAGGGCAGGGATGTGTCTCAAGGAGTAGCTGGCTGCTGTTGTCAGTGTGCCACGCTGCTCCTCAGAGCTCAGTGAAAAATAAACTTAYCAGGCAGTGCTTCCCCTCCCAAGCAGGGGGAAGKTTGGCCCCTGTGCCAGTGGGAAGTGTGGGTAACATCCAGTTTTTCTGTTCTTCTGGGTCCCTGGAATAGCCARWGTGGAGCCATGGGCTGTGGGAGGATGTGGRGCTGGATTTCACACCTTGGCTGAGGTCAGGTGTATTCCTTGTAAAATGATYCCCCTTCCCACAGTCCCTGATGCTTGATTTTTGTATAACTGATAATCACTGAATCACAGAATGGTTTGGGCTGGAAAGGACCTAAAAGTTCATCTCCTTCCATGCCCTGCCTTTAACAGGGACACCTCCCACTATCCCAGGTTGCTCCAAGCCCTATCCAACCTGGCCTTGGACACTTCCAGGGATCCAGGGGCAGCCACAGCTTCTCTGTGAAACCTGTGCCAGGGCCTCACAGCCAAGAATTCCTTCCCAATGTCCCATCCATCCCTGCCCTCTGGCAGTGGGAAGCCATTCCCTGTGTCCTGTCCCTCCAGGTCCTCATCCCMAGTCCCTCTCCAGCTCTCCTGGAGCCCCTTTAGGCTCTGGAAGGGGCTCTGAGATCTCCCTGGAGAGTTTTTCTTCTCCAGAAGAAAACCCCCAGCTGTCCCAGCCTGGCTCCAGAGCAGAAGGAATCTTCAGAGCATCTCCATAGCATCCTCTGGATTCAATCCAACAGCTCCATGTCCTTCAAATATTGGAGGCCCCAGAGCTGGAAGCAGCTCCTCAAGTGGGGTCTCATGATGCTGCAAACCTCCCCCAAACYTCTGAATGTAACAGAATATTTTCTTGTCTTTAACACTGTCACTGCAGTGTCACTGTCACTACAGTGAATTGTTAATTAAATGCATGACCTTTTATGTCAAACCAAATTTAGACAGGAGGGTGTACAAATTCGAATATACCTGGGTTTCCCCCTGGAAAAAAGTCAAGGAAAAGGTGAGTGGTGACTGCAGCTTCTTCCATCTCCCTCTGGCTGAAACATCAGCCCAAGCATTGCCTCTTTCCAATGTGGGATGCTGCTCTTTGGTGTTTTTACTTCTCTTCTTGGTCTTTCCTGCAGACAAAGCACTGCAGAGAAACCACCTTCCCCTGATTCCCTGCTGATCTTCTGAGATCCTCCATGGCCCATTTCCCTAAAGCTCTGTCCACACCAAGTCTTCTTGCTTTTCTCTCCTTTTTCATGCTGAGGACAGAATTTCCATTTGCATTTTATTCCTGTTGTTTGTGGCCTGAGCTTTGGAGTTGTCCTGTGCGAGGCCAGGTGTTGGATTTTGATGAACCTCGCGGGTCCCTCCCATCTCAGGATGTTCTTTAATTCTGTGTTGGTGACACCTTTGCAGCCCTTCTCTTCTCYCCATGCAGCACTCAGGATTCTGATTTTTGTGTCCTTTTGCACTCAGTAAATCTGTAAAACTTCTGCCCCTRCCTTGGCTCCACTTCAACCACCACTTGTCCCACTTTGGTCCTGAGTGGGAAYGTAGAGTCTCARAAAGGTTTGGGTTGGAAGGGACCTTCAAAATCATSTARTTCCAGTCCCCTGCCAGGGATCTTCCCATCCCATGACTTTGTCCTCTCCTAGATCAGCTTCTCTTGGCAGAAACAGGCTCCAGTTCCAGGCAACAACATAGAATTTTTACCKGTTTTGGGGAAATCTGTTCACCTGCCTTTGCCACTTGGCATGATGTGTAAGGAGATGGGGCATAAACACCGTTTATCCCATAATGGAGCAGAACTCTTCTTTGCAGGATAACAAACACTCCCTTTTTTTTYCTTTCCCTTACTCTCCCACAGTATTAAAAGCATCAGCAATTCCCCTTCTCTATTTTTAAATGCTTTTAATTAATTTGGCTTTGCGCAGGTCATTTAATAACTCRGGGGAAGGATGGGATTTGCCCAGCTTGAAATGGATGCTGGAAGTCTCTCATCTCTCTGTGGCAAAAATCACCACGTGGCTGTTGCAGRCAACATCTCAGAGTTAAGCCTGGCTATTCTGAAGTCCTGGTTCACTCTGTGCTTTCTGATATGTGCAGCCACCAGCATTTCCAGCTTTGCCAAGTGCTCTTATCATCTCTTCCATCTGCCAGCACACACAGTATTTCTGAATCTGTTAATTAAGGAACTCAAGTTTTGCCCTAAGACAACCAGAGTAACTGGTTCAGTTTCTTTGCAGGGAAAACTGATGCCTGCCTTGTCCATAATTACCTAAATTGTTGAGAAAAAAAAAAAAAAAAGAGAGATTCTGCTTTCACGTTGATTCAGTTTTGTAATTTCACTGCTGGGGCTAAGTGTGGTGCCCATTTAAATTATCTCCTGCTCTCATTTTACTCAAGACATGTTATTTGCTAACAAAGATTCAACATGGAARAACTGGAAGGTGACAACCACCTCCTTCATCAATGCAAATGACAATAATCTCCTCTCCTCCAGTGTGTAAATATAAACACTGAATCATCCCAGACAGAAATACCCTCCTGCATTTRGAAATATGAATGTGCAAAGGAGACACCTGCTCTCATTTGTGGTGTCATAAAACTCAAGTTTATCCAGTGGTTCCATGGCAAATCACTCAGGAGTTCAGCAGCAGCGTGGACACAGGCTAAAAGTGTCCCCAGTGTTTATTGCAAGGATGTGGACATTCTTCACCTTTTGGTTACACTTGCACTTGGAAAGAGAAGATTCATTTCCCTTCTTGCCAAATTATTTGAATTATTTATTTTAAAAACCAGCCCATACAATTCCACTATGATTTATTTTTTCTAATAGCTCTTTGATATTGTTAATAGCCTCTACATAACTTCCAAAGCAACATCAAACCTTCCACAAGGGATCATCTCTTGGACTAAATGCAGAGGCTGCTGCTGAGGGTGATCTCAGGGTGTTGCTCCTTTTTGTCAGACACTCAGCTGGTGGAAGAGCACGTGGAAGTCTCAGACTTGGAGATGTTCAGTTCTGTAGCTGACAGCACTTGAGTTCAACCACAAAATCCCAGAATGGTTTGGGTTGGAGAGAAATACAAAGATCATCCCCTTCTAACCCCTGCCTTGGGCAGGGACACCTTCCACTATCCCAGGTTGCTCCAAGCCCCATCCAGCCTGGCCTTGGACACTTCCAGGGATCCAGGGGCAGCCACAGCTTCTCTGGGACACCTGTGCCAGGGCCTCACCACCCTCACAGGGATTAATTTCTTCCCAATGTCCCATCCAACCCTGCACTGTGCCAGTTTAAAGCCATTCCCTCTTGACCAACTTTTGAAGAAGACTATGAAAGTTTGTGACTTCAGAGGATCTGCTGTTGGCAGTGACCTCTTTGCCTCCTGAATCCCCATGAATCCTCTCAGTGGCACTGGGCAAGCTCCACCCAAATGTGATATTTAACAGGAGCACTGCAGACCCACAGCCCCCTGCCCCCTGTGACAGACCCTGCACAAGAGGAGCATCCCCAGGGCTCAAATATTTCTCATCCCCACTCGGGAGCTGTTGGAAGAGCCCAGAAGCGTGAGCATCTTTGTGGGGTCTGGGTCTGAAAGCTATTTTGGTAGATGTGAGGGTCCAGCTGTGGTGTGAAACATCTCTGAGGGGCTGAGAATGCAAAAAAAAAAAACTTCGTCAAAATTCTCGAACAAGAGGAGAAAACCCTGTCAGAAAAAGAGCACAGGGGCAGTTCCTGCTGAGCTGCTTTTTGCACGAGAACATTAAACCTAAATGCATAAAATAACACCATCCTTCTTCTAAGAGTCTGTATCATAGAATCACAAAAGGGTTTGGTTGGGAAGGACCTTGAAGATCATCTCACTGCAAACCCCTGCTGAGGGCAGGGACACCTTCCACAGACCAGCTTGCTCCAAGCCACTGCTTCCTCAACAAAATTCATCAATAAACCTGCACATTGCTCCGTGAATCTTGCAGAGAAGACAAAAAAATAACAACTCCAAAGCCAACCCTTCTCTCACCCTGCTGAAAACCCAAATTCTCCAGGCTCTGCTGGCTTCTGTTTTCATTCCTCCTCGTGCTTGCAGCCATTCTTTTCTCCACAAGGATGGGTGTTTAGATGCTCGCCTTCTCATCAGCCACAATTACAGCCTTTTCCAGCATCTTCTGCTGCCAAATTGGAGGGGTGGGGGGGGTGGGAAAGAGAGAAAAGGTTTTAAAAAATAACAGGGAGAGGCTAATGCTTGCAAAGACATATGTGTTTAGTGTTGTTGGCAGATTTGTAAACTTATTAGTGCCTCCACACACCATGTAATTAAGATCTACTGGTAATTAGTCAATAGTTAAAAATAGGGGTTGGGATTGTGCTGCCGAAAACGCCTACAAAATAATGTGTTCTCTGCTCTCAAGATGCAGTGAGAGTCTCTAAAAAAATGTTAATTTAAAAAATATGTCTTCGTTTCAGAAGCTTTTTTTTTTTTTTTAGCAAAGGAGATTTTGGAGAGTTTGTGTGTGTGCATGTGTGCATGCAACCCATTTATCTTTCCACATTTAAGCGTGTTTGTGTGATGTCCAAAGAGCCTGGCTGCACGTTTTGTCTGGGATAAAAACATTAAACCACAGAACTGCGTGGAGACGGAGCGGGAGCTATTCTCATTTGCCCATTCCCATTGGAAGGAACCTGCTCATCAAAGGAAACTGTTCAGAAATCCATGGGAGTGGCAGATGTGCAGCACCGTGGGGCAGATGTCTGGTGTTTGGAGAGCCGTGTGCGTGTGTTTTCTAAATATTAAGGGATTACCACAGCCTGTGGATATAATCCTTCAGTAACCTGGAATGCCAAAGACAGCACAAAAGCTCTCGTGCCTTGTAGCAAACAATTTGGCCAAACCTGGAAGAGCAGGTTGGAAGTCACTTTATCCCATGAAAGAAGACCCAAAAGAGGTGATGTGGTTTTTTTTTTAAGATTTCCTAACTCCTGCTGGATAACGTGCTCCGGAGCTGTGAGAGCTGCTGGTGGTGTTCTGAAAGGAACGTCTCATTTGGCTGTCATAAGCAATCTGGGGTGATTTGTTGTGCAGACAGGCATTTGTCTCAAGTAATCCAAAGGGCTTATTGTGATTGCCTGTTGGATCCAAGGAGCGTGGAGTCGACTCGGTGGGGGATTCGTTTGTTCTGCTCCCAAACCTCTCCTAAATCTTGCCTTCTGTCATGTCAATGGGTTTGTCAGGCCACCCTCAGACAGCAGCACTGCTTTGGGGACATTCACCTTTGCCAAGCAGAGCTGGTGGCTGTGGTGGTAGAGCTGCTCCTGAAGTGCCTGTGGAGAGGGGAATTCTGCTCCAGGAAAGACACTGAACTTTGGTTTGTGCTCTGGAGAGAAGCAGCTGTTGTTGACCTCAGGAGGAAAAAAAAAACCCTACTCCAAATCCAGGGTAAAGCAGAAAAGACCAAGCCTGGACCRTCCTACCAAGGATAATAAAGTTATTCCATGGGTTGTTCATGAGTTCATAGAGTAATGGAATGGGTTGGGTTGGAAGGGACATAAAAATCCTCATTGCAACCTCCTGCCATGGGCAAGGACACCTTCCATTATCCCAGGTTGCTCCAAGCCCCATCCAACCTGGCCTTGGAGACTTTCAGAGATGGAGCAGCCACAACTTCTCTGGGCTGTGCCAGGACCTTCCCACCCTCACAGGGAACAATTTCCTCCCAATATCCCATCTAACCCTGCCCTCTGTCAGTGTAAAACCTTGTCCTGCCTCTCCAGGCCCTTGTAAATGGAATTTCTCCAACTTTTCCTGGTGGCTCCTTTTAGCCACAGGAACACCACAATTATGTCANAGGGCCTCCCCACCCTCACAGGGATTAATTTCTTCCCAATATCCCATCCAACCCTGCACTGTGCCAGTTTAAAGCCATTCCCTCTTGACCAACTTTTGAAGAAGACTATGAAAGTTTGTGACTTCAGAGGATCTGCTGTTGGCAGTGACCTCTTTGCCTCCTGAATCCCCATGAATCCTCTCAGTGGCACTGGGCAAGYTCCACCCAAATGTGATATTTAACAGGAGCACTGCAGACCCACAGCCCCCTGCCCCCTGTGACAGACCCTGCACAAGAGGAGCATCCCCAGGGCTCAAATATTTCTCATCCCCACTCGGGAGCTGTTGGAAGAGCCCAGAAGCGTGAGCATCTTTGTGGGGTCTGGGTCTGAAAGCTATTTTGGTAGATGTGAGGGTCCAGCTGYGGTGTGAAACATCTCTGAGGGGCTGAGAATGCAAAAAAAAAAAACTTCGTCAAAATTCTCGAACAAGAGGAGAAAACCCTGTCAGAAAAAGAGCACAGGGGCAGTTCCTGCTGAGCTGCTTTTTGCACGAGAACATTAAACCTAAATGCATAAAATAACACCATCCTTCTTCTAAGAGTCTGTATCATAGAATCACAAAAGGGTTTGGTTGGGAAGGACCTTGAAGATCATCTCACTGCAAACCCCTGCTGAGGGCAGGGACACCTTCCACAGACCAGCTTGCTCCAAGCCACTGCTTCCTCAACAAAATTCATCAATAAACCTGCACATTGCTCCGTGAATCTTGCAGAGAAGACAAAAAAATAACAACTCCAAAGCCAACCCTTCTCTCACCCTGCTGAAAACCCAAATTCTCCAGGCTCTGCTGGCTTCTGTTTTCATTCCTCCTCGTGCTTGCAGCCATTCTTTTCTCCACAAGGATGGGTGTTTAGATGCTCGCCTTCTCATCAGCCACAATTACAGCCTTTTCCAGCATCTTCTGCTGCCAAATTGGAGGGGTGGGGGGGGTGGGAAAGAGAGAAAAGGTTTTAAAAAATAACAGGGAGAGGCTAATGCTTGCAAAGACATATGTGTTTAGTGTTGTTGGCAGATTTGTAAACTTATTAGTGCCTCCACACACCATGTAATTAAGATCTACTGGTAATTAGTCAATAGTTAAAAATAGGGGTTGGGATTGTGCTGCCGAAAACGCCTACAAAATAATGTGTTCTCTGCTCTCAAGATGCAGTGAGAGTCTCTAAAAAAATGTTAATTTAAAAAATATGTCTTCGTTTCAGAAGCTTTTTTTTTTTTTTTAGCAAAGGAGATTTTGGAGAGTTTGTGTGTGTGCATGTGTGCATGCAACCCATTTATCTTTCCACATTTAAGCGTGTTTGTGTGATGTCCAAAGAGCCTGGCTGCACGTTTTGTCTGGGATAAAAACATTAAACCACAGAACTGCGTGGAGACGGAGCGGGAGCTATTCTCATTTGCCCATTCCCATTGGAAGGAACCTGCTCATCAAAGGAAACTGTTCAGAAATCCATGGGAGTGGCAGATGTGCAGCACCGTGGGGCAGATGTCTGGTGTTTGGAGAGCCGTGTGCGTGTGTTTTCTAAATATTAAGGGATTACCACAGCCTGTGGATATAATCCTTCAGTAACCTGGAATGCCAAAGACAGCACAAAAGCTCTCGTGCCTTGTAGCAAACAATTTGGCCAAACCTGGAAGAGCAGGTTGGAAGTCACTTTATCCCATGAAAGAAGACCCAAAAGAGGTGATGTGGTTTTTTTTTTAAGATTTCCTAACTCCTGCTGGATAACGTGCTCCGGAGCTGTGAGAGCTGCTGGTGGTGTTCTGAAAGGAACGTCTCATTTGGCTGTCATAAGCAATCTGGGGTGATTTGTTGTGCAGACAGGCATTTGTCTCAAGTAATCCAAAGGGCTTATTGTGATTGCCTGTTGGATCCAAGGAGCGTGGAGTCGACTCGGTGGGGGATTCGTTTGTTCTGCTCCCAAACCTCTCCTAAATCTTGCCTTCTGTCATGTCAATGGGTTTGTCAGGCCACCCTCAGACAGCAGCACTGCTTTGGGGACATTCACCTTTGCCAAGCAGAGCTGGTGGCTGTGGTGGTAGAGCTGCTCCTGAAGTGCCTGTGGAGAGGGGAATTCTGCTCCAGGAAAGACACTGAACTTTGGTTTGTGCTCTGGAGAGAAGCAGCTGTTGTTGACCTCAGGAGGAAAAAAAAACCCTACTCCAAATCCAGGGTAAAGCAGAAAAGACCAAGCCTGGACCATCCTACCAAGGATAATAAAGTTGTTCCATTGGTTGTTCATGAGTTCATAGAGTAATGGAATGGGTTGGGTTGGAAGGGACATAAAAATCCTCATTGCAACCTCCTGCCATGGGCAAGGACACCTTCCATTATCCCAGGTTGCTCCAAGCCCCATCCAACCTGGCCTTGGAGAATTTCAGGGATGAAGCA
Organism: Alauda arvensis; assembly: GCA_902810485.1. Lineage (NCBI taxonomy): Eukaryota > Metazoa > Chordata > Aves > Passeriformes > Alaudidae > Alauda > Alauda arvensis. Next base: position 272,561 of record CADDXX010000109.1, read on the forward strand.
GCCACAGCTTCTCTGGGCACGCTGTGCCAGGGCCTCCTCACCCTCACAGGGAACAATTTCCTCCCAATATCCCATCTAACCCTGCCCTCTGTCAGTGTAAAACCTTGTCCTGCCTCTCCAGGCCCTTGTAAATGGAATTTCTCCAACTTTTCCTGGTGGCTCCTTTTAGCCACAGGAACACCACAATTATGTCACCCCAAAATCTTCCAGGCTGCACAATCCCTACTCCCTCCTTCCTCTCAGAAGAGGTGCCCCATTCTCTGGTCATGTTGGTGCCTCTTCTGGATTCACTCCAACCCCTGTCCTTCCTGTGCTGGGGACCCCAGGTGTGTCCCCAGCGTCCCCCTCTGAGCATCCCTGTTACCCAGACACCTGGCACTGGTACCTTTGAGTTCACAGTAGGATTTGTAGAAATGTTTCTTTGATGCTGAAAATTAATTTCATTTTTGTTGTGTTCAACTGTGGAGAGTGAGTATTCTGCCCAGAAACCTCAATAGCCATTGAAACCTATTTTCAAATACCTTTTTCAGGTATGAATGTGTCCATTCCCTTTCTCAAGTCCTCTTTCCCTGGTTAAGTGTGGCAGTTCACCAGCACAYGGCAAATACTTTGGGAATGTCAAAGTTCTCTACACAGAACCCATGAGCAGAGTGATGATATATGRTGGCAAGTTAAATGTATAGATGTTCATTGGGGATGCAGTTTGTTTTTAATAAAAAAAAATCACTCATTAGGAAAAAAACAAAGAATCCAAACAAAATATAGAATCACAGAATGGTTTGGGTTGGAAAGGACTTCAAAGATCATCTCATTCCATAAGCAGGGACATCTTCCTCTAAAGAAGTTTGCTCAAAGCCTCGTCCTCAAAGCCCAACCCCAAATAAAGTGAAGCMAACAATCTTTGAACAGAGAGTGCCTTTAAGACTTCCCTTCTCTGGGAGCTGTGCCTGCCATCCCCAGCTTTACCTGGGAGAAGACATTGATAGGATGTCTTGTGTCTCCTTGGGGTCTAGTAGAAGCTGTTGGAGGGATGAAGGAGTTGTTGGAGCAGATAGGAATGGTAAAAACACAAAAAATCAGAGATGGGCACGCTGAGGGTGTGATCTCCCCAGCCTTATTTCCTCAAGAAACCAGAACAACATAAAAAAAACCCCTTTATTCCCTCAGCTCTTTTCTGCTTCACTTCTTCCAGCTCTTCTATAAATCCCCATCCCCAAATCTCACTGTCCAGCCTGGGCTCACTYGGGACTCAGACACATCCTGCAGCATCGCCTCGGGGTGGATGCACTTCTCTCCTGGAGCAAATCTCCATTTACCAGCTGATCAGCCACCTCTGGGGAGCACCAGTCCATCCCCACTCGTGCCAGAGCTTGGGGAGAAGTCACTTGATGAGAACTGCTGGGGTGTGAGGGCCTCTGGGGCACGCAGCTGCCAAGGCTGGACAGTGACAGAGCTCTCAGAGGGACTCGGGACATCTGCACAGCCTGCAAAATCCTGCAGGGCTCGAGGGCTGGGAATAGGAAACCACTGCTGGTCTGTGCTGGGATGTGAGCTAGGGAGAAAAGCCTGCTTGAGGCAAATGGCAATGAGTTCAGGGAGTCCTCTGGGGTGAAAATGTGTGGAAAGTGGAATTATGAAAGACAAATAAGTGTTTTCCTTGATCTTACTTTTCTTATAGCACCATGCTAAGGGCCGACAGTGGGGAGAAAACGTGAGGTGAATCCTTGATTTCACAGGATCATACAGGTTGGAAAAGCCTTCAGAGGGCATCAAGTCCACACTTGGACCACTTTGTCAACTAAGCAAGAGCACTCAGTGTCACTTCCAGCTGCTCCTTGAGCACCTCCAGGGATGGTGATTCCACCATCTCCCTGGGCAGCCTGTCCCAATTTTTTAACAACCTATTTTGTAAAGAAAGTCGTCCTGGGGTGGAAAAAATTTGAAGCAATCAGGCTGCTGTGATGCTCCTGGGGCACCCTGCTTCCCTGGAGGAGGCACAGAACCAGGATGGCCCAGGGTGAGGAGAGGCTGGAGCAGCCCCTGTGCTCCTGTCCCTGCAWTGCACAGCCCGTCAGGGTTTGCTTCCCAGCGACGTCTCCTCTTCCCAGTCTGGAGTTTTGCTTTGAAAGGCAGTTCTGGTGACTCTGATTTGTGGTGACAGCAACTTCAGTGGCATTTAAAGAGACTGGGAGGAAGAGATAAATAAGCTTGAAGATTGCTTAATAAAGCAGTGGGRGAATTGTTCTTCCCTGTGAGGTTCCTGAACACGAAGCCAGGCGTGGGAATTCGTCTCGCCTTGTTTTAGCCATCCACAAGTTGGACATCTTCCTTGTCCAAGCAGATCCTTCAGAGTTTCTCTGGAGGATTTGGAGAGGATGTTGGCACAACTGGAAGGGAATTCCCCTCCCTGTTTTGGGCATGTGTTTTGGGACAGGAGTCACCAGGCTCTGGAGGTGCCCATCCTTTTTTCTGCTGACTGCACAGAAATTTCACTTTTAGAGGAGTGAAATCAGGCAAGAGCAACCCAGATCAGATAAGAGAAGAAGCTTGTCCAGAGATAGATCCTTTGATTAGGTGACACTTTGAGTCTTGCTTCTCAGTTTGCCAGAGAGCCAGGAAAGGTGATTTTGGTCTTTGGGAAGCATCACAAACTGCTCCTTGTGTCATCTCCCATGGGAAACTCAGCCAGAACCAGAGAAACCCAGCCCCTGCTCTGCTCAGGGGATGGGCAGTGCAGCACAGAGGGAACCCCACGGAGGTCGAGCAAAGCTGGAGGACAGCAAGGACTCCTCAAAGAGAAGTGTGAGGAGCTCAGCTCTCTGCTGGCTGGGCTGATCAGAAGGGGCACGAGGGAGTCTGCAGCACAAACGCTCAGGTTGAGCCTCGGAGAGGATAACAAGCTCTGGCATTTTTAGGGCAGAATGGAAAGAAGCTTGCAAACAATAACACTTGATCTAAATTTTACAGGTCACTGTACTTGTAGTGGGGCAACTGTCCAGGTAAAGACTGCAAAGCTGGGCCTGTTGAATGAGACCTACCTACGCTCAAAAAGTTCTCAACTGTCCTTCCAGCACCAGCAGAGATTGTGCAGGCTTGACTAATCACTCTGCAGCACCTGTAATGTTTCACCTGCAGAGAGGAAAGAATTCCCGTTCCTCTGAGACATTCCCATCCCTGTCTTGTTGCTGTGGACTCCCTGTCCCTGGAGATGTTCAGTCCCGGGCTGGGCAAGGATCTGATTTAGTGGAAGGTGTCCCAGCCCATGGCAAGGGGTTGGGACTGGATGTTCCCTAAGGTCCCCCCCGCCAAGAGAAAACATTCCATGATTCTGTGATTGAATAAAGACAGAGTTAATTCACAGACCTGAACCTGATGAACAGTCCAGGCAATGGCAGAGGGAATGGTTTTAAATTAGGAGAGGTTTCGTTTAGAGATCAGGAGGGAATTGTTCCCTGTGAGGAACCTRGSACAGGGTGCCCAGAGAAGCTGTGGCTGCCCCTGGATCCMYGGMAGTGTCCAAGGCCAGGCTGGACAGGGCTTGGAGCASCCTGGGACCGTGGAAGGTGTCCCTGCWCAKGGCAGRGATCAGAYTAGATAAGATTTTACRTCCCTTCCAAGCCATTCTGTGGCTCTATGATCCTGCTGATCCTGCTCAGGACAGGTCAGAAATCCCCCCAAAGAGGTCTCCAGGTGAGAATGGCGCTCATTGCTCTTTCCAGTCACCGCTGCACCAGGTGCTGCGAGGCTGCAGCGCCCGGAGTGTGGCTGCTCATGAATTGACATTCCAGGGAGGAGCTGCCGGTTCCACTCCCGTGAGCAAGTTTCCCTCCTCTCCGTGGCTGCAGCTCCCGGCTGCCAGGAGGATTTGGTGCAAGGTGGTGGGGCCAGCAGGGTGAGAGGAAGCAAAAGTCCTGTTTTCAGGAATTGTGTCACTCCAGGGACAAGCACACACCCCGCTCCTTGCTCCGAGTTTCTCACAGGGAGTCCAACAACCTTGGGCTGCTCATGGGTGCTTTCAGGATATCRTGTACACCACTGCTTCCACCTCCTTGTCAGCAGCTCTTTCATCACTTCCTGATAAACAAAAGCATTTAAATCCTTATCTCTTATCATGTCTGAGGCGTGTCTGCGTGGCAGAATATCCAAGCCAGCTCCCAGTGCCACTTGTTTCGAGGAGCACAGATGGGCTTCAGGTTAATTTTAGGTGTAATATTCTGCTGAATCAGGATCTTCCCCTGCAAAGGACAATGTCTAAGGTACAGAGAGGGCAGTGCAAGGACACATCCCTGTCGCTGCAGGGGACACAAGCTAACGCTGTTTTTGCAGGAGAAAACGTGCATGGAAGGACCTCACAGCTTCCTCCTGCAAGTCTGCCTTGGTTGTTGATAGAGGGTGACCTGGGAGCTGGAACTCACCTGAGGGTCAAAGCCATGACAGCCACCCAGCTTGAGGAGGGATTTCTGTGTTTTCAATGGATTTTCTGTTCCTGTTGTTCATCCATCCATCCTGGGGCCATGCGTGGGCCTCACTCMATCCAGCCCTTGGATTTTTCCTGCCAGATGGGGATGTATTCACCTCTACATTTCCTAAATTTTCTAAAGCTCTTGAACCACAGCTCGTGTCCCAACAGGTGAGTTATGCCACAAGGTCCCTTTGGAAGCATCACTGCTGGGAAGCAGGATCACAGAATSATGGAATGGTTTTGGACAGAAGGGAACTTGGGGATCATGTCATTACAACACCCTGCTATGGGCAGGGACACCTTCCACTTTCCCTGTCCAGCCTGGCCTTGGACACTTCCAGGGATCCAGGGGCAGCCCCAGCTTCTCTGGGCACCCCACGCCAGGACCTCAGCACCCTCTGAGCAAACAGTTTTTTCCTAACTCTTCCCTCCATCAGTTTGAAGCTTCTCCACTTCTCCTATCACTCCATGCCCTTGCCAAAAGTCCCCCTCTCTCTTTTCTATAAGCTCCCATTAATTACTGGAAGGTCACAATGAGGTTTCCCTTCCCAGACTCAACAGCCCCTGCTTTTTCAGCCTGTTTTCCTAGGAGAGGTGCTCCAGCCCTCAGATCATTTTGGTGGCCTCTTCTGCCCCAGTTTCTCAGGACCTCTCCTTTTTCCTTCAGAAGGGGCTGGATGTGGCCCCAAAAACACCCTCCCCAAGTGTGCTGTGTGTGTTTTGTGGACAGAGATGAACCATGGCTCTCTCAGCACTGCAGCAAAGCCTGTTTTCCGTGGTTCCCCCTGTGCTTTCCCCCAGAGCTCAGGGAATTGTGGCTGTGGGTGTGTTTGACAGTGTGAAGGCAGAGTAACAGCCTGGGCCCTGCTGGGAAATCCTGTGCCTGCCTGGTGCTGGCTGCTGACGTCGGGGAGCTGCAATCCTGACAGGACCAGAGGTGATGCCTTCATTTCCAGGTGCTCCTGCTCTCTCAGCTGTTCGCCTCCCGAAATCTCTCCTCATTGCTACGTGTGAAAACCTCCAGCGCTGTGTGAAATTGCTGGGGATCAGATGGGAGCAGATCCCTGGCGCTGGCTTTCAACAGGATGTTTCAGTAGGATGTTTCAGTAGGATGTTTCACTGCTTGCTGAGAAACATCCATCTCTGCTCCAGCCTGGGCTGACCTGCACAAATCACAGCTTTCACAGCCTCCTGATGCAGAGCTTGGTCCCTGGAATCAAAGATGCAGCTCCCTTGGATGTTTGGGGTTGAAGGGCACTAATTTGGGGTCCCCTGTACCCCCAGAGTGGGCATTTTTGTCTGAGCAGTTTTCACATTATAGCTGGATGCACTTTKCTCCAAGATGCTGCTTGTCTGTGCCCTCTACTTCCCTCCAAATATTCTAGAGAAAAGAAATTGTTCCCTGAGAGGGTGGGGAGGCCCTGGGTGGAGCTGTGGCTGCCCCTGGATCCCTGGAAGAGTCCAAGGCCAGGTTGGACAGGGCTTGGATCAGCCTGGGATAGTGGGAGTTGTCCCTGCTGCCCATGGAATTTGTTGGAACAAGATGATCTTTAAGGTCCCTTCCAACCCAACCCACTCCAGGATTTCAATAATTCTAAAGTGCCTGTTTATTTCTCTTCCATTTCTCTTGGAAATCCTAATTAGGGTGGGACTGCACAGGTTCTGATTTCCCTGATTTACCCACATAAACACAGGTAGATCCCAATCCTCCACCCCCATCAATGCACCCATCAGGGTGTTGTGTTTCCTCCCTGCTGTGCAGTAGAACCACAGAATATCCTGAGCTGGAAGGGACCCACTGGAACCATTAAATCCAACTCCTGCCCCTGCACAGGACACTCCAAACAGTGGTAGCACCATTGCTGGGCTTTCCATTGACATGGAAACCAATGGCTTCTCATGGGAGGGAGGTCAGTGTTTGCTGAGGATGGAATTACAGAATCCCGATGTGGCAAACCAGAGCATCTCTCTGGTTCTCCTGGATGGGCAGGAGTCTGGATGGGGGGTAGATCCTCCCTGGCCTGTGCCAGAAACAGTGGTGGCTTTTGGTCTCAGCCCATGGAAAAAGCACTGCCAGGGTTGTCTGAGGRTTTGGAGGTCACAAGGGTTTGATTGGTGTGATTTTTGTTATGTCACTGGGTGAGTAGAAGGGTTTTAGATTTTGCTACATAGACATAAATGAGGCAAAGATGGAGGCAGATCAGTGTGATAAGAGCACATGTTTCTGTCTTCCTTTTCCTCTTCCTCTTTGCAAAGGGTTTTGGGTTTTTAGATTGGTAAAGGTAAAATTTCACTGCATGGCATGGGTTTTAGTTATTGGTGTTTAGAGAAAAACAATGTTAACGTAGTTTAGGATATAAAAGCCCAGACACTGTCGATGGTGGGGGAGAAACCATTTTGCTTGTGAACTTCACGCTGGACAAAAAGAACTTAGAGATAAGATTTGTAAAATAAACATCTGCAGTCCACAACCCAGACGTTCTCCAATTCCTTCTTTCAAGCACGGGCCGGTGAGAAGAAAGATTTACACTGCCGGGGTTAAATCTCAGAAGAGATAACTCCGACATCCAGAATGGTTTGGGTTGGAAGGACCTGAAAAACCATCTCATCCCACCCCCCTGCCACGGGCAGGGACACCTTCCATAGACCAACTTGCTCCAAGCCCTGGAACACCTCCAGGGATGGGGAATCCACACCATCTCTGGGCATCCATGAGGAACTCCCTCATCCCTCCTCACTCCTGCACTGGGCAAAGTGTCACCTGCAGTCTCCCAGGATATTTCAGACTCCACTGCATGAATGCCCCGAGGTGCTTTGCCAGGCTTTGCTGCTGGGGGTGATCTGTGCAGGCATCTCCCCGTGCTCAGTGACTCACTGCAGCACACTAATCACCCCCAGCCAGCCCCTGCCGTGATCTGCCCAGCTCCTGCACAGCGATTGCCATTCCCACTTAGRCCACCAGCTCATCAAACCCCCCTTTTCCTGCCTCTGGCAATGGCCAAAACTGGGGGCTGCCTCCGTGTCACTCCCGAGGGGCTGCGCAGCCCTGGGTGTGCGGGTGGAAAAGCTCTGCCCCGGCTGCTGCCCGAGATCCACTTGTGCTCCGGAGCGTGAGATTTGATTACCTTGATTACAGGATCTTCGCATGCAGAGCTGCAAATGTCCGTGGTCATGCAATTATCCAGTCGCAGCAGTTGACTCAGTGACCTTCTTTAGCAGCGGAGCCCGTAAATTGGCTTTGTGCTGTTGGAGGGGCCTCTCAGTTCCTGCTCCTCCACTGAACTTCGTCTTCACCCACTGACATCCACTAACTTGCATTACACAGGGCAGGGGAAAATGGAAAGAGAGTTTTGGGCATGGGATTTCCTTTCTTTTTTTTCCATTTGAATGTCCTCAAACTCTTCTGTTTGTTGGATTTTTGACTGTTTTCTCTTTCYTGAATCAAGATAAACTCGTGCAGCTCCTCAGAGTGTCCTGGCACCCTGGAGCACAGGTGAAGATCACCCATGGAATGTCCAACACATCCTCTTGGCTTCTCTGAGCAAAGATCTCAGGTGTGTTTAGGAAAATACACAAATAATCATGGAATCCCGCAATGGCTTGGGCTGGAAGGGACAATAGAAATCATCCAGTTCCACCCCCTGCCTTCAACAGGGACACCTTCCATTGTCCTAGGTTGCTCCAAGCCCCATCCAACCTGGCCTTGGGCACTTCCAGGGATCCAGGGGCAGCCACAGATTCCCTGGGCACCCTGTGCCAGGGCCTCACCACCCTCACAGGGAACAATTCCTTCCCAATATCCCATCCATCCCTGCCCTCTGGCAGTGGGAAGCCATTCCCTGTGTCCTGTCCCTCCATGCCTTGTCCTAAGTCCCTCTCCAGCTCTCCTGGAGCCCCTTTAGGCTCTGGAAGGGGCTCTGAGCTCTCCCTGGATCCTTCTCCAAGGGAACACCCCCAGCTCTCCCAGCCTGGCTCCAGAGCAGAGGGGCTCCAGCCCTTGAAGCATCTCTGTGGCCTCCTCTGGACTCTCTCCAGCAGCTCCACGTCCTTCTGCTGTGTCCCCAGATCTGGAGGCAGCTCTGCAGGTGGGGTCTCACCTGAGAGGGGCAGAGGGGCAGAATCCCCCCCCTCCCCTGCTGCCCACACTGGGGATCAGCCCAGGACATGGATCATGGCTGGGTCATGTCCAGCTCTCATCCACCAGCCCCCCAAAATCTTTCTCCCCAGGAGAAATCCCATTCTCCTCCCAGCCTCTTCTTGTGCCTGGGGTTGCCCTGACCAGGGTGTAGGACCTTGCAGTTGGCCTTGTTGAGCTTGACGAGGTTCCCATGGACCCACCTCTCCAGCCTGTCCTGGTCCCTCTGGATGGCCAGAGGCTGTTGGGGAAGGGAAGGTGAATCAGGACAGTCATATAATTATACCTGGCAAAGGGATCCTGACAAAATCTATAAGCAAGATAGAAATGAAAGCAACCTTTGACATCCAGGAGGCCAGAAGCTGATCCATGAATGACCAGAAAACAACAGCTCAGCCCACCACCAAATCCCCTGTGATCCTAAGATAGTGAAGGCTGGAGAAGTACAAAGGTTGGAGAAGACTCTTCCAACGTGGCAAGAAGTTTCTGGAAGTAGGTTTTAAGTATAACAAGTATGTTAATGTAGCAACCCCTATAAGCTATACGTAAATTCTGTATGATTTTGTGTCTTATGCTGATTGGTCACTGTGAATCAGAATATTCAGAATGGGAAAAGATAGAATGTATTGTAACAAGATTGGAGCTCTCTCTCTTCTCTTGCTCTCTTTCTATCTCTCTTTCTATCTCTGTCTCTGGGGCTCGCTCTAAGCTGAGGCTGATAGCTTGAGTGAGCCCCCCTTTGCCCACAACCACCACAATAAACCACATGTCCAAAGAGCGAGCTGGACTCCGAGAAGTTCCCGTTTCGTATTCCTACAAGAGGCAAGGAAGG
>CADDXX010000109.1:289110-301532 GCA_902810485.1 Alauda arvensis
GCTGGATGTCTGAATTTAGGATGGGGTGATTCTGGAGCTGAACTCTACTCCAAAARCCTTTTGGACCAAACCCAACATAATTTTCCATGCAAGACCCACCCACTCCTGCTTTCCTGGAAAACAATTTTTTATGATCCTAGAGTGGTTTGGGTTGGAAGGGACCTTGATCCAGTTCCAACCCCCTGCCACGGGCAGGGACACCTCCCACCATCCCAGGTTGCTCCAAGCCCCATCCAGCCTGGCCTTGGACACTTCCCGGAACACTTCTACCTTAATTCCTTTATGGTTCAGTCTCTCCTTCTGCTCCCCACAGTTTTCCACCTTACCTGGGGTGGCCATCAAGGCCATGAGGAAAACAGCAAAGACAACGTAGATGACCCTCATGGCTGGATATCCTCCAGGAYCACAGCAGCTCTGGGACGCAGCCTTGCAGGGAGATCTTGCTAAGAAAAAAGGCTGCAGACTCTGATATTTATAAACATTTCCTGACAGAGAGGACAGCGTTAAGAGGAGCGTGACTTTGCCGGTGCCCAAGGACACGTTGTTTGTTTAATGGGACCTTGTGTCACTCCAACCCAGTGGCCCTCTGACAATGAGRCGTCCACTCTGTGCCCATTTGGCTCTTTGAAGGGCTCTCGTGTGCCTCCCATGAGAGCTGGGCTCGTGTCAGTCTGGCTGCCAAAACTGAAGGCACTGGCAATTGTGACTGTCCCCCTGCTCGTGGGACTTGGTGCTGGCTTGGAGGAATGATCAGTGTTGAAGTTGGAGAGCCCTTTTTSTCCCTTTCCAAAGCAGAGGGAATTGCCAATCCCACCCTGGACATTCCCAGCTGCCTGGCAAGATCCAGAGTCCCGAATCCTGGACATCCAAGTTGTTACCAAGTTTAAATGTCTTTCCTATCAAAAGAACCCTCTGGCTGCCAGAAGGGAARTTTTGCACATAAATTAACAGAACACAAGGGCAGAGATGGCCAGAGTGGCTCAGTGCCCTCCCAAAGTGTCCTTCACCACAGACTGGGAAGAGTCATGGAATCACAGAGTGGTTTGGGTTGGAAGGGACATTAAACCTCATTTATTTCCGAGCCCCTGCCATGGGCAGGGACAGGGACAAGACAGGGCAGGGACACTTTTCACTAGAGCAGGTTATTGGCAGAAGAAACAGCAATCCTGGCATTTACATTTGTATCASATTGTGATCGATGTGTTCCTCCCCACATTTCCCTCTCCCTCGTGGAGAAATTAAAAAAAAAAATTCCTTCAGCAGCTCCAGTGCAAGCAGAGGCTGAGGCCAAGCAGAGCCACTGCAGGTTGTGTTCCTGGCAAAGAATGGATGTTGGAGCCTCAACAATGCTGGCACTGCTGTTCCCTCTGGAATGGCCTGGGGCTGCCTGCCCTGGGGAGCAAAAACTGGGAAAACTCTTGCTCCAAGCGTGTCCACGTGAGGGAACTGGGAACAAGGGGATCCCTTCCACATCCAGCTGGATATCCCAGCTCCGAGGGGCTGGACAGATCCCAAATCCCTGTGGATTTGCAGTCGTTCTCTCTCTCTCTCTGCACTGAATGTGTCGGAGTTATCTCTTCTGAGATTTAACCCTGGCAGTGTAAATCTTTCTTCTCACCAGCCCGTGCTTGGAAGAAGGAATCAGAGAACTTTTAGCTTGTGGACTGCAGATTTTTATTTTACAAATCTTATCTCTAAGTGCTTTCTGTCCAGCATGAAGTTCACAAGCAGCTGGAAAAATGTTTTTCCCCCCGCCCATGACAGTGTCTGGGCTTCTATACTCTAAAGTACGTTAACATTGTTTTTCTCTAAACACCAATAACTAAAACCCGTGCCATGCAGTGAAATTTTACCTTTACCAATCCTAAAAACCCATCACCCTTTGCAAAGAGGAAGAGGAAAAGGAAGACAGAAATGTGCTCTTATCACACTGATCTGCCTCCATCTTTGCCCCATTTCCCCTATACAGAAAAACCTAAAAACTTTACTTTCTCACCCAGTGACATAATAAAAATCACACCAATCAAACCCTTGTGACCTCCAAATCCCCAGACAATCCTGGCAGTGCTTTTTCCATGGGCTGAGACCAAAAGCCACCACTGTTTCTGGCACAGGCCAGGGAGGATCTAACCCCCCATCCAGGCTCCTGCCCATCCAGGAGACCCAGAGAGATCCTCTGGTTTGCCACATGAATGCATCTGCATTGCAAGGTGAAAGCAGCAGAGCAGAGAAGATAAACAGAGGATTGAACTGCCCCAAATTTTCCCAACGAACCTCTCTAGTGTCCTGGATGGGAAATGATCCCTCAGTCCCTATGGCTCTTCWGGTCCCTGACTCCTCCACAAATTCCATTGTGCTTCAGGATGGACGTGCCACTGGATAAGGCYGAGCCCATCAGCAACAGTGGCAGCACCTCTGGGACAACAGAGGTGAGAAAAGAGGAAGGAAAATGCAGAACAGCACCTGGAGAGAGGAGTGAGAAYACRTGGGAACAGCCCTGCTCCAAGGGCAGTGCAGCAGGAGGAGCAGGAGCTGCTCCAGGCTCCAGAGCTGAGATTCCCAGCCCAGGGAGAGGCAGCTGTGCCCCTGCAGCCCGTGGGGGCCCAGGAGAAATCCGCCTGCAGCCCCTGGAGATCCCACACTGGAGCAGGGGGATGCCTGGAGGAGGCTGGAAAGCCATGCTGGAGCAGGGTCCTGGCAGGACTGGTCACTCCATAGGGGACCCTTGTGGGGCAGCAATTCCTGCAGGAATGACCCCATGGAAAGGACCCACACTGGAGCAGGGGAAGTGTGGGAAGAGTCCAACCCCTGGGGATGAAGGAGCAGCAGAGATAAATGACCATAGACCCCATTCCCCTGCTGAGGGGAGGAGGGAGAGAATTTGGGAGTGACAGCCAGAATGGGAAGAAGTAGCAGGCAGGGAGGGCAGAATTTTAAGGTTTTTTTTTTTCCCCTTCCTCATTTCCCTCCCCCGACTTTGATTTTCAATAAATTACATTAATTTTCCTAAGTGGAGTCTGTTTTGCCCATGGTGGCAGCTTCTGAGGGGTCCCCCCCTGCCCAATCCATTGCATGGGGTCTGTGAGGGCCCTGTTGCTCCTCAGTGTATCCCACTTCTCGAAATTTTCATGGAAAGTGGGCTGCCTTGTGCTTGGGAGGAGACATTGCTGAGCCACAGACATTTCCAAAGGCATCTGCAGATACCCTGTGACCTGGACAGCAGCAAGGAGCTAAAAGAGTCTCTCCTGTCTCTACAGGAATGTGTTAAGGGCCATGGAGAAGTCAAGAGGAAAAACAGCACCTAATTCCCAAATCCCCACACTTTCAGACCACTGGAAGCCCTGCAGCTTGTTGTCAGTGGGTGTTCAGGCATTTTTTGGTGCTGCTGAGCCTTTGGGCTGGGCTTGGGGAACCTCTTTTAATGCAGGGACCRTGGGGACACCAATAACCACAGCACACACAGAGTTTCATCTCCTTTTTTTGTTTGTTTTATTTTTTGAGAGGAGGGGACGACAGTGGGGTCAGACAGCTGGGAATCTGCTCCCAAGGCCATCGTGGTGCCTCCTCTTGCCCAGGGGCTCCCTTTGCAGCTCCTATTTCCCCTTCCAGCTGGTTGGGATGCAGCAGGAGTACTTGCAGTCGGCAGAGGTGTATTTCAAATCCACCACGCGGCACTTTGGGGAGCAGTACCCCACAGGAGCACAGGTCTTCCTGAACTTCCCATAGCCTGGCAGAGGGGAGGGAGAGTGGTTATTCCTCATTTCTATTCCTCATTTCCGCATTTCTGTTCCCCATTCCCTCATCTCTGTTCCCCATTTCCCCATTTCTGTTTCCCATTTCCCTATCTCTGTTCCTCAGTCCCCCATTCCCCCATCACTTTTCCTCATTTCTCCATTTCCCCATTTTGTTCCCCATTCCCCCATCTCTGTTCTCCATTTCCCCATTTCCCCATCTCTGTTCCCCGTTCCCCATCTCTGCTCCCCATTTCTCCATTTCCCATCTCCATTCCCCATTTCCATGCCCTCCCATCCCCTCCCAGTCCCAGAGGGCAGCAGGATCACACCCTGATTTCCATAGGGATGTCCTGCTCCATCCCCTCACATGTCCAATACTCCTTCCCAAGCCCAACCCCAAAGCTGGAAGGGACCTGGAAGGTCACAAGTCTGAACATTTCCCATTAGAAAAAACACTCCCAAGGGAAGCAGATCCATTCCCTCCTGAGAGATGCCCCAAAAGCCAAGTTCCTGAAGATGTTCCCCTGTGCCCATGGGTGTTTCCTTCCCTTGTAGCTCTCCTGAAAGGATCCCTGTTCTCAAAGCAGCAAAAACCACATCAGGGATGCTACAAAGGTCTCTTAAAATTGGTCCCACAGCAGCCTGGCACCAAATATTCACCACTAAAGGGTTAAAAGTGGCCCAAGGGAAAGACTTGCCCCAGGTGGGTGAGAATTGATGTCTGAGGGGGGTTTCTGATACCCCTTTGGGAGATCTCAGCCCCAAATCCCCTCCTGATTCCTGGAGAGGGACCAGAGAGCTTTAGAGTCTGAGAGACAGGGAATGGCAGCAGCAGTCTCATCAATAAACCAAACATGGAATCATGGAATCATGGAGTGATTTGGGATGGAAGAGACCTTAAAAYCACCTTGTACCAACCCCATGCCATGGGCAGGGACACCTTCCATCAACCCAGGTTGCTCCAAGCCCTGTCCAACCTGGCCTTGGACACTTCCAGGGATCCAGGGGCAGCCACAGCTTCCATGGGCAGCCTGTGCCAAGGCCTCCCCATCCTCACAGGGAAGAATTTCTTCCTCATATCCAAGCTAAATCTCCCCTTTTCCAGCTTAATCCATTAAACACCCCAGGACTGAGCTTTGACRGAGACACTGGGCTGCCTGAAAAGCACCCCCCCAGCACTGTGGAATTCTCCAAATCCCTGGAGAAGTGGCCACATCCAGACTCTTGTTTGGAATTGTCCATCCTGGGCTCRCTCCTCAGCTGGACACTGACATTTTAACCCCAATTATCCCTACACAAATCTCCCTGAGGAAGTTCTCATTTCATTGTCCCTTGAAAGAAGTCCTTGAAGTCCCTGCCCAGGTTACAGAAGCCACCTCAGAGGGCAGGGAGCTGAGCTAAAGTTATTTTAAAAGAGTCCAAACTTGTATAAAGCTCGTCCCACCCCATTTCCCACCTTACCTGGAGTGGCCAGGGAGAAGAGGAGGAAAAGAGCAAAGACAAGGCAGAGGAACTTCATGGCTGGAGTTGAGCTGGGATCTCAGCRAGGCTGGAGAGAGGAGAGACCTCRGAGGGARGAGATGATGTGCAGGCAAGGCTGGAGCTGCYGGGTTTTATAGGGAATTTCCCTCTGGAGCAGAGGATGCTGGGGACACGCGGGAATTCATCCAAGTCCTGCTGTGTGGGGCTGGGCGTGCAGTGATGGCACAAGAGCTCCCCAGTTGTGCTGGCAGGCACCCCCTGTCTGCCCCGACATCAGACAAGATCCCAGCCCTGATGGGAACACAAAGGAACAGGGGATGTCGATATCTGGGTGCTCAGGACGGGTCAGAGGGACCCGATGGAGATCTGCAGCAGGGAGGGGAGAGCAAGATCAGTATCACAGAATTCCTGGCCTTTCCCAAGGCCTGGCAGGGATGCAGAGGGATGCAGCAGGGCCACGATGCACTGATTAACTCTCCCTGAATTGTCCAGGCTTGTGAGAGACCAGAGTATCTCTCTGGGTCTCCYGGATGGGCAGCAGCCAAGACAGGGGGGGTGGGATACCACAGCCTGCTTGAAAGATAGCAATGGCTTTGATCTGATGCCGTAGAGAAAGCTGCCAAGGCTGTCTGAAGATTTAGATAACACGAGGGTTTGACTGGTGTGTTTTTTATTCTATCACTGGGTGTAGAAATATTAGTTTTAGATTTTTCTGTATACTTATTATTAAGCAAAGATGGAGGCAGATCAATGTGATAAAAGCACATTTTCCTGTCTTTCTCTTCCTCTTCCTCTTTGCAAAGGGTGATGGTTTTTTAAGACTGGGTAAAGGTGTGATTTCACTGGGTGACTTAGATTTTAGTTATTAGATTTTAGAAGAAAACAATGTTAACGTAGTCTAGATTATAAAAACCCAAGTGCTGTTTGGGGGCGGAGAGAATTCACTTTTCCAGCTGCTTGTGAACACCACGATGGTCTGACTAGAACTTAGACATAAGACTTCTAAAATAAACATCTTCAAACCGCAACCCGAAAACTCTCTAATTCCTTCTTCCAAACACAGGCAGTGAGAAAACAACCGTTCAACACCACAGTCCAGAGTTATCTCAAAAGAGATACCACAGCACAGGCTGATCACCCTGTGGGGCTGATGGCCTGGAMAGGATCCCTGCTCCCACCTCTGAACCGTGGCTGCAACACCTCCCTGATAAACTCAGCGAATGTTCCTTTTGTTGTCCCCTCTGATGGATGGGTGGGAGCTCCAGGAGACACTTTGATCATCACCTCAGACCCTCCAGACAATCCTGGGCTTCCAGAGCTGAGCTCTGTGCAGGAACTTTTCCAGCCCCAGCTCACTGGGCYGTTTCACAACTTGATAAACAGCCAGGAAGACAAAGAGGCTGAAGGGACAAGAGGCTGCTCCAGGATTGCTCAACATCATCAAACCTGAATCCTCAGGTGGATCTTGCAGCCAGCAGGGCAGCAAAATGACAAATGCTGGGGCAGTGAGAATTTGGAAAAAATCAATAATCTCTGTAAAAATGGGRGATCTGAATTGCCCAAATTAGGAAAAAGGTTTGGGCTTCTTCTGCATCACCCTGTGGGATGTGCACTGCTCATCCCCCCATCCCTGAAGGCCTTTGGTAGRGAGAGAAGAGGTTAAAGAAAGGTGGCAGAACTTGTTTTTGCAAACTTAAATACACTGGAACCTGTCAGCTCAGGGTAGAAATTAATGAAGGTGTATCACGAGCTGCAAACATTTTAGAGGCCTGAGCAGGACAGAAATACAGTTCTGCAATTTTCCTAACCCAAGAAATAGGGGGGATGTGAAGGTAAACCATGTATTTATCATAAAAGTTAAAAAAAAAATGTTCTTCACACAGAGGATAGAGGAAAAATGGAGCTTGAACAAGAAATGCAAGAAGTTAAAATGCACTGAAAGGACAAATGTACTGAAAAAGCAATTTATCAATTAATGTAGCAGATGCAGATTTAAAAATCAGGTRCAAAATCTCCTTGGGGAATTTGCCAAAGTTCATGTCATTGACTTCTCATCCTGGCCACCAACAGATCTCCTTTCCTGGATTTGGGGGCTGCCAGGTTTTCCATGTCTTCCCTTTCCTGATCATAAGAATCACAGAATCATTTAGGTGGGAAAAGACCTCTAAGATTGGATCCAAGCGTTCCCTCAGCACTGCCAGGGCCACCACTGACCCATGTCCCCAAGTGTCACATTCACATGGATTTTAAATCCCTCCAGGCATGGGGACTCCAGCACAGCCCTGGGCAGCCAATTCCAATGCCTGGCCACACTTTGGGTGAATAAATYGTTCACAATATCCAATCTAAACCTCTCCTGGCGGAGCTTGAGGCTGTTCCCTCTCATCCTGTCCCTTTTCCCTGGGAGCAGAGTCTGACCCTCCCTGGCTGTCCCCTCCTGTCAGGGAGTTGTGCAGAGCCACAAGGTCCCCCCTGGGCCTCCTTTTCTCCCTTTCCCAGCTCCCTCAGCCTCTCCTGGTGCTCCAGCCCCTTCCCCAGCTCCATTCCCTTCCCTGGACACGCTCCAGCCCCTCAATGTCCCTCTCTTCAGGAGGGTCCCAGAGCTGTTCCCAGGGCTGGAGGTGCCCCAGCAGTGCCAGCACAGGGGACAGGCACTGCCCTGGCCCTGCTTGGTGACCTTGTGCCACTTTCTGAGCCCCCCCTGAGCCCCTTCCCTGCTTCCCTGGAGCGTGGAGCACACGAGTGGCTGGAGGCCCTTGGGTACACCCTGTGTTCTGCAGGCTCAGCTTTTGTTTGCGCTCGCGGGACAATTGGTGCTGCTTTCCCAAGAGCCTGGCTCGGCTCTCTGGAGCCTGCCTGTGATCTCCTGCCACACAAACCGTCCCTGCAGAACTGCCCACAGCCAGAAACTCCTTGTTCTGTGCTCTCCAGCTCATTATCCTTGTCTGTATAGACAAGGGAGCTTCCACTCTTATTTAATTTCTTTTTTTTTTTTTTTTTTCATTATAGTTTTAGCATGAGGAGATCCTGGGTTTCTAATCCTGTCCCCTATTCCTTCCCAGTCCTTTTCAATCTCTTATTTATGAATTGTTGAAGCATTTTTTTCCAGACAAYCATGAAAATTATTAGGCAGGATAGCWCTGGAATCACAARAGACTTCTGATCAGATGTGGTGTGGTAATTAATTTCCTTAGCTTCATTTACATATTTGGCTACATCCCTTCTAATCAGCATCATGGTCCTTTYGGAAAGATTTCAGGAAAAACACCCCAAAAGGGCTTGGGCCAAATCAATCTGATGAAAACCAGGCCAAGTGCAGGGTCCTGCCCATGGGCTGGGACATCCCCAGGGTCAATCCAGGCTGGGGATGAAGGGATGGAGCAGCCCTGGGTGAAGGACTTGGGGTGCTGGGGGTGAGAGATGGACCTGACCCAGCCCTGAACTCCCCATGGCCTGGGCTGATCCCCCCAGCTGGAGCTTCCAGGGAAGGGAACGGAGCTGGGGAAGGGGCTGGAGCACCAGGAGAGGCTGAGGGAGCTGGGAAAGGGGCTCAGCCTGGAGAAAAGGAGGCTCAGGGGGGACCTTGTGGCTCTGCAGAACTCCCTGCCAGGAGGGGACAGCCAGGGAGGGTCGGGCTCTGCTSCCAGGGAACAGGGACAGGAGGAGAGGAAACAGCCTCAAGTTAACTCAGGGAGATTGAGACTGGATATTGAGAAAGTTTCCTCACCCAAAAAGTGATCAGGCACTGGCACAGACTGCCCAGGGCTGTGGTGGTGTCCCCATCCATGGAAGTGTCCCAAAGGGATGTGGATATGAGATGTGGGGATGTGGTTTGGGGGTGAGCACAGTGGTGCCAGGTTCCCTGCACTCAAGGATCTCTGTCACAATGGAATTGGAGACAGGGATGCACACGCTGAGGATTGTGTGGCAAGAGCCTTCTTTATTGAGCCTTCCTGGCAGCTTTTTTTTTTTAGAGGATTTTCAAATTTCCTGTGTTACAGACATGATTGGTTCAGAGTTTCGACTCTGCTGAGCTCACTGGTCAATGATATGGATGTGTCTGTGCTTCAGAGATGCTGGCTGAGGTTTTTTGACTGGGTTTGAGTCTGACCTATCTTTGTTGTGTCGGGACTTGCTTACTTCGAGCTAGGCTGGCTGAGCTGGTGTTTGTTAAGCTAAATCATCTCTGCAGATATAGTCTAGTTATATCTGTTAWAGAATTCAGGGGTATTTTCCCACCTTAATGATTCTTTGATTCAGTGAGAGGGATGTGGATCTGTTGGACTGAGTCTAGAGCAGAGCCACAAAATTGGTCCCAGAACTGGAGCYCCTCTGCTCTGGAGCCAGGCTGGGAGAGCTGGGGGTGTTCACCTGGAGAAGGGAAGGATCCAGGGAGAGCTCAGGGCCCCTTCCAGAGCCTAAAGGGRCTCCAGGAGAGCTGGAGAGRGACTGGGGACAAGGCATGGAGGGACAGGACAAGGGGCAAAGTCCTCAAGCTGAAGGAGGGGAGATTTAGGTGGGATATTGGGAAGGAATTATTCCCTGGCACAGGGTGCCCAGAGAAGATRTGACTGCCCCTGCATCCTGTCCCAGGCCAGGCTGGACAGGGCTTGGAGCAGCCTGGGATGGTGGAAGGTGTCCCTGCCCATGGCAGGGGGTGGCACTGGGTGVTCTTTAAGATCCCTTCCAACCCAAACTCCTCTGGGATTCTGCTCCACGTCTCTTTGATCCTCAGTGCCAGAGCCCTGTCAGGGTTGGAYGCTCCATAAAACCACTCCCCACGGTGGATCTGATCCCCCATTGTGCCTGTGCCTTGCAGACAGTGCCCAGAGCTTATCAGGAGCCATCCCAGGCTGAATCCCAGCCGCCCTGGGAGCGGCTGTGCCGGGGCAGCCCCGGCTGGCGCTGCTGGAGCGCGGCCGTGAGCCGGATCCGGAGCTGGAAGGGCCCCCCCGTRCCCATGGAGCTCGGRCCTGGCTGCCAGGTGCCTTTGTGAGAGGGTCAGGGTGACACTGCCAGGCCTGCAGAGCAAACARCAGCTCCTCTGGAGATGCCTTTGCGCGAGGTTCTCCTCTGGCCGAGCCTCTCGTGGCCGGAGTGAGTCCCTCTATAAAACCYCTGCCCTCGGACACCCCTCGGACATTTCCTCCCCGTGTGTGCCGAGGTCCCCCCTGGCCTCCAGCCATGAGGGTGCTCTGTGTGCTCTTTGCTGTGCTCCTGCTTCTCTCCCTGGCCACCCCAGGTAAGACAGGAACGTGTGGAGGTGCAGGAATCGGGGTGCCCTGTGTCCCCTCCAGCCCCAGGGTGACGGCGGGGGGCTCATCTCCGTGGGGATCAGGTGATTCACCCAGCCTGGCAGGGRTTTGGGATGGGATGAATGCCCTGCTGCAAATCCCATCTCTCACCCTCACACAGAAGGATCCAGCACGAGTTGTAAGTGCCCAGTTATCCTCCAGCTCAGTGGGGACATCCTGGGTGGGTCTGACCCCAAAGATCCCCAGAGCATCAGTCCCACCCCGCAGCCGGCAAGGACGCGACTCCTGGGGCTCTGCCCTCCCAAAATACCCGCGGTTTGCTCCAAAACCCCCTCTCTCTCTTCCCACGGCAGGGCACGGGCAGCCCAAGGGTTTCTGTGACGGCTACTGCGCCCACGCGTGCGGAGAAACCGAGGAGTGGTCCTTCAGCCCCTACTGCGAGGAGCTGCACTGCTGCATCCCCTCGCCCAAAAAGGGGAAATGACCCCGCAGGAGCCCCGGAGCCGGAGCAGCGCCCGCCGCGGAGCTCCCGGAGATGTCCCCGGGGTGTGGCCGGGGCGGTGGCTCGGAGCTTTGAAGTAAAAGATGGGCAGATGAGATGAGTTGTGTGTGTGCTGTGAGGTTCATTCGCCTCCCGGGAGGGGACAGCCGGGAGAGGCTGGCAGCCGGAGCTCCCTGGAGTGTGGGCACGACAAACCCCTGGCAGCCCCAAACGCCAAAAATGCCACCCAGGAAAAGCAAAAGGCTTTGGGATTTTCAAAGCAGAGCGGTGGCGAAGGCTGGGATTGCTTCATCCAGTGCCTCCCTCCTCCACAAACTGGATCCCAGTTTGTTTGTAGGGGGTACAAAAGTCCCACCAGTCCCACTCAGCCTCTGCACGGGGGCTCTCAGTCCCGTGGAGAGGCAGGAACAGGAGACAAACCCCCCCTTGCACCCCAAAATCCCATTCCTGGGGTGCCCACAGAGCGGCCAACACTGCCACCGAGGCTCTGGGGTCCCGTGGTTGTCCTGGACACCCTCACCAAACGCCTTCTCAGCAGAGTCTGTGCCCGGATTATTCCATGGGGATCACCCAGGACAGGAGAACAGAAGGGGATTTCTTCAGGGTYCCCTTCCCCACCCCATCCACTGCGGGATAACCCAGTTATTCCCAATTATTCTGCAGGGGGACATGGGCTGATCCAGGGCAGGGTRGCTCAGAACACCCCACAAACCCCCCAGCAGTACTGGAGGCTGGGATGTTTGTGTCCCAAAGGGCCACAGGGCACAAATCAGCTCTGTTTCTCTGAAACCCTGCAGGAAATAAAGGCATTTTCCAGCCCTGGGGCCTTGCAAAGACAGCAAAAGATTGGTAGGACTGGAAGGTGCTGCAAGAGAAGAGAGGGGGGTGCAGACCTCTCCACAATTTCTGCAGGAGGAAGGGCTGAGCCTCCTCTCCTCAGCAGCATCCTTTGGGATCAGCAGAGATCTTGGCACAYGGAGCTGGAGGCAAAAGTAATTTTTTCTTAGAATAATTTATATATTTGTCCAAAACTCCCATTTTCCAGGGTCTTCTGGTGCATCTGGACGTGCAACGTGAGGGGCTCCAAGGGTTTTGTGACCACCCTGGGCTGAATGAGTGTCCCTGGAAATTTTGGGGCAGACAGGTAGAAAAAAGAGAATAACAGAAAAAAACAAAACAAAACAAAAACAAAACCAAAAACCAAACCAAACCAAAAACAAAACAAAACAAAAAAAAAAACACACCAAACACACCAAGCTTATGCCTCTTTATTTTCTCTTTAGGATACAATTTTCATCTTTAGGATAAATGTGAAATCTGAGAACCTGAAACACTTTCTTTCTTTTTCTTTTTCTTTCTTTTTCTTTTTCTTTTTCTTTTTCTTTTTCTTTTTCTTTTTCTTTTTCTTTTTCTTTTTCTTTTTCTTTTTCTTTTTCTTTTTCTTTTTCT
>CADDXX010000109.1:310890-343149 GCA_902810485.1 Alauda arvensis
ACCAGGAAATATGGGAACTCCAGATCTGTGGGGAAAGAGGGGTTTGGGGTTTGGTTTGTGTTTTTGTTTTGTTTTGTTTTGGGGTTTTTTTGGGGTTTTTTTTGCTGCTCTGTGTGGCTTGTTCCTTTAAAAATGTTTCTGTTGAAGTCTTATTTCACTGAAAATGATTTCTAGAGGAAAACAGAGGGGGGAAAAAAGGAATCTTACAATCAGGATCCACTCAATTGTCATGAAATCCTGGAATGGTTTGGGTTGGAAGGGCCTTAAAGCTCATCCCATTCTCACTCCCTGCCATGGGCAGGGACACCTTCCACTGTCCCAGGTTGCTCCAATCCCTGTCCAGCCTGGCCTTGGACACTTCCAGGGATCCAGGGRCAGCCACAGCTTCTCTGGGCACCCTGTGCCAGGACCTGCAGCTTCTATAGAACCATTTCTTCTGGAGCTGCAATTTATGAGGCAGTTTTAATTGATTTTCATCACATCTCAGGCACTCGGTGGGATTTTTGGGGGTGTCCTGCTCAGGGCCAGGAGTTGGAATGGGTGATACCTGTGGGTCCCATCCAGCTCAGGATGGCCTGTGATTTTATGAACATTTCTCAGGTTACTCTGTTTATGTCAGATAGGAAAGAACAAAAAAGGTTTGTTTTTGTATTTTCTCCCCAAACACCTGTCCTGTACAGATGTAGAACACTGTGAAAGCTTGGCATGAGAGGAGTGAGTGAATGCTTTAAAGTGGTGTGGTTTTAGCTGAAACCCCACAGCAATTCAGGGTCACTTCATTACTCTACTCCTGCACTTGTTCCATTGCTCTGCACAGCTCCCTGACAGGAGGGGACAGCCAGGGAGGGTCGGGCTCTGCTCCCAGGGAACAGGGACAGGAGGAGAGGGAACAGCCTCAAACTGTGCCAAGAGAGGTTTAGATTGGATGTTGGGAACAATTTCCTCATCAAAGGGTTGTCCAGCCCTGGCACAGCTACCCAGGGTGGTGCTGGAGTCTCTGGATGGATTTCAAAGCCATGTGCAGGTGGCACTTGGGGACATGGGTCAGTGGTGGCCCTGGCAGTGCTGGGGAATGGTTGGATTCAGTGATCTCAGAGGGTTTTTACAACCTAAACAATTCTGTGATTCTATTGATGCCTATAAGCCTGAGGGTATCTCTGCTTTCTCACTTGAAAATCTGCTTTCTTTCCCAGATTTATTTGGACCTTTGTGAACCCCAAGTCTCAAGGCTTTTTATGTTTTTCAACTTTTTTTTTTGTTTGTTTTTTGTTTGTTCTTTTAACTGATTTCAGTGGTGAAAGAAAATCTATTAGAAGGGAAATATTACAAGTGATGAGTGAGGGAGATCCCTCTGCTGAAATTTCTGCAGTGACTTCAGGGTGCCAAGACACAAAAATCATTCAAATACCTGGGTTCAAACACACCAAAATCCAGCCCTGGATCAGTGGCATAGAGAACACCCTGAAAGGGATTGTTAGCAGTGTCTTAATTCTACAATTCTAAAATTTCCCCAGATTTGGTGAGAAGGGATTTTGGCAGCACCAGAAGCACTGGGAGGTCAGAGCTGCTGCTGCCAGGGATGTGCTACATTCCCCAAATTGGGTCTTTTTTAGGAATGACCAAGTGGGAAACCCAAACTGTTGGTTTTCARCCCCTTCCCTCATCTGCCCTAGAGATCTTGGCTCTGTGTTTCTCTTCACCTTCCCCAGCATCCACTCCCCATTCAAAACCAGCAGAGGTGCCTGGAGATGGTTTTGGCTTTACTCCTTGTATTTGCTGGAGGACAAGGAGATGGGATCTGCCAGTGAGGGTTAATCCCATTTTCAGGAGCTTCCTGAGCACCTTCTGGTCATCCCTTGGTGGTGTCTCCATGCTCCATTTAAGGTCCCTCTATTTACACTTTTCCCTTCCACCAATCTCTGCTTTATTTCATCACATTTCCTTACAATTCTTGGGTTTCTCCAACCTTTTTTCCCCCTTATAAATGAGGGAGGTGCTGAAGAGAGTTTGGCACCTCGCCCCCATCCTTCCCTCTCATTCCCCAGCCATGGTCACAACACTTCTGCCAGGATCTCCAGTGAACACTGATTTTTTTGAGCCCCAGGAGTGAACCTGGCCCCCTCCCACCCGTGGGAGTGAGGAAAGGGACAGCCAGGAGGGTTCCAGCCACACCTTTGTCACCCAGCACTGCCTGAATGCCCTGTGGGAAACAGAGGGGTAAAACCCCATCCCTTTAACACTTGCACCATGAAATTTGTGGATCAGAACAATGGGACCTGATRCCAACAGGCCTTTCTGGCTGGGCTTGGGGAACCTGTCCAAAAGCTTTAAATGGGATCATGAACACACAACAAATGACATCTCCTTTTTTTCTTTGTTTTATTTTTTGAGAGGAGGGGACGACAGTGGGGTCAGACAGCTGGGAATCTGCTCCCAAGGCCATCGTGGTGCCTCCTCTTGCCCAGGGGCTCCCTTCGCAGCTCCTATTTCCCCTTCCAGCTGGTTGGGATGCAGCAGGAGTACTTGCAGTCGGCAGAGGTGTATTTCAAATCCATCACRCGGCACTTTGGGGAGCAGTACCCCACAGGAGCACAGGTCTTCCTGAACTTCCCATAGCCTGGCAGAGGGGAGGGAGAGTGGTTGTTCCTCATTTCTATTCCTCATTTCCACATTTCTGCTCCCCATTTCCCCATCTCTGTTCTCCATTTCCCCATCTCTGTTCCCCTTTTTCCCATTTCTCCATTCCCCCATTTCCCCATTTCCCCATTCCCCCATTTCCCCATCTCTAGTCTCCATTTCCCCTTTTCCTCATTTCCCTATCTCTGTTCCCCATTTCTCCATTTCCCCATCTTTGTTCCCCATTTCCCCATTTCTCCATTCCCCTTTCTCTGTTCCCCATTTCTCCATCTCTGTTCCCCATTTCCCCATTTCTCCATATCCCATCTCCATTCCCCATTTCCATGCCCTCCCATCCCCTCCCAGTCCCAGTGGGCAGCAGGATCACACCCTGATTTCCATAGGGATGTCCTGCTCCATCCCCCCACGTGTCCAACACTYCTTCCCAAGCCCAACCCCAAAGCTGGAAGGGGCCTGGAAGGGCCCAGAGCAGCTCCTTGTGCACCTCCCTCCCCTTCTGGTGGCCACAGGATGACCCTGGAGCACTTTGGAAAAGATGGGAGAGCATCTCAAAACACCCCAAAACCAAAATTCATAAAGATGTAACTCAGGGCAAGGCTTCCTCAGGTGCCAGGCACCAGGGTGAGAAGCTGCTGGCCTGAAATTGCCGGGAAATGGTGTCCAAAGGGAAGGAATATTGGGATGGGAACCTTTCTGAGCCCCAAATCAGTCATGGAAGAGGGAGGTGAGAAGCAGAACAGAAGGGATGTCTGAGCACTGCACATCAAAAAYGTGAGGGGGCTTGACCCTGGAGGTATTGCCCAAAGTAATCTGGCACAAAAAGTGGCACAAAGCAGAGGAAAGTTCCAGAAGCCTGGTGTCTCTGAAAAGGACATCCAGCACTCSCTTGGTGCTTCATGATTACAACAATGACACCAGCTCACCTTAACACCAAAAGCATCCAAAACACCCCAAATGTGCCTCTTACAGTATTTTAAAGTGATTTTTTTTTCCTTTTTTTGGTAAAGGCTCATTTGTATAAAAATATATGACAACCTGGGGTAACCAAGCCATGTCACAGAATCACAGAATCCTAAAATCCAGAGAATCACGAAACCATGGTCATGAAATCAGGGGATCATGAAATCCTAGAGCCATTGGTGGCTTGGGTTGGGAGGAGACACAGATGTGCCCCCAAAGGATTGGGGACATTCCCGTGGCCACCAGAGCCACAGCTCTGAAGCTGGCAGGGCTCAGGTTTCCTCCAGCTGCCTGCTTGCCCAGACTGACCCTCCCCATCCCACTTTTTCCCCTTATCCAGCTCCCATTCCCACATCATTCCCCTCTTACCTGGGGTGGCCAGGGACACCAGGAGGAAGACGGCAAAGACGAGGCAGAGGAACCTCATGGCTGGAGYGGAGCTGGGATCKCAGCGAGGCTGGAGCAGGAGCTGGGAGGCAGCCGGAGCTGGGAGCTGTGGGTGCCACTCTGGGGATCCCCGGATTTATAGGGCAGAGAGGAGGGTCTGGGGGAGGTCCTGCTGCTCAGGGCACCTCTCACGGGTCACTGCACGGCCCCTCCACCCCGCTGGCAGAGCTCTGCTCCCCCCAGTCCTGGGATCAGCCCCCGGTTCAAAGGGAAACCAGGGAGTGTGACAGCAGATGGAACAGATGTCCCGGGGCAGAGGGACCTCGCAGGGAACGAGATCAGTATCACAGGCCTTTCCCAAGCTTTGGCAGGGATGCAGCAGGGCTGGGATGTGGCCAGGATGCACTGACAGCTCTGCCTCTGTTGTCTAGAGGTGTCCCCACACGGGCTGGACACGCTGAGAGGGCCCGGTGTCCTTGTGTCACCCTCTTGGGAACCATGGCTGCAAAACCCCCTGGTAAATTCAGCAAACCCCACATTCCCTGCAGCCTCATCTGTTGTCCCCTCTCACCACCCTGAAAGGCCCTGGAGCTGAGGGTTCCTTTTCCCAGGAAGAGCTGAGCACTTGCAGACACTTKGATCAGCCCCTGTTCCTCACAAACCCTCCAGACAGCTCTGGGAGCTCGAGTGTGCTCAGTTTGTGGGGTGGGCACGGCCTGATCCCGGCTGTCAGGGGTGCTCTGATGCCAGCACAAGGTTATTCAGAGCAGGGAAATGAGAACTGACTCSAAGGAGTCTGGAGGTGGAAGGATCCCAGCACTGAGTGGCAGCTTCAGCACGAGACTGGCTCAGTGATGGCAAACTGATTTTCACCTTCCAGGAATGAGACATTCCCAAAGAGCACTCAGTAAAAAAAAACCCTCAGTGCCCGGAAGCAGAAAAACTGAGTGCTCGGGTTTGCTGGAATGGGTGCTGGTAGAAATTGGGGTGGTTTTGGGATGGTTTTGATCCTGCTTCATGCTGCAAASCGTGCTGGTGTCCCTCTCTCTGCACATGCAGAGCAAGCAAAGAGGCACAGAGGGTGGCAGGGAGGATGGTGAGAGCTGGGGACTTATTCCCAGGGAGTCAGACAGTAATTAGACTGGGAACTTCCACTGTAGAGGGAGAGGAGTATGTGGGAATGTGTGACAGCACTGCTAAAAAAGTGTCCTAAAAAAGAGAAAACTCTGGTTTTCCCTTTCCATAACCAGGGAAGCAGAGGACACACAGGAGTTTGATGCACTGAACAAAGGAATTGTTCTTTCCCACTGCCCACAGAGGTGCAGCTCACTGTGCCACTGACAGCTTGAGAGGAAACAGCCTCAAATTTGCACCAGGGGAGGTTTAGATTGGATATTAAGAAAGATTTGTTCACTRAAATGGTGGTGAGGGCAGTGGAGGAGCCCCCATCCCTGGAGGGATTTAAAAGCCATGTGCATGTGGCACTTGGGGACATGGGGCAGTGGTGGCCTTGGCAGTTCTGGGGGATGGTTGGTAAGCTCAGAGGGCTTTTCCAACCTCAGTGATTCCATGGCTGCCACAGATATTGTGGAACAGGGAGTTATAAATGTCTTCAGGAGGTAACTGGGGCAGCCAGTTCCAGCCTGGCTTTGCTCTGCTCYGAGCAGCTGGGCAGGCTGGGCCAGGAGATCTCCAGAGCTCCCTCCCACCCTGTGTTATTCCGTGCTTCCATGGAATCCATGAAACCCACTGAGGGGCATCCAGCACAACCCTGTTCATCCATATCCAACTCAACAACCCCAGACATCAGACTGCTGGAATGGGGTGGGTTTTAATCTCATGCTGCTCTCTGTGGCTGTGCCCTCCCACCCTTCTAAGCACGAGCTGTTTGTCACTGCCACACTGGGGACACCTGGAGGGATGGGGACCTGCTACACAGACAGCAACAGAGCTGGGGAAGGGGCTGGAGCACCAGGAGAGGCTGAGGGAGCTGGGAAAGGGGCTCAGCCTGGAGAAAAGGAGGCTCAGGGGRGACCYTSTGGCTCTGCACARCTCCCTGACAGGAGGGGACAGCCAGGGRGGGTCGGGCTCTGCTCCCAGGGAACAGGGACAGGAGGAGAGGGAATGGCCTCAAGCTGCTCCAGRGGAGGTATAGGTTGGATATTGGGAACAATTTCTTCATGGAAAGGGTTGTCCAGCCCTGGCACAGCTRCCCAGGGCAGTGGTGGTGTCCCCATKCCTGGAGGGATTTAAAAGCTCTGTGCATGTGGACTTGGGGACATGGCTCAGTGGTGGCCCTGGCAGTGCTGGGAATGGTTGGATTCAAYTATCYTAYAGGTCTTTTCCAAACCAAGATGATTCTTAGATCCTGTGAGTCTGTGACTCCAGGGCATGGCTTACCCTTGTGTGAGTGCCCTTTTAACAAATCCCCTGTCCTGGCACAAAGAGCTGCCTGTCCCCTTTGGTGAAGTTTTTAACACAACCCTGGCCATGTTTGTTTTTTTTTTTTCCAAGTCCACTTGAGACATTTGCAAACACATTTCCCACTGCACCTCCTGTGTCTCCATGAGACAGGCATGATTCCCAGTGGGATCTGCTCACCCTGCTCGGAGTGGAAGAGAGTTTGAGATTGTGGATGTCAGCAGGGTGTGACCACTGACACGAGGGCCAGGGAGTGGGGCATGGAGGTGTTCAGCTGCCACCGAAGCTGCAGCCGTGGTGATTCCTGTGTGTTACCAAAAATGCATGGAACCATTGCAGTGTCCAAGGAATGCCACAAAGGTGCTCCAAAGGTTGGAGCTCCTCTGCTCTCGAGCTGGGAGAGCTGGGGGTGCTCACCTGGAGAAGGATCCAGGGAGAGCTCAGAGCCCCTTCCAGAGCCTAAATGGGCTCCAGGAGAGCTGGAGAGGGAATTGGGACAAAGCATGGAGGGACAGGATGAGGGGCAATGGCTTAAACTGAAGGATGGCGGGTTTAGATTGGATATTAGGAAGAAATTCCTGGCTATGAGGGTGGGGAGGCCCTGGCACATGTTACCCAAAGAAGCTGTGGCTGCCCCTGGATTCCTGGAAGTGTCCAAGGCCAGGTTGGATGGGGTTTGGATCAGCCTGGGATAGTGGAAGGTGTCCCTGCCCATGACAAGGAATGGTCTTTAAGATCCCTTCCCACCCAAACCATTCTGTGATTCTGGGATCACAATCCCAATTCTTCCAGATTTTAATTGTAAATCACATTTTCTTGGTCCTGTGTCTGTCTCAGCCCTGAGCTCTCTCCAGCTATTCCCCCTCCTGTCGAAGCCTCATTCTCTTAGCAGCAAACAGCACCACCTGGAATTCTGATGCAGAATAATAAATGAATTACCTGAYGTGCCTGACACGTGATAAACCTGGTGGTTGTTTTTACAGAAAGAAAATTCCTGCCTTTTCCAGAAGAGACCAGGATGAGGCTGTCCCAGTGTGTGCACCTTGGTGCAGCCCCACGTCTTTCCTGCAGAATCCCTCAGCTGCCAGACATTGCTTATCCCAGCTYCTCCACCAGCTGCTCCTGTCTCTGCCAAAACAAGAAAAGCCAGTCCCCAGTGCCCTCCAGAACAGAGCAGCCCCTTCCAGCCTTTTTGCAAATTCAGAAAGGAGGAGCTTTGTTCCATTATGGAATTTTTTAATGGAGACCATGGATAGTTCAGGACTTCAGCTTTCTGAGATGTTCTTCTACCATTGCCATGGTAACTGGAAATTTATTAACTCCTGCTCATAAACCATCTTTTCCTTCATTTCCTTTAGGCCATGATCAATACTGGGGGGGAAAAAAAGCCACAAAACCCAACAAACTCAAAATTGATACAAAACACCCAGAAAAATGAATGTGATGAAAACATTGCAGAGAATCACATCTGGGAGAGGCCCTTGAGGATCCTCAGTGCCAGAGCCCTGTCAGGGTTGGATGCTCCATAAAACCATTCCCCATCATGGATCTGATGCCCCACAGTGCTGATAATGAGATGGATTCGATGTTCTTTATTTGCTAAAAGCTGCATCCAAAGGCCAGGGGAGGGGTTAGCCACACAATTTATAGGGTTTTACTTGAGAGGTGTCCAAACTTGGTTAAAGGGCAGGGGTTTTGACCTATAGGTAGATCTTGAACCAACAGGGCTATAACTCTATTAGCATCTTCCTAAAGTCCCAGCTCCCAGGGTCTCAGGTTTATTTCCTCTATGTAGGGTGCTGGGACTAAGCTTTGATCTGTCCCAGGTAATTTGACTTCCACAGATGAGGACCTGTTGGACTGAGTCTAGAGCAGAGCCACGAAATTGGTCACAGAACTGGAGCCCCTTTGCTTTGCAGCCAGGCTGGGAGAGCTGGGGGTGTTCACCTGGAGAAGGGAAGGATCCAGGGAGAGCTCAGAGCCCCTTCCAGAGCCTAAAGGGGCTCCAAAAGAGCTGGAGAGGGACTGAGGACAAGGCATGGAGGGACAGGACAAGGGGCAAAGTCCTCAAGCTGAAGGAGAGATTTAGATGGGATATTGGGAAGGAATTGTTCCCTGGCACAGGGTGCCCAGAGAAGCTGTGGCTGCCCCTGCATCCTTGGAAATGTCCCAGGCCAGGCTGGACRGGGCTTGGAGCAGCCTGGGAYGGTGGAAGGTGTCCCTGCTCATGGCAGGGGGTGGCACTGGGTGATCTTTAAGATCCCTTCCAACCCAAACTCCTCTGGGATTCTGTTCCACGTCTCTTTGATCCTCAGTGCCAGAGCTCTGTCAGGGTTGGATGCTCCATAAAACCACTGCCCACGGTGGATCTGATCCCCCATTGTGCCTGTGCCTTGCAGACAGTGCCCAGAGCTTATCAGGAGCCATCCCAGGCTGAATCCCAGCCGCCCTGGGAGCGGCTGTGCCGGGGCAGCCCCGGCTGGCGCTGCTGGAGCGCGGCCGTGAGCCGGATCCGGAGCTGGAAGGGCCCCCCCGTGCCCATGGAGCTCGGGCCTGGCTGCCAGGTGCCTTTGTGAGAGGGTCAGGGTGACACTGCCAGGCCTGCAGAGCAAACAACAGCTCCTGGGAGATGGTTTGAGATGTCTCCAGGCACAAATGGTTCTGTTTTTTTTGTTGTTTCATGAGCATTGTTCCGTGCTCC
Organism: Alauda arvensis; assembly: GCA_902810485.1. Classification (NCBI taxonomy): domain Eukaryota; kingdom Metazoa; phylum Chordata; class Aves; order Passeriformes; family Alaudidae; genus Alauda; species Alauda arvensis. The sequence goes on from CADDXX010000109.1 coordinate 319,997, forward strand.
CAGCACAGCAAGAGCTCCCTTAGCATTGCAGGCATTTGGTTGGATTTTGGGGAAAATGCCTTCACTGAACGGGTGGTCAGGCACTGGAATGGGGTGTCCAAGGAAGTGGGGGAATCACCATCCCTGGAAGTGTTAAATGAACCACATAGAGGTGTTGCTTATGGGCAGGGGTCAGTAGGGGATGGTTGGGCTCAATGGCCTTGGAGAGATTTTCCATCCTCAGGGATTCCATGAGTGTTTTCCACACTGTTCTGCTTTCCCCTCATTTTCCTCCATGCCCACACAGGTAACAAAGCAGCTGGAGAGGATGGAGAGACCCAGAAGGACAAAATTAGGAATTGTCACCTCCAGAGTCACCTTCTTGGGACACCCTGCAGTGTGTCCTTGAATCCTTGGAAACAAACTCCTCTGGCCAGAAACTCCCCAGGAAACTGGAGGAAGTCTCTTCCCACCCTCTCCCTGTCACTCCYTTACCCCCTTTTCAGATTTCTCTGTTCCTCCTCTCTTTTTTTGTGCCTCCATCCAGCTACTGTCCATATCCAATTATTGTAACTACAGGTTCATACCCTCTCGGCTTCCTTCTTCATTCTTTGCTTTTCCCTTTTCCCTTTTTCTTTCCACTTTATATTTTTTCTGTTTTTCCATGACCACCGCAGGGAAATAACCCTGCTCATTTCTGCTGTTGACCACTCATAACCTTTTAGAAAGAATAATTCCACTTACTGGAATTCTGAAGGGAAATAAATCATTACACTGATCATTGCATTGCTATTGAGCAGTGGGGTTTTTTGTTGGCTTTTTTTTGTTTGTGGTTTTTATTGTTTGTTTGGTTTTTGGTTTTGGTTTTGGTTTTTGGTTTTTTTTTCTTCTTCTTGACAAGAAACTGGGTGGGGTTTTTTTTAAGATGCTGAGTTTATTTTGTAGATATTGAATGAGTTTGTTCCTACAAACATTCAGCAGGAAGTCCCTCATTCCAGCTATTCACATTCCAATTCAAACCAACACCACCAGTTGTTGCTGGTGTTGTCTCTTCTGGATTCATCTTTTCTGGATGGAAAACCAACAGCTCAAATCTCCTCTGAGTTAAGGCACAAGGAGCAGGATGGATCAGCCGAGAAACAACAAAAAAAAAACCCGGTGCTGGGAGATGCTGACGCCCTTTGCACCACGGGAGAAAGAGCAGAGCTGGAGAAAACCCAGCAGAGGAGAGCAAGGGTCTTCTCTGTTCCTTCATAAAATAAATTTTACTGTGTTTCTGAATGGGATATCACCCAGCCTTGATGTAATTTGGGTTTTTTTTAATCCCAGAATCTCTGGAACCATTTGCCCCCAGGCAGATGTGTGGCTTTGCACAGAKGTTTCCATCAGACTCATTTCTTTCCCTCTGTGGTCCTCATGTCATTGACACGAGCTGAACCCTGCAAAAGCTTCACCAGGAAATGAAATCTTTTCAAATTGGGCAACAATAAATGTCAGCTCCATCCTCCTGATGTAAATCTGGGATTGTTTTCCCCTATTTGTCACCTTGCAATTGTGCTCCCCCAGGGACCTCCCTTTCCCACTGCTCTGGGTTTGCCCAACACAGAAAAGGGGAAAGACAAAGGGGTGAATGGCTCAGTCAGRGAAACAGCAAAGGAACTGGGATCTCTTCACTCTCCTCTGGCTCTTTCCAGGTAAAATTTTGCAGCCATGCCCGTGGCATTTCCCTCAGGTGAGATCTATGCTGTGCAGCAGGAAGATGGCACAAGCTGGGCCTGCTTTGGCCATCCCCGTGGGATTAAACTGCTCCCAGCTCCCAAAACAGAGGCTTCCTACCCAAAGAATGTGGCCTCCAGTCCAGAGCTTCCATTTGGGATGTGGGGAACCTGCTGGTTTCCCTGGGGCACAGCAGCTCCTGGGGCCCTGCCAACCCTTTGGGAGCATGGCAGGGTTTAAATTGGAGCGTGGGCGCTGCCTGGGGCAGCTCCAGATCACAGCAGCTCTCAGGATTACAGGAGGAAAGRGGAATGAAAGGAATCAGAACTCCTGGAGTTCAGAAGATGTGGAGCTGCATTTGTGGTGAAACTTTTCCCTGGTGAGGAATATCCAGTCATGAGCTGAAAATCTCCAGGCAGTAAAGACATCACCACTTCTATTATTCTTACATCTCAATTTTAATAAGTGAAGTTTCTTTATAAAATCACAGAATAGAATCATAGAATGGTTTAGGTTGGAAGGGACCTTACAGGACATCGAGTCCAGCCCCCTGCCATGGGCAGGGACACCTCCCACAATCCCAGGGTGCTCCAAGCCCTGTCCAACCTGGCCTTGGACACTTCCAGGGATCCAGGGGCAGCCCCAGCTTCTCTGGGCACCCTGTGCCAGGGCCTCCCCACCCTCACAGGGAACAATTCTTCCTAACTTCCAATCCAAGCCTATTTTCTTTCAGCTTAAGCCATTCCCTTTTGTCCTGTCACTCCAGGCTCCTGTAAATTGTCCCTCCCCACGTTCCCTGTAGGCTCCTTCGGGCACTGGGAAGTCACCCAGGAGCTGGGTTTGGTGGAGAACACGTGAGGCTGGGTCAGTGCTGTGGCAAACCAGAGGATCTCTCTGGGTCTCCTGATGGGCAGGAGCCTGGATGGGGGGTTAGATCCTCCCTGGCCTGTGCCTGAAACAGTGGTGGCTTTTGGTCTCAGCCCATGGGAAAAGCACTGCCAGGGCTGTCTGAGGGTTTGGAGATCACAAGGGTTTGATTGGTGTGATTTTTGTTATGTCACTGGGTGAGTAGAAGGATTTTAGATTTTGCTACATAGACATAAATGGGGTAAAGATGGAGGCAGATCAGTGTGATAAGAGCACATGTTTCTGTCTTCCTTTTCCTCTTTCCTCTTTGCAAAGGGTGTTGGGTTTTTAGGATTGGTAAAGGTAAAATTTCACTGCATGGCATGGGTTTTAGTTATTGGTGTTTAGAGAAAAACAATGTTAACGTAGTTTAGAGTATAAAAGCCCAGACACTGTTGTGGGCCGGGGGAAAAACCATTTTTCCAGCTGCTTGTGAACTTCACGCTGGACAAAAAGAACTTAGAGATAAGATTTGTAAAATAAACATCTGCAGTCCACAACCCAGACGTTCTCTGGTTCCTTCTTTCAAGCACGGGCCGGTGAGAAGAAAAATATACACTGCTGGGGTTAAATCTCAGAAGAGATAACTCCGACAAGTGCTTGGACTCGATGATCTCAAAGGGCTTTTTTAACTTTAATGGTTCTGTGATTGCATTAAAAAAAAAAGAATAGAAAATAAAATAAAAGAAAAAAGCAGGCACAGGACTGCAGCAGCAGCTCTGCTTTGTGTCTGATGTTGCAGGTAAAGAGAGTTCCCAGCACTGCTGCTGAGCTCCAGCACAGCTGGACGTGTTTGCAGCGCTCGCTGSCTCCGTGTCCCGTTTGATTTCTGGRACGACGAGTCACGGCTCYGAATTTATCCCACTGCCTGCAGCAGGGAGGGGAACAAAAGGCCTTTCAGCTGGTGGCAGCATCTCTGACTCTGCTGGGCTGCCCTGGCTCTCATCTCTTTGTCACTGGCACTCTGGCCGCTTGTTCTTTATTAACTGGGGTCGTTAATTGGATTCTGGAAGAAAAGATTTTCACTTCTCTGCATCCAGCAGAGAGGACATTTACCCCCACACTGAGAACCCTTTCTTCCCCTCAATAACAATGGTTCATACCTCAAGCTACTCAGGAGACTCAGCCTAACAAATCCTAACTCAACCTGTTCGTGTTTGATCCTAAAYACTGAGCACAACCTCAGCAGTCACTGCTGAACTGACAGCACCAGAGGGTGGTTCCAGCTCCATTTAAAACCATTTTCCCTGGTGGTGAGGCCAGGTTCGACAGGGTTTGGAGCAACCTGGAATAGAGGAAGGTGCCCCTGACCTTAAGGGACCCTTCCAACCCAAGCCATTCTGTGATTCTCTGAAGTTCAAGTCTCCCTGCCCACTAAAACAAGACTTTCTAAGCTCCATCAAGTACAGGAGAGTTTGGTTTTGAAGATGTGTTGATTTATGCTCTTCAAGAGGCAGCTTCAAGATTCAGCTTTCTCAGGAATGATCTGGCAATTCCCCAAACTGGGCCAGACCCCAAGAACCCAGTTATGGAGTTGCAAAGAGTTACCCCAACCTGCAGCTCCCAGCACAGAGAGAACCTGAGTAATCCTCATGGAAAAGCAGCCCAAATGATGTTTTCAAAGCACCACAGCTTCTAAACAGTAATTACACAAAATCAGTTCACAATTTATCACCTCACATTATCCTCATTTCCCTTTCAGAAACAGGTGGTAGAACAATCCTCTTCTTGAATGGCAGAATCAGAGGAACATGGAATGGTTTGGGCTGGAAAGGACCTTGAAGATCATCCAGATCCAACCCCCCTGCCATGGGGGTGGTTTATAAGAATGCTTCCCTGTAGCCTCCAAAGAAATCACAACATCTCTATTGCAAGCTGTAGTCACTCTATAAATATCTGTTTCATTATCTTTCAACTTAAACCCAAGTGCAGGTGAAGATAATTTCATTAATGCCCCTTATTTCACACTCCTGTCCAATGGAAAACCTTTGTAGCACAGAGGTCTCCCTTCTCTGTCACCAAATCCTCTTTATTTCTATTTTTCTCCCTCCAGAGGTCTCTGAGCCCCCACAGTCAGATCATATCCAAAGCAACTCACCTAAAAAAATCAGATCATGGCACATCAACAATTAAATATGGATCAGACCCCCTGTGCAGTGGCCTGGGTGGTTTCCTCAGAATTCAATGGGTTTTGAATCCATGAAAAGGTTGGAATTTTCCCCCTGAAAATTTGAACAAGCCAGGTACAGATGATACCTCAGATACCCCACCCTTCATGCTCGTGATAAAGGGAAAGGTTTGGGGACTGTTTGTACCTGAGCAATTGTTCTCGCTCAGAATAATTCCAAACAACTCTGGCACCAACCAGGCTGTGCACTCTGTGCACTCCAGGAGCACAGAGACCTGGAGCTTTGCCCCTGGGGAGTGCCTGGAGATTTCCACAGCAAGNAGAGGGTGGTTCCAGCTCCATTTAAAACCATTTTCCCTGGTGGTGAGGCCAGGTTCGACAGGGTTTGGAGCAACCTGGAATAGAGGAAGGTGCCCTGACCTTAAGGGACCCTTCCAACCCAAGCCATTCTGTGATTCTATGAAGTTCAAGTCTCCCTGCCCACTAAAAAAATTTTTTCTAAGCTCTATCAAGTACAGGAGAGTTTGGTTTTGAAGATGTGTTGATTTATGCTCTTCAAGAGGCAATTCAGGATTCAGCTTTCTCAGGAATGATCTGGCAATTCCCCAAACTGGGCCAGACCCCAAGAACCCAGTTATGGAGTTGCAAAGAGTTACCCCAACCTGCAGCTCCCAGCACAGAGAGAACCTGAGTAATCCTCATGGAAAAGCAGCCCAAATGATGTTTTCAAAGCACCACAGCTTCTAAACAGTAATTACACAAAATCAGTTCACAATTTATCACCTCACATTATCCTCATTTCCCTTTCAGAAACAGGTGGTAGAACAATCCTCTTCTTGAATGGCAGAATCAGAGGAACATGGAATGGTTTGGGCTGGAAAGGACCTTGAAGATCATCCAGATCCAACCCCCCTGCCATGGGGGTGGTTTATAAGAATGCTTCCCTGTAGCCTCCAAAGAAATCACAACATCTCTATTGCAAGCTGTAGTCACTCTATAAATATCTGTTTCATTATCTTTCAACTTAAACCCAAGTGCAGGTGAAGATAATTTCATTAATGCCCCTTATTTCACACTCCTGTCCAATGGAAAACCTTTGTAGCACAGAGGTCTCCCTTCTCTGTCACCAAATCCTCTTTATTTCTATTTTTCTCCCTCCAGAGGTCTCTGAGCCCCCACAGTCAGATCATATCCAAAGCAACTCACCTAAAAAAATCAGATCATGGCACATCAACAATTAAATATGGATCAGACCCCCTGTGCAGTGGCCTGAGTGGTTTCCTCAGAATTCAATGGGTTTTGAATCCATGAAAAGGTTGGAATTTTCCCCCTGAAAATTTGAACAAGCCAGGTACAGATGATACCTCAGATACCCCACCCTTCATGCTCCTGATAAAGGGAAGGAAAGTTCTGGGGACTGTTTGTACCTGAGCAATTGTTCTCGCTCAGAATAATTCCAAACAACTCTGGCACCAACCAGGCTGTGCACTCTGTGCACTCCAGGAGCACAGAGACCTGGAGCTTTGCCCCTGGGGAGTGCCTGGAGATTTCCACAGCAAGAAAAGATTTTTATAAAGTGAAGAGAGAAAAAAAAAGAAAATAAGAAAAAAGACAAAAAACTTAGCGGAAAAAAAGTTAAATTTAGAATCCCAGAATGGTTTGGGTGGAAAGGGATCTTAAAGTTCATCCCATCCCCACCCCCTGCCATGGGCAGGGACACCTCCCACTGTCCCAGGTTGCTCCAAGCCCCATCCAACCTGGCCTTGGACACTTCCAGGGGCAGCCACAGCTTCTCTGGGCACCCTGTGCCAGGGCCTCCCYACCCTCACAGKSARCAATTCCTTCCCAATATCCCATCTATCCCTGCCCTCTGGCAGTGGGAAGCCATTCCCTGTGTCCTGTCCCTCCATCCCTTGYCCCCAGTCCCTCTCCAGCTCTCCTGGAGCCCCTTTAGGCWCTGGAAGGGGCTCTGAGCTCTCCCTGGATCTTTCCCATCTCCAGATGTCCAGCTCTCACCTCCCAGCACCCCAGTCCCTTTTCCTCAGGAGCATTACACAGTGCCCCCTGATTTCTTATGACAAAATGGAAAAGCTTCACCAGAAACTCGTTATTCCCTGGAGGGGAATTAAAAGAAAAAAAAAAAAAATCGGCTAAAAAGAATGAATGATGGAATCTCAGCCCTGAGGAACCCTCGTGCATGAGGTGTGGGGTCCATCTGTCTGTCTGCCTCGTCCTGCCACCCTCCCTCCTCCTGCAGTCTCACTCCAGAGCTGCCCACGYGCTCTCTGCTCGCCAAATCCCCGCTGTGGAGCTGGGAATGCTGCCTGGGGAGCTCTCCCACACCTGCAGGCTCCCTCCTCGCAGCTGCCAGGAGGATGGGCCCTGCTGCTGGGGTTTGGTGGGGAATTGTGGATGGCAGCTCCCAGGACACGCTGGGGGGATCAGACATCCCCGTGGATGTGAAGTGGGAAACAACATCTGAACAGCTCCAGCTGAGTTTCCTACTATTTCAGCGAATTTCATAGAAACAGGAGGATTTCTCTGCTTCTTCATGGAAGGGTTTTTCTCTCTGCCTCTTCCTTCTCCTGCCCCTTGGCTGGATCCACACCAGAGAACGAAGCGATGCCAGCACCAGGCTCAAACATGAGATTTCCCCCAGCCCCTGGCAGAGTTTTGACCTGGGCAAACTGGCTCCAAGTCAGCACAGACACCAATCCCCAGCAAGCTGCCCACTGTGCACCCCTTTTTTGGGGCAGCCAGGACACGTTGATGTCCTGTCTATGGCTTGGCCCTGCCTGCTGGCCTCGTGGCTGCCTTGGATTTACCCCTTTGGATGTGGTCACTGCACTCACAGAGSATTCTCAGCAGCCACAAAACTCCTCTGCCTTGTAGCTCGCTGCTCTTCCTGGGAAAACATCAGAGGCTGTTGGGATAACGGGATCACAACCTAKCTCAGGAATGGAAACAAGCACAGAGAGAGCCCTGAGAAACACCAGTGCTYGTCCAAGAGGCAAATGGTCACGGGGGCTGCAGCATATGGAGGGTGATCYTCTGCCATCCTGCAGCCAATTACTCCTTGGATGCCACAGGCAAACCCCTGCTGGTGCCAGTGCACGCGTGGTRGAGGAGAACCCGCTCCCTGGAAAGCCCAAAATCACGGGAATCTCTCCAGGTTTGGGATATGTGGCYTCAARGGGGGGACTGCAGAGCRGGGAGRGGAACATCTGCTCCCCAGGGTCTGCCCYGTGCCCTGGGGATTTTCAGGAGCACACGCAGACAGTTCATGATCCTGCTCTGCAGGAAGGCACGGGAAGAGCCCTGACTCGTGCTGAGGACAGCCAAGCTCCTTGGCAGGGCTCTGCAGCCCYCATTCCTGGGCACAGGGGAGCAGATGGCTGGGCATTTAGGGCTCTGGCAGGAGCAATCCCTGGGCCTTTGGCACAGGGCACTGATGGAGCTGCATTTCCTTCTGCTCGGACAGTTCCTGTTTGTGCTTCTCCCGCTCACGGGGTTCCTYAGGAGGCTTTGTCAGAGCAAGGAAAAGCAGCTGGTGCCYGGAGCCACCKGCTCCCAGCAGCTGGAGAGGCCTCCTTGACCCACTCTCAGTTATTATGGCCCAAATCCAYCCTCACAAATACCTGCACAACCCACTGACCACTGARTATTTAGGCTGGAAACGCCCTCTGAGGTCAACGAGTCCAAAAACTCCCCCAGCACTGCAAAGGCCACCACAGAGCCCTGTCCCCAAGGGCCACACCCACATGGGCATTTAAACCCCTCCAGAGCTGGGGACTCCACCATTGTCCTTTCCCAGGGCTGGACAACCCTCTCCATAAAGGAATTCTCCAAGATATCCAACTCAAACCTCCCCTGGAACAACCTGAGGCTGTTCCCCCTCATTGTTTTTACTTGGAAGAAGAGACCAACCCTCACCCAGCTGTCCCCTCCTCAATGCAGTTGTGGCTTCCCCATACCTGGAAGTGTCCAAGGCCAGGTTGGATGGGGTTTAGAGCAACCTGGGATAGTGGAAGGTGCCCCTGCCCAGGGCAGGGGTGGAACTGGATGAGTTTTAGGGCCTCCTCCAACTCAGGGAGTTGTGCAGAGCCACAAGGTCCCYCCTGAGCCTCCTTTTCTCCAGGCTGAGCCCCTTTCCCAGCTCCCTCAGCCTCTCCTCATCATCCCAGTTGTGCTCCAGAGTTCCCTGTACACCAGCCATGGGATTATCCTCAAATTGTGTTCCCTGCCTGTGGGTTGGTGTTTGAATCCTAAAAGCTGAGAATTTGGGGTTTTCTGTGCTCACAGGCACTGACCCACAAGAAAACACCACATTTGACCTGAGGCCTTGGGACAGGCTTCCAACACTGAGTGAGAGCACTGAGATTGTGGGTGTGGAGTTTGTAGAAGTGTGTGATCTCACAGGGGGAAACACTTAGATTTAAGATTTTAGTGTACAGCAATGTGTGTGAACCAAGATGGAGAATTTAGGGCGTTGTCTGAGCCCTTCTTTTCACTTTCTTCTTCACCTTCTTCTTCATGGGTTTGGGCAGTTTTTGTGATTGGTTAGAAAGTCCCCAATGCAGACCACAGGTAATTATTAGGTTTAAAGCAAAAATAATTTAGATGGCATTTCATAATTGGGTGATTTGTCCTTGAAAAGACGTGGTAGAGATAGAGAAGGGCTCCATTTTGTGCTCAGTGAGCTGGTGTGCAGAACTCACATATCTTAACGTAGATGAGAATTAATAAACACCTGAGTCTTGAGAAGAAATTCACCTCCTGTGCATTCAGCTCCTGGCTAAAAGCAAGGCTGAAAGGAATCCTAAGCCCTGGCAGGTTGGGATGTCTCCCCTGGAGGGGGAATGCAGGACAGGAGGAGATGTGCAGACCCCAGAGATGAGGCTGGCCAGGCAGGTGTGTCATTGCACCACAGGTGAGTTGTTCCTCCCATTGTTCCCCAGCCTGGGACAATGTTTGCTGACCCAGGTCAGGGCTGAGCTGTGCCAGGCAGTGTCACAACGCAGGGCAGCAGCTCCAAATGTCACTGCTCCTGATTTTACAGGRCTAAATCCAAGGCAGGATGGATCTCCCTGCCACCCCTGTTCTTCCTGTGGAAGAGATGACATTCAAACCAAATTCCAGAGTACGTGGTGAGTACMTGTACAAATGAGTACAAACCTCATTTTCCCTACAGCACCAGGACAGAAAAAGGCTGGCAGTGAATCCCATCTCAGTGCCAGCCACTCCTCCTCTCAGGCACMATCCCAGTGCACCTCTGACTCCTTTTTTCTTTGTGTAAATACCTGATCTATCCCTGATTTGAGGGCTTTATGAGGTGGGTTTTTCTCTGAGCTGGGCCATGATCCCCTCCCACACATCCCCTGGGGACTGCAGAGTTGTCAGGACCAGCACTGGGGTGACAATCTGTCCCTCCATGTGCAGCCACAGCCCAAATTTGCCTTTTCCCTGCTTCACTGAGGCAGCAGTGCTGTTTCCCCACTGCCTGTGGGGCTGAAATCCTTTGTTTTCCTTTGCAGCCAATCCAGTGGTGGCTTCCCCATCCCTGGAAGTGTCCAAGGCCAGGTTGGACGGGGCTTGGAGCAACCTGGGACAGTGGAAGGTGCCCCTGCCCATGRCAGGGGTGGAACTGGATGAGTTTTAGGGCCTCTTCCAACTCAAACAAAGATACACCCAGAGACCCCTCTTCTCTCTGATGATGTGGATCAGTGCACACCCCCATAAAAGGAGAATTAATCATCCTTATTATGAATCTTTGGATCTATCCATGAGAGTAAAACACCATTAATTAGACTTTCAAATCGTTCCCAGACCCCGGAATCCCCAAAACCACCAGCATTAACGGGCAACAAACTGGACAAACAAACTCAGGCTGAACTCAGCTCCAGGATTAAAATTCAGGTCACCAAAATCCAAACACCTCCGCAATCCTTCTCAGGGGCAACTGCCCAGAGCAGGCTGTCASCCTCCCCTGCCCTGGGCATCCAGCCAGGCTGATTCCATCACCAGGGGCTGAACAACCTGGAAGCTGAGGCGATCCCGGGCAGGGAGGCACCAGGAGCCTCCCATCCCCTGCAGAGGGAGCCTCGGCAGCGGCTGATGACCCGATCGCCACGCTCGGGCTTTGTTCTTGGCCAGAGATAAGGCAGGTGGAGGCTGAGGAGCCGGAACCTCTCTGAGATCTGTGAGATTTTGGCTCTGGATCAGAGCCTGGTTCCATCCTCCCTCCCAGGAATGGCCAGTGCAGACAGCACAGCGCCTCTTCAGGAAAAATCCGGATTTTTTTTTTCTTTTTTCCTGAAAATCTGGAGAGTCCTTCCATCTTTTTCCCACTCCCTAGAACTTCACTTTTCCTGGGAGCACACGGGTTTGTGGCCAGCCCTTCTCACTCTCACGGATACTCTTGGGATAAATGCTGGATTTCAGCATCTCCAGCCTTGAATTTAGTTTGGAATCACAGGATAACTTTGGTTTGGAAAGGACCTTAAGGATGATCCAGTTCCACCCCGTGCCATGGGCAGGGACACCTTCCACTGCCCCAGATTGCTCCAAGCCCCATCCAACCTGGCCTTGGACACTTCCAGGGATCCACATTCCTGCTCAAACCTCTGCTAATAAATTTAGTGGTAAGGTTTGGGTTTTTGCTGTGCCCAAGGACTTCCTGGCAGGGCTGTGCTTTACAGGAATAAACCATGGGAAAGCACTTGAGTTTATGCACTCCTGACCCTGCAGCCTCAGCCCTGGCTGTGGGATGTTGGCAGTGTCACAGTTTCCAGAGCCTAAAGGGGCTCCAGGAGAGCTGGAGAGGGACTGGGGACAAGGCATGGAGGGACAGGGAATGGCTTCCCACTGCCAGAGAGCAGGGATGGATGGGAGATTAGGAAGGAATTGTTCCCTGTGGGGGTGGTGAGGCCCTGGCACAGATTTCCCAGAGAAGCTGTGGCTGCCCCTGGATCTCTGGAACTGTTCAAAGCCAGCTTGGACAGGGCTTGGAGCACCCTGGGATGTTGGGAGGTGTCCCTGCCCATGGCAGGGGGTGGCACTGGATGATCCTTAAGGCCCCTTCCAACCCAAAGCACTCAGGAATTCCGTGATGGAAACACAGATGCTGGGTGATGACCCGATCCTGCCTGTTCCTGTTCCATTCCCGATCCTGCCTGTTCCTGCTCCATTCCCGATCCTGCCTGTTCCTGCTCCATTCCCGATCCTGCCTGTTCCTGCTCCATTCCCGATCCTTGCCAGTTCCCTGCCCGCTCCATTCCCAATTCCCACACGTTCCCTCCCCGTTCCATTCCCCCCATCCGCTCATTTTCCGCTCCATTCCCAACCCCTGCCCCCTCCCTTCCCTCTCTCTGCCGGCTCCATTCCCTCTCTATTCCCATTCCCGCTCCATTCCCGATCCCTGCTCGCTCCCATTCCCGCTCCATTCCCAATCCTGCCCGCTCCATTCCTTCTCTCTGCCTGCTCCATTCCCTCTCTATTCCCATTCTGCTCCATTCCCAACCCCTGCTCATTCCCATTCCCCGTCTATTTCCATTCCCTCTCCGTTCCCAATCCCTGCCCGCTCCCATTCCCTCTCTGTTCCCATTCCCTCTCTATTCCCATTCCCGCTCCATTCCCAATCCCTGCCCATTTCCCTTCCTGCTCCATTCCCAATCCTGCCTGCTCCATTCCTTCTCTCTGCCGGCTCCATTCCCTGTCTATTCCCATTCCTGCTCCATTCCCAACCCCTGCTCTTGCCCATTCCCTGTCTGTTCCCATTCCCGCTCCATTCCCAGTTCCCGCCCATTTCCATTCCCTCTCTGTTCCCATTCCCGCTCCATTCCCGATCCCTGCCCGTTCCCATTCCCGCTCCATTCCCAATCCTGCCTGCTCCATTCCTTCTCTGTTCCCATTCCCTCTCTGTTCCCATTCCCGCTCCATTCCCAGTTCCCGCCCGTTCCCATTCCCTCTCCGTTCCCATTCCCGCTCCATTCCCAATCCCTGCTCATTCCCAGTCCCCGCCCGTTCCCATTCCCTCTCTGTTCCCATTCCCGCTCTATTCCCAACCCCTGCCCGTTCCCATTCCCTCTCTATTCCCATTCCCGCTCTATTCCCATTCCCGCTCTATTCCCATTCCCGCTCTATTCCCAACCCCTGCCCGTTCCCATTCCCTCTCTATTCCCATTCCCGTTCCATTCCCAATCCCTGCCCGTTCCCATTCCCTCTCTGTTCCCATTCCCGCTCCATTCCCAGTTCCCGCCTGTTCCCATTCCATTCCCTCCCTCTTCCCTAAGCCCCGCCCCAGCCCCCGCCCTTCGCCCCTCCCCATTGGCTCCCTGCAGGCCACGCCCCTTCCCTCAAGCCCCGCCAATTACAATTGAGTGCCGCGGAACGTTTGTGACGGGGCCATGCCGCACGCCGAACCCTTTAACCGCCCCGCTGTCCCCGTAAGGATGGAGAGCGCGGATTGGTCCGGGCGCGTGTCACGTGACCCGGGAGGCTCCCGGGCGGCGCTTCCGGCCCATCCCGCTCCGCCGGCGGCTCCTGGGAATCCCGGGGATCCCGGGAATCTCGGGGGGCCCGCAGGTCCTGGGGCTGCTCGGCTCCCTGACCCTCCCCACGTCAGCACCGAGGGTCTCCCCGCGCATCCCCCCGCTGCCCTCTGTAGCATCCTCCGGACACCGCCGGCCCGGCCCTGCGGGGCCTTGCGCGGGTCTGTCCCGCTGCCCTCATTGCTCTCGGTGCCCCGAGCGCCGCCACCGCGGGTTATGCCCCCGCCCGCCCGGCTGGCACCGCGCACACCCTCCCCGCCTTCCCCAGCCCGGCCCTGCCGCCCTTCCCGAGGCTCCCCGCCGTTTTCCCGGTGAATTTTCCCGGTGAATTTTCCCCCCCGCCTTCCCCTCCAGCATGGAGTTCGCCGAGTTGATCAAGACGCCGCGGGCGGATAACGTGGTGCTACACCGCCCCTTCCACCTGGCCGTGGAGGGCACGCTGTGCCTCACCGGCCACCACCTCATCTTCTCGTCGCGGCGCCAGGACAACGCCGAGGAGCTGTGGCTGCTGCACTCCAACATCGACTCCATCGAGAAGAGGTGATGCTGCCCTTCTCCCTGCCCTGCCCTGGTGCCTCGGGGTGGGGTTGGGAAAGGCCGGCTGGCACCCAAATCCCGGTGTGGAGAGCAGGAAGGATGCTCTGGGTATAGACATTGTCTTAAGGTGTGCCAGGGGAGGTTCAGGTTGGGCATGAGGAGGAATTTCTCCACAGAAAGAGTGATTGGAATGCCTAGGGATGTTTGGAGTCCCCATCCCTGGAGGTGTCTAAGGAGTGACAGAGCTCTGGGCTGGTGACAAGGTGGGGATCAGTCACAGGCTGGACTCGATCCTTTTCCAGCCTTAATGAGGCAGGGTGCCCTTTCTGTTTGGATTTTGATGTTGCATCTCAAAGGTGGTTTTTTTGGTCCTGTAGAGAGTCAGGATTTTTTTGTGTTTTGCTCTGTGTTCATTGCTCAGTGCATTCATCCACCCTTGGAGCTCTTCATAAACAATGCAGCCTCCCCACTGTGCACAGAGAGGGACACCAGGGCGCTGCTGAAGGCATTTCCTTTGTGTCACCCTCCAAAAGTGGTGGCAGAATTGAGGCTCTGGACTTGCTCAGCCCCAGATCATCTCCTGCTGCTCCACAGCATCATCCCTCACTGCTGCAGCTGCTGAGGGGATCAATGACCCTTTAGCAATGTGCTTTTTGTGCTGCAGCTCAGCTGGAGATGCAGAGCTTTCTTGCCCATCCCCTTTKAACTACAGAGAATTCAGAGATTTCCCTTTTTCCCCCTCATCCAGTGTCTGCCCCATCTCACCTGGCCATTGTCTTCTGCTCTCTCACCTTGGTCCTTTCTTCCAGCTTGAGGATAACACTTCATTTTTAATTATAAAATTATAATTATATAATGTTAATTACAAAATCCTTCCCCTGTTTTTAAAGCCTTTTGAGCAAATCTGGTTAAACAGATAAAAAAAAAGTTTCTCTGTGCCAGCAGGACTGGAGAAATCAGGCAGCAGTGRTTAAAAAAAGCACAGAGCCTGCAATGGGGGAACTTCTGATGAAGTTTATTGCTGATCAAGTTTGCTCCTGATTTCCCTGTGTGTTTCTGAGAAAGGAAAGGAGCAGAGGGGTGAAAAACCTCAGGGAATTTCTTCCCATGCACACTCCTCAACCTGGCCTTGGACACTTCCAGGGATGAGGCAGCCACAGCTTCTCTGGGAAACATTACCCTGCATATTTGTCATGTAATACCTCCAGCAGAAGCATGGAATGAATGAAAACAAAGCCAAACTTGCAAATTATTATTACTTGCAAATAATGRGGTGTGTTTGTTCCTTTATTTTCATGAAAGGTGCCCCTGCAGACAAATTACCACTTAATGGAGATTTGCCTTGCAGGAAGAGCTGGGCCCCTTCTCCTGCCTTAGAGGATCCTGTTTTTATGGGGCTCTCACCTCCTGTCTTGCTGCAGGTTCGTGGGCTCCTTGGGCACCATCATCATCAAGTGCAAGGACCTGAGGATCATCCAGCTGGACATCCCAGGGATGGAGGAGTGTCTGAACATTGCCAGCTCCATCGAGGTGAGCAGCCACAAAACCTGCAGGTCTTCAGCTCACCTCAGCCTTCTGACCTCTTTTTTAATTTTATTTTTCCCCAGTTAGGTTTAAATAGAATCTGGAATATTTCACATGGAGTTGTGGGGTGTTTCCCTGAGGTTTTGACCTCCCCACCCCTTGGAAGTGCTCAAAACCAGGCTTGGAGCAACCTGTGACAATGGAAGCTGTCCCTACCCGTGGCAGGGGTGGAATGGGATGAGCTTTAAGGTTCCTTCCATGATTCCATGGTTTCTCTTGTCCACACAGGCACTTTCCACCCTGGATTCAGTGACCCTCATGTACCCCTTCTTCTACCGGCCCATGTTCGAGGTGCTGGAGGATGGCTGGTCCTCCTTCCTGCTGGAGCAAGAGTTTGAGCTGCTCAGCTCAGTGGTGAGTGGCATTTGAGGGCTTTGCCCAGGCACTGGGATATTCTGGGAGCTGTCTCACCCAGTAATGATTGGACTGGAAACCCCAGATGGTTAAAAATCCATTTTGTGCCTGGGTGAGGAGTGGATGTTGTTGAAATATTCCCTCTGGAACATCAGACATTTGTTTGCTGCTTCACCTTGTGCCAAGTGGAGGTTTGAGGCCTTTTYCAGGAAATCACAAAGGTAGGAAATGGTTTTGGCCTCTGGGGATGGTTCTCTAATTGGAAGAACTAATTTAAATCCTGTATCCTGGCTTTGTTGTTCCTAATTTTGATCTGGAGGAGAATGAGAAGAATTTTTGTTTTGAAATGACACTGGTTTTAAAAAATTGCTCTGTAGGAGGATGACAAGGAGATGCCCAGTTTGAAACACTTTTTCCTTTAGTTAATTAATGCTGGGGAAATATTCAGGCTGTTCAAAAAGCAGGAAACTTCCAGTTCTCTGTTTCCAGGCGCTGCTGAGCACACAGATTTTGTTTTGGGTAGGAGCTGTTCTTGTGCCATTGCCTGTTGTGAATCTTACTCAAATTTCCTTTTAGGATGCTGAATTTGGCAGAGTGGGGACTTTCTTGGGTGCAGGAACCAGTTTTAATAATTCCTTGGATTTGCATCTCTGTGTTCCAGGTCTTTGTTTCACATCCATTGCAGCAGCTCAGGTTTCACATCCATTAGTGCAGCATCCAAGAACATTGATTTTTTTWTTATTATTATTATTATTTGGTTGCTTTTCTCTGCAAGCCCAGCTTGTCTGCAGCCTGAATCACTTCCTGCCTATGAGTAACAGCTTAATGTGATCAGCYTGACCAAATTCAGTTGATGAAATCACCAGAAAATTAAAGGAAATTAAAGGGGTTCAGAGGCCTTGCTATTTTTGTCTCCTGATTAAAGCMCTCTCATGTGCCTTATCTTGCTCTGTTATCATATCCAGCACATGGATCCATTGATGTGCTTTTTTCCCCTTGTTTTTTCAGGGATTTTAAACTTCATTTGTCAATCTCTGAACATCTTCTCTGTGTCAGAATTACATTTAAAAAACCTCATTAACTTTTAGCACCACGTTTCCAGGGCAATCATTCACTCCTTTGAAACCTCCATGTCTGACAGCTGCTGATTAATTCTTGGCTTTTTAACCCARAACTTCACATTTTGGARCAAAATGGGTGTCAAAAGCCACCTYCCCATGATTTACATCTCCTGAACAACAGATGAATGCCTTGTTGAGCAAATAATTCYTGTCATGACACTGCTTTGTGTGACAAGGAAATG
Source organism: Alauda arvensis (assembly GCA_902810485.1). Lineage (NCBI taxonomy): Eukaryota > Metazoa > Chordata > Aves > Passeriformes > Alaudidae > Alauda > Alauda arvensis. The sequence goes on from CADDXX010000109.1 coordinate 337,053, forward strand.
GCTGATTTCCATCTTTCTCCCAGAAGTCAGATGAGTGGAATTCCAAAGGTTCCTCAGCTAAATCATCTGGATCTGTACCTTCCCCACAAATCAAAAACTATTTCACCTACCCCACAGCTCCAGGAATGGATTCATTCCACATTTAGCTGCTACAGGAGAGTTGTTTTCATCACTCTCATGGCAAAGTGCAGAGTAMAAGTTAATTCTTTTTTAAAAAGTCAGGTGATACATTAAATATTTAGATAATATCCTGTGTAATTCAGATTCTTCACTGCACAGTGAGGAATTTAGAGAATGTGCAGGGGTTCATGTTTTCTCTGRGCAGTCAGAGAAGAGCCAAGAGGTTTCTCTTCTGCCACATTCCGGAACTGCAGGAGCTGCAAAGTAACTCTGGAAATTCAGAGTTATTCCTAAAATGAAGAGGCCTGAGAAGTTTGTACACTGACAGSATAATTAACATAAAGGTGTTAAAATCACTTACTTCATTCTCCTTTTCTTTCCCCCTTTTCTTCCTTTTTCTTTCCTCTTTTCTTTCCTTCCTTTGTTCTTTTTCTTCCCCCCTTTTCTCCTTTTTTTTCTTTTTCCCCTTTACTTTTTTTTTCTTTTTCCCCTTTTCTCTTTTCTTTTTCCCCTTTTCTCTTTTTTCTTCTTTTTCCCCTTTTTCTGTCTTTCCCTCCCTTTTTTTCTCTTTTCTTTCCTTTTCCCTCCTTTTTTTCTCTTTTCTTTTCCCTCCCTTTTTTCCCCTCTTTTCTTCCCCTTTTTAGCAGGAAAAATCTCAGGGTTCTGAACAACTCGGTTGTGCTTCATCTTTGTGCCAGATCTCCTTTTAAAAATCAGACTTTTTTGGGTTTGGGCTCAGTTTAAATGGTGATTATGAGCCATATTTTGCTTTTTTCASCCAACAATCAATCTTTACATCTGTCCTGCTCCTTGGCCATGCACAATCTGATCCCAGCAGGGCTTTTCCCTGGGGAATGGCCTCTGGCTTTGCTGCTTTGCAGGATCTCCCATGATCCATGCTGGGTTCTTGACCTTTTTTTTTAAGCYCTATTGGTAGAGCTTGATTTGTTTCCCAGTGTTTGGTGGAAAACGACCTCTCCTGGCAATTTTAAGTCATAGGAGGAATGACAGCTTGGCCATTAGGGAATCAATGTCTCTATGAACAAGTATTAGGACAAGGAAAGTAGAAATCCAGGAGCTGATCCTGCACTGGGTTTAGAAATCACTGCTTTCTTTTTCCTCTGGAGTTCTCTCCTTTCTACTCAGCCCTCATCCCTTCACTGCTTTTCTTATCCTTAACTTCTTTTTTGCCTCCTAAAAGCTCAGATGTCTTGCTGGGAGAATTAAGGGTTCACTTTGCACTCCCTGAGTTTCCCCCAGCACAATTACCTGGTTGAAAGTGAGCTCTCCCTTCATCCCTTCCCCTGCAGTCCTTCTGCTCCTGCTGCTTCCTTCACTCTCCCAGGCACTGATGGCCCTTCTTGCTCCCAAATCCCAGCCAGCCCAGAGCTGGAGGAGTTGCTTTGGGCACTCYGGAGCTGGCAGGGCTGAGGTTCATGGGATCAGGAGGGAAGACAAATGGTGCCAAGTGCTGCCAGGCTCCTCCTCCTTGCCATGGCAGTGACACAGGGGTGACATAACAGGCTCAGCTGTCCCTGGTGGGAATGGGGAGCAGAGCAGGCTCCTTACCAGAGTGAGGGGTCAGTCAGGTGCTGCTCCTTCATTCCTTTCCACACTGGTGGTGCCAGTGACTGCCACACATTCCCCAGAGCTCTGGTTTTGCCCTCTCCACCTCCTGTGGGGTTTTTCTCAGTCTGATCCTCCAGATCCATGCATATTTTCCTCATGGGAATCAAACTGCTCAGCTCTCAGGTTTTCTGCTGTTTTTTCCCCTGAGAGTCAATGCCAGAGTTTGAAGGAGAGCTGGAGTCTGTGCAGTTGTTTTGCAGAGTTGTTTATTCTTTTCTTATCTCTAAAAGTTCTCTCAGCCCAGTGTGATGTTCCCAGGGAGGCAGAGAAGCAGAATCTGCCCCTCCTACAATGGCACCTGAACTTTTATAATCTAAACTACATTAACAATGTTTCCTTTAAGTACCAATAACTGACCCATGTCAGACAGTGAAATCTCACCAAAACCCAATCAAGAAAAGGCCACCACCTCTGCACAGATGGAGGGGAAGAAGAAGCAGGAGAAGGACAAAAGCACACCCTGATTCCTCCATCTTTGCCCCATTCTATCTATACAGTAACATCTAAAAATTCTATTTTTTCACCCTGTGAGCTGACAGAAATCACACCAATCAAACCCACGTGGACTTCCTTTCCTCTTTCAAGCATGGCAGTGTTTTCCAGGGAGTTAAATCAAAGGAATAGGCATTTTTGGTTCTTTTGGCTCTGTCCTGAGACCCTCAGGGTCTTGATCCTCCAGGGATCCCCAAAGGGGTAACCTGGTTTCCCACACACACCCCAAAAACCCTGTGAAAAGTCCCATTGCTGGGGCATTAAAAGCTGGAGCTGTGAGCAGCCACATCCCTTTTGTGTCCCAGAAGTTTCCATCTCTGCTCATAACACGATGGCCAGAGGCAAATTGACTTTGCATCTGGGAGAAGCTCTGCTTTTTATCCAATGGAGCTGTTTTGAGGCTAATGAATAATRAAATAAGGTTGTGGCAGGGATGCTGCAAAGCTGTCCAGCTGGGCTGCTGCAAGCAGGCAGCAATTGCTGCTCTTGATGCTGATGTTTATTTTTTCCTGGCATCTTTTTTAGGCTGCCACCAAAAAAAGGACAATTTTCCTGTCTCCTAAGCCACACATCCCATGCCTTGGAGCTGCTGCTGCTGCTGAAAYAGTGTTGTGAGTCAGATCAGCTTGTTCAGCTGATGGAAAGGCTTCATTGCCAGAAGACATTCCTGAATTGATCCCAGTTTTCCACTGGASCAGTGAGCCAGTCAGGTGGATTTTTATAAGCAGGTAGCAATCAGGAGGTGTGTGGCAAGAGGYAGGAAGGATCTGGAAGAAAGGAATTCTGTTGAGAGATGTGCAATGAATTCATGTTGAGTCAACAGACCTGAACTGATGTGGATTTTGTGTGTTTTCTCACGGCCTAATTGAGCTGTTGTGCCCTTTTCTCACTTTCTCCTGCCTGCCTCATCCCTCTGCCTTTTTGTCTGCCTCAAACTTCCCTTGAGCTCAGAGGTTGGATGGATCTCTGAGCTCTCTCCCTGCTGCAGAAGCTCCTTGCTGACCTTTTTCCCCTGAGCTGGAGCCAAGGCCTGTGGGTGACCCTGGTGTCAGGTAGCTGGAATTCCCATGCCAAGTGCCTSAGGTGCCACATTCAGCACTTCTTCCCCAGGGCTTTGGCTGTTGGGAGCTGCAGAAGTTACATCACAGGAGCTCGTGGTGAGCCCTCAGTGCCKGGCTGCTGGGCTGCTTCCAGAAGGTGCTTCAGGGTTTGGGAGGAAGAACTGTAGCTGAGATAGAAAAGCCCRTAGAAAAGAACCTACCTGGAAATGTTCAAATTGAAATTTTCACCTCAAAGCAGCTTGATCTGGAGTGGGTGGAAATTCTTGCCTTTCTTGGCCACCTTGTGRACTCTTCTTTCAGCACTGATATTCCCAGTATCTAAATGAACTTTTTTCCCCTCTTGTGGGAATACATTTCTCTGTGGGGTTTCCCCTTGCTGTCTGCTGTGCCTGTGAAAGAATTTAAAGCCACAATCACCCATTTCTGCCCACTCTGGGCTTMTTCTGTGCTGTTTGAGGATGTGGATAAACCAGAGAGGGAACTGTTGCTCAAGACCCAGAGGCACCTGATCCTTCTTCCATTGCTCCTGAGCTTTTCCTGCATTCTGGGCAATGCAGCTTCTGGGAGCTGCTGCAAGGAGATGATTGCAGGGAGCACTGATGGATGTGCTGGAAAAAATGAATCAGCCCTGGAAATGGCCACTTAAAGGAGAATTTGTGCTGCAAATGGAACAGATCACAAACACAAACAAACACAACTCTGTGTGTGGAACTCTTTCCTCCCTGTCACCTCTCACTTTGTTCTCTGACCCAAAGCTGTGCTCTGCTGTTTTTCAGACCAACGAGTGGCGCCTGAGCTGTGTGAACAAGGAGTTCTCCGTGTGTCCCTCCTACCCTGCCCTTGTCATTGTCCCCAAGGCCGTGGATGACGAGGCGCTGCGCAAGGTGGCCCTGTTCCGCCACGGCGGCCGCTTCCCCGTGCTCAGCTACTACCACAAGAAGAACGGCATGGTGAGCTGGCTTGGAGGGAGCTGTGCCTGAAGGAAGTGTGGGAATTGTGTTGTTTGAGGCTCTGGAATTAACAGAGCTCCTGGGTTGTTTTCCAGCTCGCTCCGTGGAGCTGGTTCTGGGGTGAGTGATCTCCATCCTGGAAACAGCCGTTAATCTGCTGGGTTGGGAATGTGCAAGGCAGGAGCTCTCTGACAGCAGCAAGAACAAGATGAGGCTTGTGAAGCCTCTGCTGGCACCCAGGCTGGCTGTGCCTGCCAAGAGTTTTCATGGAAAGGGTGGCAGGAGCCACACTGTCCTGTCTGTGAGCTGTGGGCCCTCGTCACAGCCCTGGTGACAGCAGAGCCAACGCTGCTTGTGCTGTGTGACTGTGCAGGGAGGAGCAGAAYAGTCTGTTCTCTGAGCCTGACAGGGCTCAGCAGCAGCAAAGGCCTGGTCTTGCACAGACTCTGACAAGCCAGGCTCTAATGGAGTGGTTGATGCACTGTAATTAAGAAATGCACTGTATGAGAGTGTTGGGTAATTGTATCTCTTGCTGATGTAACCAGTTCTGAGAATACTGGCATGTCCAATCTGCAGCTTTTAAACTTGATACAGCCTCCTCAAATGCTCCAATGCCTTCTCACCTCCTGTGGCCAAGATCTGTGAGCCTTCAGTTTGAAGCTCTCTAGTCTGACTCAGAAGTACCTTGGGATTTTCTTTGCTTTAAAAGCAGCCAGCCACCTACTCCACATCAGTTGTGCTTTTTGCTTTTTCCTCAGCTCAGCTGAAAACCACTGAAGGAAGATTTTTTGCTCAGCTATCTCTCCAAATTGTGCATGTTTCATGTGAGGAGTACAACAGTATTTGGCTCAGAGTGCTGCAGTGGTGACAGTGATGCTGTCACTCTCATTGCCCTGCTGGCTCTGAGTTCTCAGCTCTGCCTGGGGTTGCTGACTGGCTGCCCTCGTGTTTTTGTTATGATTTGAGCTGCTGGGGTGTTTGGGAATTGAAAGGCATTTGCTGAAGAGAAATCTCAGCTCATCRGTCTGTGGACTTGAGGTTTATTAGCCCATCCATGGAGAAAAAATGTCACCTTTAATACATGAGCAATTTGAGTGTTTTAAGAACAGAGTTGGGAACAAACCTTGAAATTTTTAATCCTGAAAAAGCTGATTTCATAGAATCACAGGATGGTTTTGGCCAGAAGGATCCTTAGGGGCTATCTAGTTCCAAGGATGCTTCTCACTGCATTCACCCTGGCCTTGAACCCTTCCAGGGGTTTACAACACTGCCAGGGTTTGCAAAGGAGCCCTCACCAGGAAGGCAGCTCAGCAGTTCACCAAGGTGGTGCTTGAGGCATAACTGAAGGGATACAGCCTCTAAGATGATGCCTGGCATTTAAAACYTGCCCAGCCAAATAATTGCTGGCTCCAAGGATTTCTAGTTCAGTTTTAAATAMATCCAATCCCTGAGAGGGATCGAACTCGAAACAGCTGAAAGATTCAGGGCAAGGCTTGCAGCTTGGTGCCTTTCAGTGAGAATTCCCTCCACTTGCAGTGCCTGATCGGTGGTTTTGTGTGTCCCCAGGCCATGCTGAGGAGCAGCCAGCCCCTGACAGGCACCAACGGGCGGCGCTGCAAGGAGGACGAGAAGCTGGTGAACGCCACGCTGCGCTCCGGCCGCCGCGGCTTCGTCATCGACACCCGGCCTCTGCCCGTGGCCCAGCAGGCCAGGGCCAAGGGAGGGGGCTTTGAACAGGAGGTCCACTACCCCCAGTGGAGGAGGATCCACAAATACATCGAGAGGTGGGTGAAATGAATCACACAGAATCACAGAATTTTTTGGTTGGAAGAGACCTTCAAGATC
>CADDXX010000109.1:343773-358967 GCA_902810485.1 Alauda arvensis
TGTCAGAACAGTAACAAACACAGAGTGGTTGCTCCTGGAAGAGGAGTTGTGTGTCCTGGCTCCTGGCAGCAGGGTCGTGTTCCTTCTGTGGCAAAACCAGTATGTGTGGATGATGAGGGGATTTTTGGTTTGGTTCCTTGTTCTGAGCACYCTGCTGCAGGTTTCAGCCATCAGGCATCTCCCTGTGCTGTTTCTTTTCCTGACCATCTTCAGGCACGCTCCAGCCTTCCTGTGTTCCCCTTTGCACAGGAAGGAGCAMARAAAACTTCTGCAGGGSAGGGTTTGTTCTGTGSYTGTCACAYTCCTCTTATCCAGAGGATTTGTCCAGAGAAGCTGTGGCTGCCCCTGGATCCCTGGAAGTGTTCAGGGCCAGGTTGGACAGGGCTTRGAGCARCCTGGGACAGTGGAAGGTGTCCCTGCCCATGGCAGGGGGTTGGAATGAGATGAGCTTTGTTTCCTTCCARCCCAARCCATTCCATGRTTCTGTGACCCAGTGCTTTTCTCTGGACATCTAATGTTGTTCAGTCATTTTTAGACAAGTCACTAAATTAAACAGACTTTTAGTCTGGCCTTGTTCAACTTCTCTAAAAGCCTTAATTTGGGGAAATCCTTCTACACAGACATGCAGCAATGTTACTGGAGCTKTAGGGCAGCTCTGGAGCAGTTAAATAAGGAATTTCCTGGCAAATACTTGAAGTGTTGAACTTCTGCTTCTAAAGAAGTTTTATGTGAACTTACATTTGACAGCATCAGAGAGAGGGGAATACAAACACTAAATAATCTGTTTCCTCATTCCTATGTCACTGCCTGTGCTTTCAGCAATGTTCTCCTTTCCCCCAAAGGTTCAATATCCTGCAGGAGAGCTTCATCAAGCTGGTGGAGGCTTGCAATGACCAGTCACACAACATGGACCGCTGGCTCAGCAAACTGGAAGCTTCCAACTGGCTCACTCACATCAAGGAGCTGCTGACTGCAGCTTGCCTGGCTGCTCAGTGCATTGACAGGTGAATCTCCTGCAGGAGGCCTTGGCTTGCTCMTTCACTGCTTGCAGATTGCTCATTAAATCCCCCTGGCAGCATCAATAACTGCCCACCGTGGCCTGGCTCACCTGTACCCAKGGAAGATTCTGTTTCCTCATGGGGAAATCATGTTCCTCCAGTAAATCAGGAGGAGGGAGGGAATCTGGGCTAAGAAAAGGTTTTGGATCATGTGTTTAAGGTGTATTCCTGTGTCTGCTGCAGCCCAGCTGATTTAGAGAGTTTTATTGGAGGTTTGGGTTGAAGTGGGCCCATCTGAAATGCTGTTTGATGGCCTGGAAAAGGAGACACAGAGATGTGTTTTTCTTTCTTTTAAGAATTCTCTTTTTTCTTTTCAGCTGCAAATTTCCAGTGTCACACCTCACTTGCAGAGGTTAAAACAATATCATCTCCTTGTTTTCCCCAGGAATTGGTCCAGTGCTTTCCCCCCTCTTATATTTTTATCCCCAGAGCCCTCTCCAAGCAATCCTGCTCATCCCTTCCAAGTGCTTGTGACCTCTTKTAACCTGACATCTCTGTCACAAATGCTGCTGACTCAGCTGACTGGTGCTCACACCTCAGGCTGCAGAGCCAGGGCTTGCTGTCAGTGCCAGGGTTTGTAAGGCCAGATGCAGGAACCTAAATTGGTTTTATCTGTGGCTCTGGGTGGGAAATTTTCCCAAAATTTAGGGAAAACCTGGCTTTTCACAGGAGCTGGGGAATGTGTTCTGCAGGCACAGCAGCAGCTGAAATGCTGAGTGGTGGAACAGCCCTGCTGCATTAAAATGGGAGCTCTGTGCCTTTTGAAAGCTCTGACAGTGCTGGGTTCATTGCTGGGCCAGGAAAGGATTGCTCTGGATCAATAGTTCTGTCTGAAATTCTCTCCTGCAAGCATGTCATAGGGAAGGGCAGTGATGAAACCTTTCTGGCTTGTTGGGACAGTGGCTGATTTCATCATTTTTAACCTCAGCTTTGCTTTTTGTGTTTACCTGGAGCCATGGAAGGTCAGCTCCAGGTGCCTGACCTGCCTCACTCAGAGCCTGGAGGTCAGAGCTGGGCTGGCAAGGGGAGTTCTGTTCTATTTTCCATGTCCCTAATGGCTGGGACAGATCTTAAAAGCCTGAAAGATAAAAGGAGAAAACTTAGTGTGGAGAAAGGTGAAGATTAGGTAGGGAAGGAAGGTTCAGAATAAATATCAGGGAGAAATTCTGTATTATAACAGTGGTGAGGCCCTGGCACAGGGTGCCCAGAGAAGCTGTGGCTGCCCCTTGGATCCCTGGAAGTGTTCAGGGCCAGGTTGGATGGGGCTTGGAGCACCCTGGGATAGTGGAAAAGTGTCCCTGCCCATGGCAGGGGTGGGATGGGATGAATTGCACTTGCAGGCTGTGACTCAAAGGGATGCTGATCCCAAAGAGTGAGAACCACAAAGGGAGATCTCACCTTGTGTCAGTGTGGGAAAGCATCTGGAGTTTCAGACTGCTCAGGTTGATGGGTATCCAGGTGAGATCCATGTGGGATCCCTGTGGGATGGGGCTGCAGGGGTGGGACAGAGCCAGCAAAACCTCAGCACTGTCAGCACTGGTGTCCTTGGGATGGAATGGAATCCACTGGGGTGGGTTCTGCTCATCCACACTCTCATCCCTTCCCACCTTTTCCTTTCSCAGGGAAGGTGCTTCAGTGTTAGTCCATGGCAGTGAAGGCACTGATTCCACACTGCAGGTCACTTCCCTGGCACAGATCATCCTGGATCCGAGGTGCAGGACCATCCGTGGCTTCCAGGCCCTCGTGGTGAGGGAGTGGCTGCAGGTAAGAAATGTCCCTGGCCAGAACAGCAAACAGTTCCAGAGACACTGGGGTTGGGAAAGAGCCTGAGAGGCAGCCAACAGGTTTGGGCCTTGTTGCAGCCCTGCTGAGGGTGAGTGTCCTTTGTCCTAAAGAGCAGCATCACTGCCTGAGTCATTTGTCCCTCTGGCACTCCTGGGGCCTCTGCCTCTCGTGGCAGGTTTGGGATTTTTGGGGAGCTGTTCTGTGTGCTCAGGGTGGACATCTCTTATCAGGAATGGTTTGGGTTGGGAGGGACCTTAAARCTCCTCTCATTCCAACCTCCTGCCATGGGCAGGGACACCTTCCACTGGGCCAGGTGTCACCTCTTCCATCTCAGCAGAGAAATCTGTTCAGACCAAACCACAACACCTCAGYTGTGCTCTTTGTGCCTTGGCAGCCTGGTCCCCACTGCACCCACCCCAGCTTGCTCCTGCTCACATTCTCTGATCACACAGCCTGAGAAAGGCAGGGAAATCACTCATGGAATCACACAACCACTCAGGTTGGAAAATAACTTTAAGATTGTCAAGTCCAGCTGTCCCCCAGCACTGCCAAGGCCACCACTCATCTGTGTCCCCAAGTGCCACATCCATGTGGCTTTTTAATCCCTCCAGGGATGGGGACTCCACCACTGCCCTGAGCAGCTGTGCCAGGGCTGAACAACCTTTTCTATGAAGAAAATTTCCCTAATATCCAATCTAAACCTCCCCTGGCACAGCTTGAGGCCATTTCTTCTCCTCCTGTCCCTGTTCCCTGGGAGCAGAGCCCGACCCTCCCTGGCTGTCCCCTCCTGTCAGGGAGTTGTRCAGAGCCACAAGGTCCCCCCTGAGCCTCCTTTTCTCCAGGCTGAGCCCCTTTCCCAGCTCTCTTAGCCTCTCCTGGTGCTCCAGCCCCTTCCCCAGCTCCATTCCCTTCCCTGAACATGCTCCAGCCCCTCAGTGTCCCTCTTGTCATGAGGGGCCCAAACCTGAATCCCAGTTTTGAGGTGCCCCAGCAGTGCCAGCAGAGGAATAATGGTTTCTAACAGCTTGCTTCTGGCTGCCTGAGCAGTTGCATGGAAATTCAGGATTCAGAACTCACTCTGAAGTGTTTTCCCCACGTGTCCTCCCATCCCATTCCCTGGTGGCTGATGCTGTCCCTGCTCCCCTGCAGGCTGGCCACCCCTTCCAGCAGCGCTGTGCCCAGTCAGCCTATTCCAACAGCAAGCAGAAGTGGGAGGCCCCGGTGTTCCTGCTCTTCCTGGAGTGTGTGTGGCAGATCCATCGGCAGTTCCCCTGCTCCTTCGAGTTCAACGAGAAGTTCCTCATCCTGCTCTTCGAGCACGCCTACGCCTCCCAGTTCGGGACATTCCTGGGCAACAATGAAAGTGAAAGGTTGGTGAGGGTGCTTGGCTTGAATCCTCTAAAGGTTGGGCTGAATCTGACTAAAATCCCAGAAATCATGGAGTGGTTTGGGTTGGAAGAAACCTTGAAGATCATCTCGTTCCATCCCCCTGCTGTGGGCAGGGAGACCTTCCACTATCCCAGGTTGTTCCAAACCCCGTCCAACCTGGCCAAAAATCCCCACCCATCACCAGKTTGTTTAGTTTCTCACGCAGAAACTCTTCCATAAAAGACTAAGCTGCTGGAGTTTGGTGTGAGTCACTGCTGTGGGAAGCACACTTGTCCATGCAGGCCTGGAGGAGGAGGTTGAGGTAGGCAGAGGCCACAGCTGACAACTCTGTCCCTCAGCTGTGAGGGAGGAACCTGACTCTGTAGCCTGGTGGTCCTGAGATTCTCCCTGGGAGTATAAACAGGGTGAAGGATTGGAGCTGCCCACAGCTGCCAGGGAGTTTTGGATTCCTGTTTGGAGCTGCCCTCAGGATTCCTGGCTCCAGTAAGGCCATGGCTGAGGGTCTCCTGCTGGACTGAAGGCCACAGGACAGGAATGGAAAAACACAAGTGATGCTCCAGGGAAGAAAGGCAATTTAAAGCTTCCTCTAAACCTCTCTGTCCTTAAAGTAATGTGGATTTAGAAGAGACTCTGCTGCCTTCTGCAGGGCTGCTGAGCCAGTCATCAGAAAAACCGAGTTAGACTTGAACCCAATCAGCTGAGCTTTGGAGGAGCAGTGAATGTTACGTGTGATAACCTTGCCTGCCACATCTGGGCACATCAGCCTGGGAGCACAGGCAGGGGCTGCAGTCTGATGTTCAGCTTGTGCTGTCTGAAGCACTCACAGGAGTGCTGAATCTCCTGCCTGCCTGGCAGCTCAGTTTGCCAGTGCAGGCAGAATTGAGATTTGCTGGGATCTGAGGCATGGGGGGGGATCCCTGGAACTGCTGGAGGTGGGATTGCCCCAGGAAAACAGCACTGCCTGCTCTGTGTGCTCAGTTCCTTCCTGCCACCAGAGGGACCTGTCASACGTGCCCATTCCAGCAGTAAAAGTGCTTTGATGTGTTGGAGAATTCCATTTCCATCCTTCCCTGGTGCAGCCCTGCTCCACCTCCCTGACACAGGAGCCTGATCCTTTTCCAAACCTGGCACTCAAACCACAGTGAGGGGGTGACTGATTCTTCACCTGSACAGCAGGCAGCCAACTTACAAGTGTTATTTCCCCATCTTTTACTCAAAACTACTTGTAATCAGCAAAGCTGAATGAATTGTTTTAGGTTTACACCCTGTGCCATGATGGTGAAGGGATTAACCTGAATTACCTGGGGGAGTAGCACGTGAAAAAAAAACTTGTGGCCTTACCTGTGTGCTTCTAACAAGAGCYTTACAGATCCAAGTGTATAAAACTGACTTGTTGCTGTGGSTTTCTTAGGGCTAAACTGAAGCTGCCTCAGAAGACCATGTCCCTGTGGTCCTGGGTGAACAGGCCTGAGGAGCTGAGCAGGTTCCAGAACCCTCTCTACGAGGCCAACAGCCTTGTCATCTGGCCCTCTGTGGCCCCACAGAGCCTGCACCTCTGGGAAGGTGAGCCAGGTTTGCTTTCCCTGTTGCAGGCAGTATCTCTTTGGGGATTTTTTTTTTTTTTGGTCATTGCTGACCATTCAGGAGGATCCATGTGCAGTAGGAAGTGCAGAAACTTCCCCCATCCCGTGGGTGCTGAGGAGTTCGTGGCAGTGACACAGGCAGAGACTGAAAATGGAGTGGTCTCATAAGTGTAGGGGGAAAAAAGGAATTAACCCCCCTCATTTTTCTTTTTTTTTATTATTATTTAATAGGATGGTGAGCTTGTAAAAGAGGGGGGAAGCCATGAGGGGAGGGAAAGGGAAGAAAATGTGCACTTTACTCAGAATGTGAACAACCCTCCTTGTCTCAAGCCCCTCTTGTGACCTGGCTGTCTCTGGGCTTCCAGGTGTCTTCCTGAGGTGGAACAGGCTCTGCAGATTCCTGGAGGAGGCCGARGAGCAGAAGATCAGCATCATCAAGTACAACAAGGAGCTGCAGGCCAAGGTGAACACGCTGAGGCGGCGCCTGGCCGAGATGGAGGCGGCCGGGGCCGTGCGGGGCCAGCCCTGAGCTGCCCTGGGCCTCAGCCCTTTGCTTTTCCCCCTTCCCATCCTGGGAGAAACATGGGAAGTGCATGTTCTGCTGAGCCCTTGGGTGCAGCTGMCCCTCCCACTGCTGAACCCTTCACTCCACGAACCTCCCTGCTGTTTTTTGGGGAGGGGGTTTTTGTTTTGTTTACAGAAGGCCCAGCTGGGCACTGCGTCCCCTCTTGGCAGCTTGTCTGGCTCTGAATTGGGCACAGTGCCAGCAGGAGCTGGAACTCTCTTACCTCCAACTGTGTGGATGAGCAGGATGGGCCAAGAGACAGGATGTCTCCATTTTATTTTAGACTTTTTCTGGTTTTGTTGAACACTCACAGGCTAAAAAATACAGAGTTCTATAGAGATAGGTAAAGGCATTTGATCTGGAAGCACCTTTTCTCTCCAGGAGTAGGTAAAGGCAGCTGAGTTCTTTAATTTCCTAGGAAATCTCAAAGTTGTTAAAATCAAATAACAGGTTCTGCCAGTCTGCACAACATTCTCAGTAGCCTTCACATCTCACACTTGGGTTTTTGTGTAAAAYACCAAACCAGAGCAAGGCATTTCAGTGCAATACAGAACTGAAGGAGGGATTTGCTGCTGCTGTTTAAGCCATGACCTTCAGCTGGAATTGTCCCTCGTGGACAAGACTCTCCTAAGGAGGAACAAACTTTTTTTTTAATTCTAGCTGGAAAACAGAAAGGTTTAGTACTTGSTGGGGGTGTTCACTTGCAGAACAGGGCTCACAGCTGGCCTTTAAACCAGAGCCAAGCTGCCTTCTTGGAAATTCCACCCCTCCCTGGCTGGGTTTGGACACCTGGCCAGGCTCACAGCACTGCCAGGGTGCAAGAGCAGCCCTTCATTGAACAGCTCCACAAAACACTTCTGTTGCACCTGGTGTGCTTTCCCTCCTTGTGCTCTTCTGCCCRTCCTGGGAAACCTCAGAAGCAGAAGCTGCAAGTTCAGGTGACCTCACAGATCTGCTGCAGATGAAGGGGCCATCACACTACAAAATATATTAAGAGTTTAGATGATTTATAGCTGCTAAAACTGCTTAAAGACTTTAGGGATAAGCTGTTTCCCCACTTAACTTTGTATTTTGTAGCTGCTCTTTCTGTTTCTGTGGCTTCAGTCTGCTTTTTATAACATCAGAGTTCTCTCTTGTGATTTTTTTTTTCCTCCTTTAAGAAGACAGATAGGGCTAGGTCTGAAATATTCCCTGAGGCTTTTTTCCAGTTTAATTCCATGGGTAGCTCCACAGGACTGGGAAAAGCTGAATTAACAGCAGCACATGTGGCTGGGATTATCCAGAAAAGAGCTTCCTGTTAGCCTGGTTCTGCTGGAATGAAGGGAGCTGCAGCAGGTCAGTGGTGGGATCCCTCTGGAAACTCTTGAGCTTCCAAATTTATGGAATGAAGCTGCCTTTTATTTAAAAGCCACACAGCTATGTGTGAAAATGCAGGAGCTGTAGTTGTAAAAGTAGCTGGGCAGGAACCTGCAAAAATCATGTAGCCACTAAATGCAGTCTAAGAAAATTCCATTACCAAGGAAATGATATAAAATTGTGTGATAGTGGTCAAGTGCTACCACAATGCCTTTTGTTGAGTCCTCGTTTCCTTAATTATCTCCTTCTTGCCTAAGCTAAACTTAGCCCTGGAGTCCTCTGGCTTAAAAAATAGCATGATCCCTTTTAAAACGTTGCTCACTTAAGGCAGAAAAGTAATTCCCCCTGCTTGCAATACCAATTCATTTTTAGCTTTGGAGCCTTGTTCCCTAAATCCATTCTGCCACAGGGAATGCTGCTCAGGGTGGCTGGGATCTGTTCTGCAATGACAGAGGAGGCAGAATCAGGCTCTTCCCTCCTCCAAACCCAGAGATCCCTCTGGCTTTGTTGCTCACAGAAGCCCCTAAAATGATTGTCCCCCTGTTTGAAATGCTGTTTTTGGGGTCTGCACCTGCCTGGGTGGTGTTTCCCAGCCCCATTGAGAATTCCTGCATCTAAAATCCACTCTCCCCAGCCAGATGGGAAGGATTCAGAAGGCACTGTTTTACTGTAATAAACTCTACACAAAACACTCCTAAAGGTTATGCAATTCCCTAACACAGTAATTACAGATTGAGCTAAATAATAGAGAAGCAGAGAGGGGTGGTGTGTTTTTTTTTTTTGGATCTAATTGCCTGGCTGCTCCAGCCTCTCCTGCAAACTGCAGGCAGCTGAGGGAATTGGGAAAGCAGCTGTGACAGCCAACAAAAGGCAGCACATTCCCTCTGAGCTGGCATCACTTGGTGCTGGATCCACACCCAAGCGTGGTGGGAACGTGGATGCTGGGAATGTGGCAGTGCTGGTGGCCTCCTGAGCAGTTTATTCCACACCTCCTTGTCCCTGCACAGGCCTGGGAGGGCTGGCAGGACACGGATRGGGACAGGCTGGGGGTTCTCCTGGCACAGGGCACTTCCTAGAGCTGTCCTGCCACGCTGCTCCCACTGAGCTCTCCCATTCCCAGGCTCCAGATTCACAGCAGATCACTCCCATTCTTTGCTTTGCTGCTTGCCTCCCCTATCAAATCATGCATTTAGAAATCATTTGCTCCCTCTGAGGGGGGTCCCTGTGCCAGTTTGCAGATTCCCTGTGTCTTCCYGAGCTGGGGCAGTGCCCAGCTCTGCCTCCTGCCCACTGCCTTACACCCACGCTGCCATCCTGCTCCTTTGCACACACCCTCGGTGTGACAAGCTGCACACTGAAAGCCCCAGCTCCACATTTTGGGGCTCAGTCTGTTTGGAGGACACTGCCATTTACCAAAAAAAAGAAGGGAAAAGGAGCTAACTTGCACAGTTTTCATAAGGGAAACATGAGATGTGTACCTTTGAACATTTTGATTGTACGGATGAACTCTTGAATGTGGCTCTGACGTGCACTGTTGTCCCTGCTGCATAGGATCTCATTGAAAATTGCACTGCACAGCGTTTTTGGTGTCTCCTGTGAGCTTTGCTGAAGCCTTGGGCAGTGCTGSGGCTGTGTGAGGGGTGAGCTTTCTCCCAGCACTGCCCCCGTGTTGTGCCACAGCAGCGCCGTGTGACGTGGGCTGTGCTGGCCCAACACCTGCAGCTGCTCTTTGCACTTGGCTGCTGCTCCATCAGTCTTGGGTTTTTTTTGTTTTTTTTTTTATTTTTGATTTTCCTGTACAGTTTGGGGTGCCAGGGCTGGGAGTTGTGTGCTGGTGTTAGGTATTTGCTGTCTGTGTACAGAATCCCAGCTGCTGCCGCCTGGAATTCATCACAACAACTACAAAAAAAGTAACAAAACTGAGCAAAGAGAAGATGATGGCTCCAGGTTCAGCCATTTGGGGGGAACAAAACACATACAAAGTGGCTGTAAACTTTGCTGTAGATATGTTGAGAGCATAGTAGATGTGTCTGTTTAAATTAAAACCTTGGAGACTAAAAAGTTCTTTAATTACGCTGCTGAATCTTCTTTCTTGCTGTGTCCTTGGCTTCCCACAGGAGGGATGTGGGTGGGTGTGACTTGGATTMAGCTCCTGCTTGGAATTTCAGCTCTTTTTCAGCTCGGTTGTGTTTTGTTTTCCAGCTGAACAGGCCCCGTGGTGGTAGAAGGGGGATGGAAGGAGAAGGAGGAGACCCTGAGGCTGTGAGGGGCTTGCAGAGCTCTGCCCCAGTGGCTCTGGGCTTTGCACAGCAGCTCTGCACGTGATGGATAAACTGTTTGATTAGCCAAGGTTTTATACTGGTATTGATCTTCTTATCCTGGTATTATTGATCTGCCCAAAGGGAGAAGGGCAGGGATGTCCACAGGGTTTGGAGTGAAGCAAAGCCTTGCAAGAAGGTGGGTGGGGAATGGACAAGGGGGAGTGGTTTTAAACAAAAACAGGAGAGATTTACATGAGGTATTAAGAATAAATTTAAGAATATATTCTTCCCTGTGGAGGGTGGGGAGGCCCTGGATCCCTGGAAATGTCCAAGGCCAGGCTGGACAGAGCTTGGAGCAGCCTGGGATAGTGGAAGGTGTCCCTGTGTTGGAATATTCCCTTACCCTGACCCAGAGCTGGGGCAGCTGAGAGGCATTTTCAGAGCTTTAATTCCATTTTCAGTCTCATTGTGAAGGCTGAGACAGTACAAATATTACAATTCACACCATCACAACCAGAAAACAACTATTTCCTGATTACATTCTAAGCATTTCTTGGCCTATCACCTTCTGCCACACAATGCTGATAATGCCTTAAAGCCAATCATCTAAAACTTCTCCTCATGGGTCCTAATGCAAAGCATCTTTCAGAGTTCTGCTTCTCCAAATTATCCAGTCCCCTTTGACACTTGTTTCCAGTTCCATTTCTCTCTCAACAATGTCCCATTCCATGGCATTTCCAAGCCTTTTCATCTCAAGGTGTGTGAGCTCTCTGCTAGGCTTTGAGAATTCCCCACAAATCCACCCCCCAGGCCAGGCTGGACCCTGGAGCACCCTGGGACAGTGGGAGGTGTCCCTGCCATGGCAGGGGTGGCACTGGAGGGGCTTCTTGGTGCCAGTTTCCTTTCCAGAGTCCTTCTCCCTGTGGGTTTTCCACCTCCTGCTGATGCCTCAGCCCARATCTCCCTGCACTGAGGAAAAGCAGCTGATTATTCCCTGTTAATTGAACCCACCTCCTCTTCCAATCAGGAAGGAACAGTGGGACCCTTGTGGTTTCAGGGCTGCCAGAYCCTGGCCTTGATCCCACAGGATTTAACCTCAGCCTGGGTGGGTTGTGGTGGGGAAAAGCACATTTCTGCCTGTGTTCAGCCTGTCCCCATTGGCACAGCCATGAGTGTGAATATAAATAAATACACAGAGGGTGCATTGGCTTGCTCAGCCYCCATAAGCTGCAGGCACTCACAGGKTTCCCTCCAGCTCAAGAGATTTCAAAGCCACTTTTTAAAAACGTCCTCTGAGTCATCTCGAGAATGAGATGTCCTGATAKGAAAATGTTTTTCAGCTTTAAGAGGAAATTAAACTTTTTAATGAGGAAATGCTTCCTGCTTCTTCATAAACCACTGAACCCCCTCCCCCAAACTGAAATTAGAGAAGAATCTTGCTCAGAGGTTCTGTACAAAATGAGTTTCCCCTGTTCCTCAGCTCCTTACACACTGTAGGCTTTGACTGTTTTACTTTTTGCTGCTCTCTGGGTCCTTTTTGATGTTTCTTTTCCACCTTAATTTGAAGTGCATGGCAGGAAGGTGGAATGGGATGATCTCCAAGGCCCTTTCCAACCCTTCCTGTGACTCTGAGGTCCATCAGGGACTGGTGTCACAGTCACCTGATGGATTTAGGGCAGGGGAAGGAACACAAAAAGSACAAACAGTTCCTGGGAAAGGGAGGCTGGGAACTCTGGGAGCTCCTGGCTCATTCCTGGCTGCTGAGTCAGGAGGCTGGGAACTGCTGGGGCCTGTGTTTCCCTGTGGGTCACCGTGGTCTCTGCAGCTCCTGGGCAAGGGGATGAGTTTTTGTGGCTTTTGGGGCTGGAGCAGATGGAGGCTGGGGGTGTTTGTGAGATAACACAGGGATGGGTGCTGAGGGGTTTGATGTGAAAGGGTTGATACTCAGCAAAAAGCCCCAGCTGAAACAGAGGAAGTGTATTTCTAAATTTTGCAGTGATCAGGCAATCTGATTTGGGTTAAACATTGATTTTTGGCAGGGGAGGGAAAGAAAATAACTGAAGAATCATGGAATGGTTTGGGTTGGAAGGGACCTTAAAKCTCATCTTGTTCCARCCCCTGCYATTGAGGACATCTTCCRTTATYCCAGGCTGCTCCAARCCCATCCAGCCTGACCTTGGACACTTCCAGGGATGAGGAATCCATCTGAACAAATGTTGAMATTTTTCTTTAACCTTTTCTTGAGCCTGTTGGATTTTTCTCTTGCAAATCCCAAGTGCTTTTGATCAGTGCCATCGTTTTCCACGCTGCCCATTTTTCCCCCTGAGCAGTGAGAGGTGAAACAATGAGGAGGAATTCCCAGGAAACAATGAGGAGGAATTCCCTTGCACTGGGTGGAGCTGGGGATGCTGGGCTGTGCTGGGCTGCTCCCAGCTTCCCCTGCCTTGGAAATGTCACCACAAGCCCCTGGCATTTCAGAGCCGAGCTGCTGATCCTCTGATGTTCTCTTGGGAGGGAGCTGCTGATGGCTTTGGATGCTTTGTCTRATGCTGCAGCTCAGCTCATGCAGGGTTTGCTCTTAGAGCTCCAAATCTGCTCCCTCAGGATCTCAGAATCCTGGCAGGGAAGCTGGGCACTGCACAGATGTAGTTAAAAAACCACAGGGTAGTTGCTAAAATCATGTTTTTTATAGCTTGGGCAGTYGGTTGTCACCATTTCCATGACCAGTTTGCACATCCCAGTGGGTCCTGGTTCTGTTTGGGGGRTGGTTTCAGGTTTGAAAGGTGTAGCCTGTGTGAACAAAAAACTTCTCACTTTTTTTTGAGAAGTGGCTCATTCAAAGGTACAGAGGTAAAAGAAATCAGCAGATTTCTGCTGATTTTCCTGCTCTTCTTTCCTGACATGGAAAACTTTTGTTGGGATGCCCCAGCAAGGTAAGTGCAGTGTTTCTACAGGGAATTTTCTGGGTTTGGCTTGTAGGTGCTKGGTGGAACAAAATAAAACCTTTATGGCAGGAATGAAAGTTCCAGAGTTTGGGTTGGTTCCTTCTTTTAACAGAGAACCACTTGGCTTCTCTGCACTGTGCTCCATTTTTGGGGGTCCACCTTGAACACTTGCAGGGATGGGGCTGCCACATCCCTCAGTTGTTTTGGGGACAAAGCAGCAATTTGCCCTACAGTGGGGTAAGTGCAGGGCTCTACATTTCCCTCAGTCAGGGAATAAAAACAAACCACCAACCTGCGCCTTACTGGGAAAAAAGGTTTTCATCTTCCAGAGAACCCTGAAGGACACTTGTGCAACCCCAAGCACATGGAGTGTCCTGGCTGTGCTGCCAGCAGTTGGCAACGCTGCCCTTTCACAATGGGGGAGGMTGTGGCAATCCTGAATTAAAATTCTCCTCTTTTTCCTCCTCACTGGTGCTGCTCCAGCTGTTTGTGATTCCACGTGGGGTTGGAGGAATGGATGGAAAAGTGGCCCAGGCGGGAGGGGAGAGCCCTGCAGGCTGTCAGCATCTGGGCTGTTCAACGTGGCACGGATGCTTGGAGGAAATCCAGGCACTGGGAGGATTTGAGGATTTGTGAGGTGAAAAACCCACGTGGAGCAGCTGGAGAGAGTCCAGAGGAAACCATGGAGATGCTCTAAGGGCTGGAGCCAGGATGGGAGAGCTGGGGGTGCTCACCTGGAGAAGAGAAGGATCCAGGGAGAGCTCAGAGCCCCTTCCAGAGCCTAAAGGGGATCCAGGAGAGCTGGAGAAGGATTTGGGACAAGAGATGGAGGGACAGGACACAGGGAATGGCTTCAAACTGGAAAAGGGGAGATTGAAATGGGATATTGGGAAGGAAYTCCTGGCTGTGGGGTGGCACAGGCTGCCAAGAGAAGCTGTGAGCTGACACAGAAGAGGAGAGCAGACACAGCTCGGTCCTTCCCCCACTGCCACGGCACAGGAGCCCTGCACTGAGCACCCCTGGGACATTCACAGGCACTCAAGGCAGCTGCTCTGGACCAATCCCACCCTGGGACAGAGCCTTGTCCCCAGCAGAGCAGGGAAGCCAAGGGACAGCACACCCCTGATGTGTCCCCAGTGTCCTGGAAGGCTGTAAGAGCTCCTTGCCCCGAGCTCCCCGGTGGGTGGTGAGAGTTTGCAGGTTCAGCAGGGCACAGGGCACAGGAGGAGACCACAAAAACCTCCCTGTGTGGGAGGGAGATGAAGCCCCAGGCTCTGGGAGAGGCTGCTGCAGGAGCCTGGAAAGAGCAGCACTTGTGGATCCACGGCAAGGGAGAGAAAGCAGACAGTGCTGGAGAGTGGGGAGAGTGACAAGAACACTCGTGGGGCCCTGAAGGGAGGATGTTGGAATGTCTCCCTCTCTCTTCCCCTTGATTTGTATTTCCAGTATTCCCACATCAGCCTGYTTCTGAACCTCAGGCTGGCTTTTCCTGTTTGCAGTCCTTTGGGCATGGATTTGTATTTTAAAAATACCCAAAATCAGGCAACAAACCAACTACAAAACCTAAAAATCCAGATAACATGAAAAATACAGACCATACACACTCCTCAGTGGCCTGTGACCCTCCCTCTCTCCCTGGAGCACTTTTGGGGGCATCTGTTGACACACATGGAAATTCTGTGAGCAGGACTGGAACAGGCTGCCCAAGGAAGCAGTGGAATTATTACCCTTGGAAGCATTCCAGAGGTGTGTGGATGTGACACTTGGGGACAGGGTTCAGTGGTGGATTTGGCAGAATGGTGGGACCTGATGAACTTAAAGGGCTTTTCCAATTGAAATAATTCGGGGACACACACAGGTGAGGACTGTCAGAGAATCACAGAATGGCTTGGGCAGGAAGGGACAATAAAGCCCATCTGGTTCCACCCCCTGCCATGTGCAGGGACATCTTCCACTGTCCCAGGCTGCTCCAAGCCCCGTCCAACCTGGCCTAGTGAGCTGCAAGTCTGTGCTGCCCACAGAGAAAGACACCCAAGGGGTCTTTGCTGCCCACAGAGGGTGTTCACAAGGTGGGAGCCTCAGCTGTTGTTGGAWTGGACCCTCCACACTGCTCAGATGCCACTGGGGTGGAGTTTTCTCCCCTTTTGGATTTTCTGCCTTCCCACGTTGATGTTTTCCCCTTGAGCTGCTGACAATTGTCACATCCTGACAATGCAGCCTCTGGCCTCGGATTTACCTTTCTTATCTCACAG
>CADDXX010000109.1:361904-389638 GCA_902810485.1 Alauda arvensis
CCTGCATTCAAAACAGCGAAACCCGAGCGTGTTTCCCCTTTGTGGAGGTGCACCTCAGGGCACWGGGGGTTTTTGTAGGGTCTCCTCCTGCCCCGGAGCCATTCCCAGCTCCTGCCCAGCCGGGATTCATCGCTGTCAGATGAGGTTGGCTCTGCCTCTCATCTCCAGGGCCGGGGATCTCTCTGTGTGTGCACTGCACGGTTGGGTTTTTGCTTAGCACAGCTCTGGGAAAGCTTTTTCCCCCTCTCAGGAATTCGCTTTAATGTTCATCTTTGKCCTGAATGAAAATGATGACCTAAATATATCTTATTTTTTTAATAACTTCTTATTTTTTTTTCCCCTTGATTCAGTTAAGCTCCTCCTGGTTTTTTTTTCCTGTGCCTTTAACAAAAGCACTTTCATATTCCAGGATTCCTTTTTGGGCTGCTGAGCTGGAGGTTCCRGCTCGCTGAGCTGTGTGCTCACAGGGGCCTGGGATGTTTTACGTGTCACATTTTCATGCTCTGGGCTCCTCCTCCAGAGCTTCCAGGGGACGCTGAGCTGAGCTGGAGTGTCAGGAGGGCCTGGCAAAGGCACCAGCACTCCCAGGTTTTCTGCTGTTTTTTCCCCTGAGAGTCGATGACAGAGTTTGAAGGAGAGCTGGAGTCTGTGCAGTTGTTTTGCAGAGTTGTTTATTATTTCCTTATCTCTAAAAGTTCTCTCAGTCCAGTGTGATGTTCCCAGGAAGGCAGAAAAGCAGAATCTGCCCCTCCTACAATGGCACCCGAACTTTTATACCCTAAACTACATTAACAATGTTTTTCTCTAAGTACCAATAACTGACCCACGTCAGACAGTGAAATCTCACCAAAACCCAATCAAGAAAAGGCCCCCACCTCTGCACAGATGGAGGGGAAGAAGAAGCAGGAAAGGGACAAAAAGCACACCCTGATTCCTCCATCTTTGCCCCATCCTATCTATACAGTAACATCTAAAAATTCTATTTTTTCACCCTGTGAGCTGACAAAAATCACACCAATCAAACCCACGTGGGCTGCATCTCCTCTTTCAAGCATGGCAGTGTTTTCCAGGGAGTTAAATCAAAGGAATTGGGATTTTTGGCTCTTTTGGCTCTGTCCTGAGACCCTCGGGGTCTTGATCCTCCAGGGACCCCCAGAGGGGTAACCTGGTTTCCCACCCAGGCCTCCAGCATCCACAATCCGTGGATATTAAAGGAGGAAATGTAGGGAATGGGAGGAGAGGAGCCTGCTCTGGGGGGAGCTGTTCCTGCCNTGAAGGAGAGCTGGAGTCTGTGCAGTTGTTTTGCAGAGTTGTTTATTATTTCCTTATCTCTAAAAGTTCTCTCAGTCCAGTGTGATGTTCCCAGGGAGGCAGAGAAGCAGAATCTCCCCCTCCTACAATGGCACCTGAACTTTTATAATCTAAACTACATTAACAATGTTTCCTTTAAGTGCCAATAACTGACCCATGTCAGACAGTGAAATCTCACCATGACCCAATCAAGAAAAGGCCCCCACCTCTGCACAGATGGAGGGGAAGAAGCAGCAGGAAAAGGACAAAAAGCACACCCTGATTCCTCCATCTTTGCCCCATCCTATCTATTGAGTAACATCTAAAAATTCTATTTTTTCACCCTGTGAGCTGACAAAAATCACACCAATCAAACCCACATGGACTTCCTTTCCTCTTTCAAGTGTGGCAGTGTTTTCCAGGGAGTTAAATCAAAGGAATGGGGATTTTTGGTTCTTTTGGCTCTGTCCTGTGACCCTTGGGGTCTTGATCCTCCAGGAACCCCCAGAGGGCTAACCTGGTTTCCCTCCCAGGCCTCCAGCATCCACAATCCGTGGATATTAAAGGAGGAAATGTAGGGAATGGGAGGAGAGGAGCCTGCTCTGGGGGGAGCTGTYCCTGCCCACGGGGGTGGAATGAGGTGAGCTTTAAGGYYCTTTCCAASCCAAACCATTCCAGGGATTTCCCAGCCTCCAGCGACTTCTGGTTTTGATTTTAGCCAGAATTATTTAGGCAAAACCCCCTTTTTGTCCCTTTTTTTCTTTGCTGAGGTTGCTCTTTCTGCAGATGGGAAGCTCCCAAGCCGTGTGAGTTGGCAAGCKCTGGTTTTCAGCTGAAGCAGATGCTGATGTGTGCTTGTCTCCTGCTCCAACAAAAACTGTGGATAAATCAGGAGCTGAAGGCAGGAGGCATTTTCCTTCCCCATTCCAACAGCCCTCGTGTTGCCAGTGGAGGGGTGGGTGTCAAAAAAATGGTTTTTTTGTAATTACAGTTCGGTCTGCAGGAATATGACAGCAAAATTTAATAAAATACAATTCCAGCTCTCTCACCTGTCCTACAGGGCACKTGCCTGTAAATTCAGGGGTATTTTTTTCAAACAGAGGACTATGAAACCTCAACAGCAAAGCCTGCAGCCTCATCATGCTAAATTACATTGATTGTCTAATGACACTGGATGGAAAATGGAATTCTCCAAAGCCTTTGCCTCTCCCYGGCTTGTAACACGATGCCTTGCTGCCTCCAGCAAAGGCAAGGAATTCTTCAGCTGATTTTTCAGCCCTGCTGTGGCTGCTCAGCTCCTGCACAGCTGTGAGGGGCTGGGGAGGCTGTGGGAAAGGTGCTGCCTGTTCCTGGAGGCATCCAGAAATGATCCCAGCATTTAATAAATGACTTTACAGCTGTGGCAGCAGCTCTGTTTTTCATTTTAAATGCTGCTCAACTCTTCTGCCCYAAAATCTCACCCCCAGGGTCTCCTGCCAAAAGTCAGCTTTATTTTAGAGGGTTTTTTGGAGGTTGACTGAACAAAGCATTTTGGGGATGAGAGGTTTAGGTGTGTGAGACCTTGCAGATCTCACGGAATGCCTGGATATGTTTTTTAGCAAGCTTTTCTCAGCTTGGGTCATTACATTCTTCAAGCCCAAAAAAATCCAGTGGTTCCCTGGACCATTAGGAATGACAGACTTCCAGTACCTGRAGGGGGCTCCAAGAAGGCTGGAGAGAGATTTTCACAAGGGCACGGAGTGATAGGACAAGGGGGGGGTGGCCTTAAAATGAAAGAAGGGAGACTCAGATGAGATATTGGGGGGAAATGTCTCGGCTGTGAGGCCCTGTGAGGTTTCCCAGAGAAGCTGTGGCTGCCCCATCCCTGGAAATGTCCAAGGCCAGGCTGGATGGGGCTTGGAGCAACCTGGCATGATGGAAGGTGTCCCTGCCCATGGCAGGGGGTGGGACTGGRTGGGTTTTAAGGTCTCTTCAAATCTAAATCATTCTGTGACTCTCCACTGAGCAGTTGTGTCCCTATTCCCACATTTCACAGGGGCTGAGCCCCTGACAGGGAAGCTTTCTGTAACATTATCAGGTGAAACCTGAATCCTCCTCATAAACTATTTATTCTCCAAAGTCWCACTAACAAATGTGCTCAGTAAAGAGAATTGGGAAAGTGGTTTTTCACTGGCCATGGGGTTTTTTTTTCTCCACCTTGCTCCTGGCAGAAAACGATCCCAGTGATCATCACCTCCATTTCCCAGTGAACTCTTTTCTGAGTATCCAGTGTTTCAAGGCTGATTCCTGGTGTTCTGTGGGTTTCTATCCCTTGCACAGATGGAGGTGAATCACAGAATATCCCACAGGGATCCCTGAAGTCCCATTCCAAAGGAGGGTGGTGATGTTCCATTGTTCTTTGTGGTGTGCGATAAACTCGGTGTGAGGCTTTGTCTGGACTTTTAAACACTTTGGTTCCCACAGGGAACATTCCTTAACCCTTCTCTTGCAACACCTGCTCACCTCAGAGCCCTGAACGAGCTCRTTTCCACAGGGGTTTGTGTTGTTCTGAAGGACACAGACCTTTGGGAAAGCAGGATTTGGTGGGCAGGGAAGGCTCACAGASAGCAAACCCTCCTCTGCCTGCCTGGGAGTGTTTGATGTGCTCAGTCTGGTAACTCATCCTCRTCATCAGCTGCACTAATTATGCATCTTTTTTCCACAGCCTGCTGGAAATGAATCCCTGTGTGGAAACTTGGGCTGTCAGGGCCAGTAAGGAAGGAGGAAGAATGGGTTCTGTTCACACTCCAGACACCCTTAGTGAATCCAGCTCTGCAGCTGCTGAGGGTWTATAACATTTCTCTTCTGCCTGTGSTTGCTCATCTTCGTTTCAGGGTGAATGCTTTTGGCTTTTTATGACCAAGCTGTGAAGGGCAGAAAGATTCCTCGGGTTGTTTCTGCTGAGAGATCTCCAGGTGGTTTTCCCAAKGTGCCAGAGGAGCCCCTCTGGAAAACTGGGAAACCATCACAGACTGGTTTGGGTTGGAAAGACCTTAAAGCTCATCCAGTTCCAGCCCCTGCCATGGGCAKGGACACCTTCCTGAGGGCTCAGAGCCCTGTCCAACCCRGCCTTGCCAGCAGAAGAGAAGTGAAAATCATTTTAAATCTCAGCACTGCCCCTTGTGAGCTCCCTGCATCCACTCCAAGGGATGAAATTCCTGCTTAAGGGCAAGTGGCAGCTGCTGTGTTTTCTTTAGCAGCATCAGGAGATGTTCATGGAGGATAATATCCAGGGCCTGGTTTTTTCCTCAAAAATCCCTCCTTTCCATCACCAATCTCAAATCATTGCTGTATTTGTGCTGCATCCTTCATGCATTCTGCTTGCTGAGATGTGAGGATGAAGGGCTAAGAGAGGAAAACCTTCAGGGAACAAAGGGAGTTTCCTTCCCCAAAATAACAGTGCAKCTGCCTGGGCTCCAGGAATTCCTCCTGGAGGGACGCTGGGGCTGCTTGAGGATTGTGTAACCTCAGAACTTGGGTCCCTGACCTTCTAGCACGTTCTTAGGATAAACAACTCGTTATTTTATGTCTTTACTGGAGAGGCAGCAAGCACAGGGGAGAGGTTCAGGTGCTGAATGTGAAGAGGGGAGGTTTGTGAGCCTCTCTCTCTGCCCTGAGACAGGACCCACTGAACACACATCTCTGCTGATGCTTCTCACCTCACCTGCTCTTAAATCTCCCAGCAACCCAAACTTCTCCCTCCCCAGGTGATCTTTTCCAGCACTTCCTTACAGCTAAAGCTTGGTCCTAAGGACTAATCTGCCCACTACTGGAGCACATGCCCTCAAGATTGATTTATTTGGAGCTTTTTCTTGCTGTGATGATGGTGCTTTGTGCTGTAGGATTGGCCCCTTGTCCCCCTCAGCCACTTCTGCTCTTCACAGGTCTATTTTCTTCCTTTTTCCTTTTTTTTCTTTTTATAATTCTCATTGCTGTGGGCTGTCCTTAATTGTGTTTCATCTGCCTTTAACAGCTGGATGTGCCCTGGTCTCATTGACAAAGGATTGGACACAGGTTGGACTCAGTGATGCTTAAGGTCTTTTCCAACCTTAATGACTCTGTGATTATAAAACCAATCCCCTTGAGGGTGGAAATTGAAATTGTGGATGTAAAAGAAACCAGATCCTTTGTCTGCCATCAGTCCATGAGCAGCACTGGGGTGCCTCCTGAGGGGAGATGCTGCCCCGTACTCACAGAAAAAAAAGTCAATTTTAAGAAAGCAGCAGCACAGAAGCATTTGGGGGGCACTGAGTGTTTGATCCTGCTCCATTGTGGTGTCAGATGCCATGAGGTCCCTTTGCAGAAGGAAATGAGGCTGCAGGCACTGCTGTCCCCAAGCTGTGAGCACCCAGGAGGAGTTAACCCTGCAGGGAGGCTCCTGTCAGGCAGGGATCTCACAGCCAGAGTGGAGCAGCCAGGTGGAAGGTGCCACAAAGCCTTCCCTCCTCCCCAGCCTGCCTGGAGGGGGAACAGCTGTGTTTTCCCTTTGCAGGAGCTCACAGGGAGGGGAAGGATGCCAGGAGAATGTGCTGAAAAACAAGGCATGTGTGGCTCACACAGTGCTTKCACCCCTCATTAAAAAAAAATAAAAAAAAATACAAGGCAAATCTAATTGAACCAAAGATCATCAAGTGTGTTCCTTTAATTAAAAAGAACAACTTCTAAATAAAATCTTCCCTTTTTTCCTCCTCCAAGCAGGCAGCAGTGCAGTGTGACACACGTTTGGGTGCARAAGTGCCACTCACTCCCAGAGGGGAGGTGAGACCTGACTGTGATCAGTGTGAGGTTGTCCCGTGCTGCCAGCACSATGTGACACCTCCCTGTGGCCAGGCACAGCCCGTGTCACATCTGCTGGACAKGATGGGTGTCAGGGTCAAACCAGTTCAGCACCACAGGGAGAAGAGGTTTCTYCTTTTTCCATCCCGTGTGGCTGAGCTGTGACCAAAGCCCAGCTCAGTGTCCCTCCTTGGTGACTCTCTGTGGCTGCTGTGGACACAGCAGGAGATCCTTTCAGGAACTTTGCTTGGGTCTGAGTCACACAAAATCCAGGCAAAATACCACTTCCTTACTGATCTATCTCTGGGCAGCAGCAAAGGCTTGTGGAAAAACCATAGGAAAACGACCTGGCGTAGATTTGTAAGCCCCCCTTACAATGGGGAAGCTGGAGAGGGGCTTCTCCTTCAGGAACTGTAGGGATAAGACAAGGAGGAATGGRGTCAGACTGAAAGAGGAGAAATTTAGGTGAGATATATGGAGAAAATTCTTTGTTGTGAAGGTGGTGAGGCCCTTCTGTGCCTAGAGAAGCTGTGGCTGTCCCTGGGTCTCCAGAACCAAGGGTCTCCAGAACCCAAGGCCAGGCTGGACAGGGCTTGGAGTATCCTGGGATAGTGGGAGCTGTCCCAGTCTGTGGAAGAGGTGGAACAAGATGAGCTTGAAGGTCCCTTCCCACCTAAACCATCCCATGACTCTAAGAACTGTGGAGGATCCCTGCCCTTCTCAGTGACCACAGCTCAGAGAGGTTTAGGTTTACCCAAGGTGGGGGATCTGGCCCAGGAATTCTCTGCTGCCACCTTTCCTGTGTGGCCTGGAAGCAGCTCCTGCAGGAAACCTCCAGTTGTTCCCTCTGCTCCCCATGTCTGGTTCTGACCAGGACTGCAGCTCATCCCAGAATCCCAAGCTGGGYCAGCTTGGAAARGAACACTGGAGKTCATCTGGTGCCACCTCCCTGCTCCAGCAGGGCCATCCCACAGCACAGGGCACAGGRTTGTGTCCMRAYCATTCTGGGATATCTCCCAGACCCTCTCAGGTCAATCTGTTCAGTGCTTGGTCACTGCACAGGGAAAAAGCTTTTCCTCRTGTCCAGGTGGAACTTCCTGGGCWTCAGWTCCTGCCCATTCCTTTTATCCTGGTGCTGGGGTTCCTGGRGCAGAGCCTGGTCCCTGCTCTGAGCCCTCCCTGCAGACAGAGAGAGGGAAGATATCCYCTCAGGAATAAATAAAATATTGGATATTTGCCTTTTTACATGGAGGAAGACGAAAAAGCAAACGCAGGAAGGTGTTTTAGCTCCTGTCTTCCTCACTGTGAACAGTATAATTTCTGTTTATGGGCAGAAATTAGGCAAGGTGGGAACAACCATTATCTGCAGAACACCGTGAAATTCAACAGACTGCAGGAAAGATAGGCTGGGTTTCAAAAAACATGTTTAAATGAGAACTCCACGTCAAAGGAGGAGGTTGGTTTACCTTCAGCAGCACCTGAAGCACACAAAGCACTGCTCAGAGGGAGGGTGAACATGACTCAAGCACAAGCAGTTTTTAAAACAGAGGCTGATAAGCTGAACACCACATAAAAATGACTCCATTGTGTGAACAACAATCAAGTGGGTCCAGCAAACAGAAATGACCCGTGCTTCACAAATATAATTACTGCACTTGGCTCCCTCGTGGCTCAATGCCCTGCTTGTGATAAATGGCCTTGAAAAACAGCATTTTTACAGAAAGTGCTTGGTTTGCTGAGCTCCTCCTCTGCTCCTCGCTGTGCTGAGGCAGGAATTGCTCRTCACTCAGGGAGCCCGACTCAGAACATAAAAGCAACCCCAGCAAATCAAGGCAAGATCCTCCTAATCCCTCTCCTTTGTTTCCAGCAGCTTTTCCCCCACAGTGCTCTCACAGACTCTGGGACCTACAGCTGAAGGACTTTCTGAACCAGACACTGCCACTGCACATCCAGGAGATTTGCAGTCACTCATCGTTAATGTTTTTCTCCTCCACAAACTCACCCATGTGCTTCAGAAACTCAGGTAAGCTTGTGCCATCCCCACTGGATAATATCCCTGGCTCCATCTCTCAGTTTGTGCCCTCTAATTACCTGCAGCTAATCTATTACATAACAATCCCAACCTGTCTGCCAAGGGGTGGGRTTTGTAAGCAGGAGGGAATGGGAAAAAAAAAAAAAAAAAAGGCTTATGAACACCTCTGTGGCAAGATAAGATTATCTCAAAGCCTTTGTTCTTCAAGATTGTTCAGGGAATTAATGTTTGTGGTTGGGAAAGATAGATGTGTTTGGAATAAAGCAGGGGGGGAGTAATAACGTTGTTTGCTGGAGGTACAGCTCAGCAGAAAGAATCCAGAGGAGAAGGATCTGGAAGCTCTTTGCTGGGAATGGGAAGGCTTGTCAGGATCAGCTCAGGGAAAGGAGGATTTGATCAGCTTCTGTCTGAGGAGTTGCTGGATCAAATTGAGAGATCAAATCACTGGTGCATCAAACGTGGAATTCTGCTTGCCAGCATTTTGTCCTTCAGAGGACATCCCACTGCCCCACACCCTCCCAGTGCTCCCCTGAGAAGGGCAAAAGTGCACAAACCTCCCCTGTGGGCAGCTCCTGGTGCTGTCAGAAGTCACCCACTGCCCCAGCAGGAACAGCAGGAGAACCTGGATGGTCCTTGAGGTCCCTTCCAGCTCTAATAATCCCAAGATTCTGTGACTCTGTCCTTGATTTAGGATGGGATTCCCATATCAAGCCCTGCTTCYGAGGCTGCAAAACCCCATCACACASCAGGASTCTGCTTGGAGATTTACAAAKTGTGACGTGGGATCAGAYTGAGCTCCAAATACTTTGCACAAACTGCTCCACACCTTCTAATCCCTCCTGGCTGCTCATTAAGAACTCCCTTAAGAACTTCCTGCTCCATGCAGCTTTGCTGGATGTCTGAGAAATCGGGCAGTGCCTGGACTGCACCAAACCATGATGTGTTTCTGGATTTCTGCAGTTTGGGCCAAGTGAGGCTCCTCTTTAGAAGGATTCCTGGCTGGGAAATTTGCAACTTTGTCCTTGCTGTCTCCATCCAKCCTTGGGATGGAAGGGACATTGAAGCCCATCTCATTCCAACCYCCTGCTATGGGCAGGGACACTTCCACTACCCCAGGTTGCTCCAAGCCCTGTCCAGCCTGGCCTTGGACATTGCCAGGGCAGCCACAGCTTTCCTGTCAGACTTTCAGTTGGAGCTGCAGGGGCCTCTAATGAAGAAAAATTCCCCAGGAAGGAAAAAAATGAAAAGGTAGAATTTGCAAGCAAGGAGCACAGCTCCAGAACCTCGGCAGAAATAGCTCTGAAGGACATGGTGAAATGTAGGACTGCATTTGTCACCTCACAGGGCACATTTCTGTGTTTGAGATCCAAAACCACCAAACCTGGGTTCATAACCCACCCTACATTCAGCTTTTCTTCCTTCAAGAAGAATGTGCCCATTCCAGCACTCTTGTCCCCTAGAGAATTGTCAAATTCAGCATAAAAACAAATGTATCCAATGAAAAGTGCCATCCTATTCCAGTTCAATATACCCCATATCAAGAGAATTTTCCCTTTCTAAGGCTATTTTAGTTTTCCCTTGTGGAGTCCAGCAGAATCTGGGTGTCAGCCTCACCCCAGTGGGGTGATCCTTGCTGTGGACATGCAGCTCCACCAAATTTATTCTCTACATGGCCTCCTACTTAAAAAAAAGTATTGATAGGATGAGTTTTCCTCTCAGAACAGCTACACCCATCTCCTGCACACAATCAGCCAGCAGGCTCTGTCCTGTGATATGGTAAAGGCTGTTTGATGAGCAGCTGTGAGTGTGGCTGCTGATAGGAGGGTGGATCTSCAGTTCTGAGGCACGGAGCCACAACTCAGCTGTGCGGAGAGCACAAACACGATGATCCCTCCAGCCCCTGCCCCAACAAAGAGCCTCTTGGCTGTAAAATGCACCCTCTAAGTTGGTTTCTGCACCCAGGATCAACCAGTCGGCTCATCCTGCTGGGCTGAAGCCATTTAGGACTTGGCTATATACATGAGACACTGACCTTGATGGGAAAGGGGGAAATAACTCCTTCTACTGAACTTTTTATAGTGCAAAACCTAACAGGTTCTGCCCAGCTACTGAGATCTCAGTAAGAGCAGGAACACTGAAAAACAGAGCCTAAGCAAGGGAGAGTGAGTTTTAGCAGCTGCTCATATAGAACACCCACTGGAAGGATGCGAAGGCAGCAGAGGAACTTTGAAACGCAGAGGTGACTTTTAGCAACTCAAAGATCAYCTGGGTGATGCCTCTCTGATGTCTGGGCAGTCCAGGAGCTGGTGGCAGAGCCTAGGAGAGACAACTGTACCAGTGTGATGGAGAGGTGATGAGGGGAGCATCTCCCTCAGGAGGACAGGCTGGGGGAGCTGGGGCTGTTCAGCCTCGAGAGGAGATAAATGAGAGGTTTGACCTCATCCCTGAGTGTCCCTGTGTGCAGGGAGGGTCAGAGCACGGCCCAGGCTCTGCTCCAGGGGGCTCAGCAATGGCACCAGAGGAACGGGCAGGGACTGATCCCAGCGAGTTCCACCTGGACAGGAGGCAGAACTTCCCTGTGCAGTGACCAAGCACTGAACAGAGAGCAGAGAGGGTCTGGGGTCTCCTCACTGGGGATATTCCAGAATTATCTGGACACAATCCTGCACCCTGTGCTCTGGGATGGCCCTGCTGGAGCAGGGAGGTGGCACCAGATGACCTCCAGTGTTCCTTTCCAACCTGACCCATCCTGGCACTCTGGGATTCCGGGATTTGGGAATTCCGTGACCAGTGCTGTGTTGTTGTACTGCGGCTCGGCCGCTGAGCGCTGACCAACAGGAGAGGGGCTTGGGACAAGAGCATGGAGTGGCAGGAAGAGGGAGAATGGYTTCCCACTGCCAGAAGGCAGGGTTAGATGGGACATTGGGAAGGAATTGTTCCCTGTGAGGGTGCTGAGGCCCTGACAGGTTTCCCAGAGAAGCAGCGGCTGCCCCATCCCTGGCACTGTTCCATGCCAGGCCAGGCCGGACAAGGCTCGGAGCAGCCTGGGCTAATGGAAGGTGTCCCTGCCCATGGCAGGGGTGGGATGGGATGATTTTTAAGCTCCCTTGTCCCCCAGGTCGCTCCATGTCGCGGTGTGCCCGCGTCCGGCCCCGCCCGCCCTCAGCTCCTGAGGGGCCGCCGCGCCCTCCCCCTCCCCCTCACGGCGCGTGACATCACGCCCGTGTGACGTCACCGCCCAATCCCCTGGGCGGCCGCCGCTGACGTCAGGCCCCGGCGCGAGCGGCCCCGGCTGAGGGAGCGCGGCAGGAGCGCGGGGTGAGYGCGGGGCTGGATCGGGACCGAATCGGCCGAACCGGGGGGGCTGCGGGSCTTTGGGGGACTGGTTTTGGGGGATTTGGCATCGCGGGGCCGCCCCGCTCCCGGCGCGACCGAATGAATGAGGTGGGGGAGGGGCGGCTTCCCCCGGCACCGCGCGGTCCTGTCCGCTGTGGACGCTTCTGGGCCGGCACCGGGGCGGGATCGGCGGGTCGGTGTTGGTGGCTCTTCCGTGCCTCACCGCAGACTCGCTGCGGGCGGGTTTTGTTCGTGCCCATCACCCGCACCGGCTCCATCAGCGGAGGCTGTGCCGGGTGTGGTGCCAGGGAATCGGGAAATGGTTTGGGTTGGAAGGGACCTTAGAGATCATCCAGTTGCAAGCCCTGCCATGAGCAGGGACACCTCCCGTTAGATCAGGGTGCTCCAAGTCCCGTCCAACTTGGTCTTGGACACTTCCAGGGATGGGGCATCCACAGCTTCTTTGGGCAGCCTGTGCCAGGGCCTCCCCACCCGCGCAGCCAAGAATTCCTTCCCAATATCCCATATAAACCTACTTTTTTTTTACATTTAAAACCACTACCCGTTGTCCTGTCCCTCCATCCCTTGTCCCCAGTCCCTCTCCAGCTCTCCTGGAGCCCCTTTAGGTTCTGGAAGGGGTTCTGAGCTCTCCCTGGAGCCTTCTCTTCTCCAGGCTGGACATTCCCAGCTCTCCCAGCCTGGCTCCAGAGCAGAGGGGCTTGGACCCCTAACTCCTAACCCAGACTCCAGCCCTTAGAGCATCTCTGGATTTGCTCCAGCAGCCCCGCTCTTTCTGCTGTTGGATCCCAGATCTGGAGGCAGCTCTGCAGGTGGGGTCTCACCTGAGAGCGGGGCCAAGGAGCAGAATCTCCCCSTCCCCTGCTGCCCGCTCTGCCCAGGATACATTGGATCTTCTGCAGTTCCTTACCTGCTCCGGGAGTTTCCCGCCGTTCAGCAGCTGCGTCAACTCCTTTTTTTTTTTTTTTCCCCTGTTTATTTTTGGAGGCTGAGGTCAGGTTTCCAGCGGGCCCCTCAGGGCTCGGGCTGACGTTCTGCTCTTGGCGGGGCTCCGCGAGGGGCTCGGCCTCAGCCCCGGCCGTGCGTCACCCCCGGGCACAGGAGCCGTGCCCGTGTGTCAAGGTTATTCCAGCCGAGCTTGGCCAGCAGCTCCCTGCCAGAGGGAACAGCTCCAGCCTGGACACCCTTGCACATCCCCCCCCCCTGCCACGGGACACCGGCAGGGACACGGCGTCCCAGCTTGGGGGGCTCTCAGAAGCAGAGGAATTGCCAGCAGGGAATGTGTGATGCATTGGGGCTGTTCAATATCCAGGCAGCAATCACTGGGGYTGAGCTGAGGCTTGGTTGTTGCAGCTTRAGTGCTCCCAAATGCAGGGATCCCATGGAGTTTGRGCTTTCCCATGGRCAGCATGGCTTGTGCTTCATCTTCTGGATGCCCAAGGAAGGTGCTGTCTTTCTCCTCAAGCTCTTGATACAGCTGGGAAAATTAGAGGAGCTKCCCAAATCTGCGGGTCTGAAGCAGAAGCTGTGGGATTTGGAGCCAAATGGGAGTTGAGAACTTGGAGCTCAGTGTGCTGGTGGTGGAGCATGTTCCCAAGGATGTGGYTGGGAATCTGTGAGATCCTGTGCCCTGCAGAGTCTCTTAATTTTTTTGGAAAGAAGAAACTCCTTCATTCCTTGGTTTAGCTCCCTGGAGGGGCACCCCAGCAGCTGTGCAGAAATCCCCAGTGGGAGCTCTGGGGTTTGGYTTGATTTYTYTTTCCTCCCTCTCTCCCATTTTCTTTGAAGCTTGCAGTGGGACTTAACAACCCATGACTTTCTTATCTCTCTTATCACCATGACTTTCTATTAATAATGAACTCACAAGAACTGCTGCTTTCCATCAACGTTTTTGACTTGAATGTGAACAACAGGTGTTGCTGCTTATGTAACACCTTGGAAACCTYGCAGAGGATCAGCAGCTGGCACTTCACTCACTAAATGTCATTTTATGAATGTGTCTCTTTCTTTTTCTCTTTATTCCCTCCTTTTCCCTCTCCCTGTGCTTTAATCTTCTTACAAACCCCAGAAATTTCCTGCTATCCCAGGCAGATTATTGTGCATTGGAACACGTGGTTGCTTTTTACTAATCCTTTGCTCTGCCACTGAGTATTTCAAACTCTGTCCTTCAGCCATGTCCCGAGGCTGGCACTTGGAGGAGCTGCTTTTGCACCTTCAGAGCCCTTTCCCTGCCTATCCCAAACTTCCAGGCATTTCAAAATCAAGCAGAAGAGAACACTCAGATATCCCTGGCTGCTGCTGCTGCTCTCACACGCGCTTTTTTTTTTTTTTTTTTTTCCCTAAGGTGTGGGACAACTCCTACTCTCTGCCAGGTTTTGATTGGCTTTCCAAAGAGGCAGTGTCCTATAAATTGCCTTCTCTGCTCTGCCTCTGCCTTATCACCAGCTGAGGCCCAGGTGAGTGCAGGAGGGGGGAAATTCCAGCTGCAMTTCTATTGCCTAATCCTTGAAATTAGCCTTGGTTATCGGTTTAATTTAGTGTGGGGTGGGGGAAATGAGTTTGGTGCTTCAGGATAAAAATTTTGCTGACAATTTCTGATATCACTTTGAGTTTCTGAGATCAGGGACTGAGAAACTTTTCAGAAGGGGATATGGGAGGGGGCTTTGAAAATATATCATGAAATCATGGAATGGTTTGGGTTGGAAGGGACCTTAAAGCTCATCCTGTTTCATGGGCAAGGACACCTTCCAGGATAAATTATATCTATATGTTCTATAGATAATTTTTTTCTCTTCAGCTCCCAACAGAACTGAAGTATTCCCCTTAGGGATACTAAAAAGGGAAGCCTATAAAATTTAAATTATTTTGCTGCAGTTAAATTAATTTTTTGTGTGTGTTCAGAGCTGTTAATAACCCCTGGAARTTATTTAAGATGGGAAACTTGGATCTGGCAGAGTGGGCTTTATTGTCTGAGTTGCTTTTGACAGTTAATCACTGTGTGGGGCTGACTTCAGCTATATGGGGAAGTGTTTTTAAGGCATAATATTGATTTCTTTATGTATCTCTGCATTTTTGGCAACTTCAGTAGCCAGTCACACCTGGTTTTTTCCCCCCTTTRTATTTGAAATAGAAATAAATGTCATCAGTGGAGGTTTTTGCTGCCTGGCTGGTTCAGTGCCTGGTATAAAATGCATTTACTGTTCTGAGTCAGACCTGGGAGTCAGTTCTCAGCTTCAGCCTTTGTGGTTTCACACCAGGTGCACTTGGAAAAACCAGTCCAGTCACTGAGAAACCAATTTTAGTCACAGCCAGCTCTTGTTTGTACTTTGCAGAGCTCCAAATGCCTTTTCAGCTRCTTGGAGTGGAAAATTTTTTGTCACGCACAGAGTGAGTCTCTCTCAGTGCTGGAAGATTTTGTTTTTCCATGCTGGAATAGGAAGGGATTTTCAKGAGAGCTGGTGTCTGGGTCTGTGTCCAGATGGAATTTGGGTATTTCTAAGGATGGACACTCCCATCACCTCTCTGGGCATCTCAGACTGAGTCTTTTTGATCAGTTTAAGTGATTTTTTTTTTTTAATAATGCAATTTTATGGGCCTCCCTTGAGTACCAGAAAATTCTGAGTCAGGTGACCTGAGAAGTGAAAGGAACACCCACATGAATCACTTGTTTGCTTTTCTCTRCCACTGGAGTTCATCTGCAGCAATGAGCTGCTGCAGTTTCCTGTGGAGAGCTTCTACCTGACTCTCCTTCTTAGAATATGTGCCCCAAGAAAGGATTTGGCAGAGTAAACCTCAYCAGGCAGGTCTGAAATGTGCTTTCAGCTGGGAATTTATATATTCTAGATCCTTGGGAAAGAGTTTAAAATAGTTCAAAGGGGAAAAGGTAAAAAAAAAATGATTGTGCCTTGAGGATTTGATGTGAGAGAATTAAATTTGCACCTCAGAAACAACCRAGTGTGGCTGCAGGTGTCATTTATTTGGGGTGCTTTGCATTTCCTTCCCCATAATGAAAGATTTGGAGAGAAAGAGCCCAAACTGGAATGCAGCACAGAGTAAATAATAATTATGTGGAATAATTAGGACATTTTCCTGAGGCCTGGCTGAGCCCTGCCACTCCTCTGTTTGCTTTCTGGGTACTGTCCATCCTGAGAGTTAAATTAAATTAAATCTCCCTTTTTTTCATGAGATTTCCTGCTGCCTCCTTGGCTCAGCTGCTCTTGCTGATGCAATCCTGAGGAGTTTTGCTTATTCACTGCAAAACTTTCCCTCCAAACGTGGCACCACAGCAGCTTTGTTTTACTCTGTGTTTATGCTCCAAATCACAGTTTGGAGTGATACTCCAAAAAAAGTTTAAACTTGAGTTTTACAGTAAATTTYCCTGGCCTGTGGATGTTTTCCTGAGCCCACTCCAGGGAATACATTACCTCTGCTCATGTTACATCCCAGGCTGCTTTCAGCCTTTGCTTGGCACAGTCTCCAAGCCCTCAGATGGCATCAGATTCCTCTGGATCCCTGTGGGCATTTTTGGTGGAACCTTTAAAAGCCGTTTCATGGGGCTGAATCACTCCTGACTCACCTTTTCTCTTTCTCCTCCCAGCACACCTGAAGGGGGAAGATGCCAGTCATCAGGAGCCTGGGCAGAGCTGCCAGCCAGCTGCTGCAGAGCTCRGGCTGTGGCTGTGGGGTGTCCCTGGTGCCTGTCAGGGCCATCGGGGTGTCCCCACGCCAGGTGGCCTCCGACGCCGGCTTCCACTCGGTGACGTTCTCCGAGTCCGATCACCCCCGGGTGCTCATCACAGGTCAGCACTGCTGCCCCAGCTGGGCTTCCTGCTCCTCAGCTGRGCTCTCCCACTGCCCTCCTCCCTCCCCAAAGAGCCTGGAAGCAAAAATCCCCCAAATATCCTGGGGCTGGGATGAGCTTTCCCATCGGGCGGTGAAATTGGAGTCCCGTGTGAACTTTGCCTATTTTAATTCCAGAACTCTTCCAAAACCAGTTCCTTGAGAAAAACAAACAAACAAACAAACAAAAAAGGCAAAAGGCTTCCTGACTCAYTGAGAAAGCCATAGTTATTCTTGATGTGATACAGATAATAATGGAATTCTGCATTGTGACCCCTCTTTTCCTCTGATTTTTGTCTCTTAGGTGGACTTGGCCAGCTYGGGGTGGGACTTGCAAAGCTGCTCAGGTGGGTCCCCATTCCCTGGCTTGCTGGGAGTGAGGAATTCCAGCTTTAGCCCTCACTTCTAGGAGCAATAGATGTCTRGAAAGTTGTTTATAAAAGAAATCCTATTTTCCACATGCTGTTTTTGCCTCTTGGCTTTGTAAATAACCTCAGTRGCTGGACTTGATGATCTTAAAGGTCTTTTCCTTAATGATTGTTAATGATTCTATAATTAAATTTTCACCATCATTTAATTTGTCCCTCCTGTGCTTGCTGTGGGTTCCTGATGTRCTTTCTGTGTGTCCATTGGTCACCATTCCCAGAATAGCAGGATTTTGTCTAAGGGACTGTCTGCTGAGTTGTTTGCTTCAGTTAAATGGGAGCATTCAGAGTCTGAACCCTCAGAGTTTCCCTTCTTTTTCCTCTCCTCTTCCCCCACCTCAAGCACAGTTACCTCCTTTTTTTATGATATCTTTCCAAGGAGTGTGAAATGCTCCAAGAGCTCTCCCTGATCCATGTCCAGCTCAGCTCCAGTTTTATCATTTCCTCACAGTCTTTGCTGGAGGGGATTTGGACCAAGGCCAAAAGTGAGCAGACTCACTGCACTCAACTCTGTGGCAGTTTGAATATTTTCTACCATTTCTGTGATCTGTTTTAAAATTATCCAAATAATGGGAAGCCAGAATGTGCTCCAATGCCCCCAGATCTGCTCTTTCCATCAGCCTTGTCTTGATTAGCACAAGGTCACAATTTCACTCTTTTATTTGCTTAGTTGATATCAAAGTAGCTGCAGTTTCAACCATCCCAGAAGCTTCTGTGTTGTCTGCAGGGAAGTAAATTATCCCTGGGTAAAATTTTCTGTAAGAAAAGGGTAAGAAAGTCTCTTTTCCCATCATATTTTCACTTTCTAAAATTTTCTCTCTCCTTATGCAGACCTTGACTGCTACTAGAAGTATTTTATMATTTTTTAAGATGCTGTGTTGTTATTTAAAGGATTGTTGGGGTGGGGTTTTTTTTTAGTGCAGTAACTGATTTTATTGTAGAAAATACTGCTCCTCTGCTACCCCTCCTGCAAAACAAAATAGCAACTGATGGATTATCTCACAAAGCTGTGGACTCACTGTTCCCTGTGGGTATTTTTACACAGGAAACGCTTTGGGAAGAACAATGTGATCTTGTCTGACATTAGAAAACCTGCAGATAATGTTTTTTATAGTGGTAAGTGACTGGGGAAGCACATGGAGAAAAAAAATCTTGACTTTACCTCTGATGTTCATAAACTAATTATCAAAGTGATAAGTGGRTTACACTGACAAGCTGCTGTTCAAACCTCCTGCATAAAGCCTCCCTGCTTTGAAATCTTGCCAGGATCTTGGTTTCTTCTCTTACTSCCTTTTCCTAACTCTTTCTCTTTGCATTTTCTCACTGCTGCTTTGCCACTTTGCTGACTTGAGTAACTATTGCAGGCACGTTGTGCCCCTGCTGTAAGAAGAGGTGCTTTGATTCTTTTGGAGGGAGGAAGTTGGAAATGAAACTTGTGCTTTAACATGCTCAGGGARTTTTTATTATGAGGTGGATGTTGAGTGGGATTTCAGATTCTTTGATTTTCACTGGAAACTTGCTAAAATCTTTCCTCAACATCGCTATTTAATGGTGCATTTAGGTGGTAGCAACAGCAGCCTGAGCTTCATGCAGAGCCTTCCTCCCAGCCATCCCTGACAGCCAATTTCCCCCTGCTTCCTCCTCCCCCAGGTCCTTTCATCTTTGCTGACATCCTGGACTACAAGAACCTGCGGGAGATCGTGGTCAACAACCGCATCACGTGGCTCTTCCACTACAGCGCCCTGCTCAGCGCCGTGGGCGAGGCCAACGTGCCCCTGGCCAGGGCTGTCAACATCACTGGTGTGTGCTGGCCTTGGGGGCTGTGCCAGGGGGGTTTKGGGGKATTTTAGGRARAGGTTCTTCCCCCAGAGGGAAGCTAAAAGAGCTCCCCRGGGAGTGGGCGCGGCGCCGAGGCTGCCGGARCTCCAGGAGGGTTTGGACGCTGCTCTCAGGGTGGGATTGTTGGGGTGTCTGTGCAGGCCTGGCTGATCTTGATAGGAGCCTTCCAGCTGAGAATATTCTAGAACTCCCTCTTGGCTTGAGAAAACAGAAATATCCCAATAAATCCTGTTGTTTTGGTTTTTTCCCCCAGGTTTACACAATGTTCTGGATATTGCGGCTGAGCATAATTTGAGGCTCTTTGTTCCAAGCACCATTGGAGCCTTTGGACCCACCTCTCCTCGAGATCCAACTCCTGATCTCTGCATTCAGAGACCAAGGACAATCTATGGAGTCTCCAAGGTCCATGCTGAGCTCATGGGAGAGGTGAGAAATTTTTTTATTCTATTCATTTCCTAAAAGTTCTGGGAGAATTAAATTGAAACAGGTCTCCCAAAAAAGCTGTGGCTGCCTTTGGATCCCTGGAAGTGTCCAAGGCCAGGCTGGACAGGGCTTGGAGCAACCTGGGACAGTGGAAGRTGTCCCTRTCCTTGGTAGGGGKTGRAATGTTCTTKAAGGTCTCTTCCAACCCAAGCCATTCCATGATTCTATGATTGGAACTTCACTGCTTTTGTAAGATTCCTCACTCATTCTTTTCCCCATTTCTCCTCCCTTCAGTACTCAGCAATAGTCTGAGGCAGCTCTGAAGGTCAAATATCTTTTGAGTTTTGTTGGGAAGAGCACCAAGCATGGGATGCTGGCAAACAGCTGACTCTCAGTGTCATTTCTTTCCCTGTTTTTTATGGCTTTGGCCTCTGTGCCAATGTGAATGGCACTGCAGAAAGGACAGTGCACAAAGCCTTGTGACAGCAGGTACACAGCGATGACTTTTTGCTCCTCCTCTCCAAAAATTACTTTAAAGCCAAATCCTCGGGAGTCTGCACATGCCCAACTTCTCTTTTGGCTTTGTAGYTATTTATAAACAACATTTTTAAAGCTGACATTTTTATACAGTTTCCTCACTGAGGACTGTATTACCCTGGAAAGTCTCACAAACTTGGGAATGTTCAGTTTCTGAACACTGTAGACCCTACAGAATGACAATCCCTGTCAAAGATCCAGATCTACTGATGTGAGCAGGAAAAGGGCTAGCAGGGACATCAGCTGCCAGGCAGGGAATGGGGGTTGTTCAGCAATTCCTTTCCTTTCCTTGCTGCCCTGGGACAGCTGAAGGCTCATCCTGGGTCAGATTTTTCCTGGGAAATCAGTGCTTGTGTAACCAACTCTGGGTGTTTCTGTTTCTCCTCTCCCCAGTACTACCACTACCGCTATGGCCTGGACTTCCGGTGCCTCCGGTATCCCGGGATCATCTCTGCTGATTCCCAGCCTGGGGGAGGAACAACTGGTGAGTGACTGGGGCATGGCAAGAGGGCTCAGGAGGACTTTTCACAAGGACATGGAATGAGGATGAGGGGGAATGGCTTCCCAGRGGGCWGGKTTAGGTSGGATATTGGGAAGGAATTGTTCCCTGTGAAGGTGGTSAGGCCCTGGCGCAGGTTGCCCAGAGGAGCTGTGGTGGCTTCCCCATCCCTGGAAGTGCCCAAGGCCACGTTGGGGGACTTGGAGCAACCTGGGATWGTGGGTGGCATCCCTTYCCATGGCAGGGGRTWGGARCTGGATGATCTTTAAGCTCCCTTCCAACCCAAACCACTCTGATTTCGTGATGAATATCGCACAGTCCTGCTGCCAGATTTGAGACAGGACACTTTGGGGTCGCTCTGAGGTTTGTTGACTGCCATGAAGTGCCCAGCACAGATCCTACACATCCATCACTCTCTTCCCCAGATTATGCTGTCCAGATTTTCCACGATGCCATCAAGACTGGCAAGTTCCAGTGTTACCTGAGGCCGGACACSCGGCTGCCCATGATGTACATCGATGACTGCCTGAAGGCCACGCTGGAGGTCATGGAGGCCCCTGCAGAAGCCCTGACCATGAGGACCTACAACATCAGTGCCATGAGCTTCACTCCTGAGGAGCTGGCCCAGGAGGTGCAGAAGTATGTCCCTGAGCTCCAGATGTCCTACAACGTGGATCAAGTCAGGCAGGCCATAGGTYAGTATCTTCCCTGGCAGCAGGTAAGAAAAAAAAAACATCATCGGGCCGAAATAAAGTCTCTTTTCTTTTTAGGAACTGACAAATTGCTCCTGTGCAGTTCAAGTCTTATGGCTCGAAATTCAGCTTTAGTAGGGATGAAACATCTCAAAGTTGAGAGAGATTTTTTTTTCCCTAAACCTCACCTTTCTTGGTTCTTTTTCTTTCTCTCCCCTGCAGCTGACAGCTGGCCCATGAACTTCGACGACAGCAACGCCCGCAGGGATTGGGGTTGGAAACACGATTATGACCTCCCCGAGCTGGTGACCACGATGTTTAGCTACCTTGGGTCTGACTCCAGGATTGCCC
Source organism: Alauda arvensis (assembly GCA_902810485.1). Lineage (NCBI taxonomy): Eukaryota > Metazoa > Chordata > Aves > Passeriformes > Alaudidae > Alauda > Alauda arvensis. Next base: position 383,001 of record CADDXX010000109.1, read on the forward strand.
AAGCTAACTGAAATGCTTTCAGATGTTTCCAGATTTCCACAGAGGACCAGGAAGAAATGGCTGAATTTTAGTTCTGTCTGAGTCTTTAGAGCATGTCAGTCACTCGTTTTCGTAAGTAGCGACAGAGCTGGGCAGRAAGGTCCTGTAGCTGGAATGTCCTTTAGATTAACAGCAGCACTGGGTGCTGTCCCCAAACACAGAGTTCTTGAACTTTCACACTTAAAGGAAAAACACCAAAAAGTAGCACTTACTCCTGGCTGATGGCTCTCCAATCATTCCTGCCTCTTCCTTGGCAAACAGCGTGGGATAGCATTGTCCAACCTGGCCTTTCAGGCATATCCCAAAAATCGAACAGTAGGTTCTGCATTTTCCTGGTGGAGGATGTTAGGTTGTAGCAAGGTCCCTTTTCACTCTTTGCTTACAAAAGAGACATCAGAAGAGCTGTTTCATGTTTCCAAGTTGCAGGGGGTCGTTGCAATTCTRGTTTGAAATCAAACTTTGCTCCAATAGCTCCTATTTATATCTCTCTTTAGTGCTGTCTAAGCATACACTTTTCTATACTTAGGGCATACAGAGCAGCATTCTTATGATGCTGCTTATAAATGTGAAGTGGAMTAGGACTTGAATTCTCATCATGCTTTAAAAAAAACCCCCAGGGTTTACAAGCAGAGCTTTGTCCTGTTGTCTGCAACCTCGGAGGGAGAGCTGACATCTGCAGAGCTGCTCCATGGATGTGAGTCTGGGTGGCATTTCAGGGAGACCAAGCCCCTGGCTGGAGTTTTTTTAGCAGTGCTTTTGGTTCTCCCAGTTGTTTGGTGTCCCTGCACAGTTTTAGATTGCCTGGAACAAGTTTTAAAGGTGGGCTGAGGATGGAGAGTCGGGTCTGCCTTGGAATTCTTTCCTGTTCACCCCATTTTCCTCGTGCACTGTGTTTGTAGATGCTGTTTGTGTGTAACTCATACCCTTTTATTCTTCAGAGAGGGATCCAGAAGCTGAAACCATCTCCTAGCTRCAGCTAAGGGCTGTTCTGCTCGTTGAGTTTCATGCACAGGAGATTCTGGGATGAACGAGGGAGTTTTAGTCCATGTGTGAGAGGAAGAGGTGTCAGTTCAAAAGCTACTTAGGAGACTTCAGGAAATGACAAACTGGAGAGACAGGAAAGTCTTTTGTAGGTAAAAGACCAGTTTCCATGGATGTGAGTTTGAGCTGTCAGCTACTCCAGCTGAGAAACAGCCTCTGGGAGCTTTGGACTTTATTTTTTTTCAAAGAAAAAAGTATCTTTCATTTTCAAAATGACTGGAAATTCCCTACAGGAAGCTCTCCTTTTTTTTTTTTTTTTTAATTTTTTTTTGTCTTGTATACTCCAGTGTGTGTAGGTAAAAACATTCAAGTATTTTTATTTTATTTTTCTTTTGCCTACAACTTGTTTGCTCTGTTTTCTGTGACGGTGCTTTGGTGGTTGTGAGTCTGTTGTGTTCTCTGTAACCCTGCCACGATCAGGCTTTTGTCTCTTTGTGCAGGAGTTCTCCTGCAGGGTGTGTGTTTCCTCRCTAAAGCAACCTTCCAGTGAAGATTCTCTGCTGAAACCCAGTTATTTGAAACATTTGTTACACTTGTATSTCTTGGTTTTGTACTTATTTTATCCTTTCATCTGTGGGCAAAGTAGGAATTTCCCGGGTATCTAAGCTCAAGGCTCGTGGCTGTTACTGAGACATTTTTATATTTATGTTGCTGAAAGGACAAGTTTTTAAACTTTGGCCACTGCTGTAACTCTCACCCAGCTCAAGTGTAATTTTTGGCCCAATGGGCCAGTGATGTTGGCCCTCCCTTCACACCCTGTGAGGAGAGACTGGCTGGGCTGTGTCCTCTGCCCTGCCCMAAAGGATGGGATCCAGGCTGGATCATCTCCCAGGGATTTGGAGCCAGCTGATGAAGGGCTGGGAAGGAGCTCAAGTGTCTTGTCCACTCCTCAGTGCCTCTGTTCCACCCTCAGGAAATGTGAAATAAAGAGTTGTTGATGAGTCTCACTCCATTTCCTTGTGTCACTCAAAAGTCCTGGGCTCTGATCTCCTCACCCTCATTCCCAGCTCCAGTTTAATGGGAATCAGCAGGAGTGAGGAGCAGGAATGTTCATTCTTCTGTCCTTGGTGGTGGAATTGCACAAAAGCCTTGCACCAGGTGTCACAGCAAAGGTGAAATTCAAACCTTTGGCATTTTAAACACAGTTTTGTTTTTTCCTGCAAAGATCTTACTGACCTCATTTAGGAGCAGCCATTTAAGCAAATTTATTTTTTAAAAATCTGAACTAAACCATGTTCCCATAGAGAGTGGTCTGGAGGAAACTGTGGTGACAATCAGGGACTGTTATTAAATGTGTCTGCAAGGTCTGCATCCTGTTTGAAATCCTCATTTTCAGTCTCACCAATGATCTGTCTATTTTTCTCCCCATATCTTCCACATTCTCTTGTAATGATGTCACAATTCTTTTTCTGTATTAAACCAACTTGATGTGGTACAAAATGTCCACCTTTTGCTACCAGCTGGAAGTTTGACTTCTGGGCAGAGCCTTCCCTYGTGACACTTGAGCACTGTGGCTGTTAAATTACCTGTTCAGGACAAAAAAAAAAAATTAAAAAAAAAAAAAAGTTGTTAAGAATATTTTTTCAACTATTGTTAGTTGTGGGTGATGCCTACTTTAATRAACTCCTATGCAGATGGATCCTGGGTTTGTCATCCTTTGTTGGAGCAGTGATGGGGGAGCCAGGAGAGCTGGAGAGGGATTTGGGACAAGGCATGGAGGGACAGGACACAGGGAATGGCTTCCCACTGCCAGAGGGCAGGGATAGATGGGATTTTGGGAAGGAATTCCTGGCTGTGAGGCTGCTGAGGCCCTGTTGGGTCCCTGTTTCTGTGTCGGAGCAGGTCCTGCCCTCCAGGTGTTGCACAAGCTGTGGTGGGGCAGCAGGAGAAGCTTGGGTGAGGACCTCACACTCCCTGCCTTCCTTAATCCGTGGCTAAACCCTCCCTGAGGGTGGAACGAGGCCTTTCCCTCCTCCCACACCTTTCTAATGGTGGGAGCCTCTGGTGCAGAGCACATTCCTCTGGACCACAGTTTCATGACTAATGTGGCCTTTGTGCTTYGGAGGGTGTTGCTCTTCCCAGCTGCTTCCCTTTGATCCTTGGCCTGGGCCTTGTTCAGTCCTGTTTCACACAAGCCCAGCCCTGGCTTTTAGAGCTGCTGCAGCTGGGGCCAGGCTGGGAGAGCTGGGAGAGTTCACCTGGAGAAGAGAAGGATCCAGGGAGAGCTCAGAGCCCCTTSCAGAGCCTAAAGGGGCTCCAGGAGAGCTGGAGAGGGACTKGGGACAAGGSATGGAGGGACAGGRCAAGGAGGAATGGCCTTAAACTGAAGGATGGTGGRTTTAGATGGGATTTTATGAGGAAATTCCTCCCWGTGAGGKTGGTGAGGCCCTGGCACAGSKTKCCYAGAGAAGCTGTGGCTGCCCCTGGATCCCTGGAAGTGTCCAAGGCCAGGTTGGATGGAGCTTGGAGCTGCTTTCTTCTCTTGGCTGTTTAAGACACCAGAGAGGTGCAGGAAGAGGAGGAAGCTCCTTCCCTCRGTGGGAAGGTGTGAGGGATGTGGGGGATTAACCCCTGTGCTTYTGGAAAACCCCTCCTGCTGCTCCTCACGATGGAATCAACCTCTTCACTGTCTGTCAGGAGCTCTGCATTCCTGCGGGGAAGAGAAGCTGAGCCCAGGGGGGTGAAGAGAGGAGAGCGTCTGGGTTATCCAGAGGGAAATCCATGGGTTGGGATCCCCACCCTGAACCCCCTCCCCACTGTGTTTCAGCCAGGCCTGCTGGCTTTCCTGAGCCCTGCACAGAGGTTGTGTCTATTTTAGGTGAACATCAGCTGGCATTTGCCCTTCTCCTGGAGCCTCAGGCCAGACAAATTCTCTGCAGGCTATTTCTGGCTTCATACCATAACTGTGTGTGATCCTGAGTTCCCCGTGGCACTGAGAGCCTGTGGGGCTGAGGGGCAGGGAGGGGGCAGCTCCTGGAACAAACCCAGGGAGCTCAGGATGACTGGGATGACACAGAGCAGCTCAGAGCTGGCACACGAGGYTGTGGAGATGCAATTCAAAAGGCATTTGTGCCTCAGCAGCGCCGTTCTGGAGGCTGAATCTGGAGTGGGCATTGCTCAGCCACGAGAGAAAGATGTCTCCTGCCTTTGTTTCTGCAGCTGGGAGCAGTTGAGGATGGTTTCCTGCCCCCTTGTGCAGCCTTCTGGAGCTCCTCCTGAGAAGGTGCAGCACACAGGTTAATGGTCACTTCGGAGGGGATTTAAACTTTTTAACAAAAATTATAAAGAGTCTTGTGCACTCTCCTCCCATCTCATGTGGATCCCCAGAGTAGAAAAGACCTTGGGTGCGGGATAATATTTCTTCTGACCTCAAGCAGAGCTTTGATGTCTCAATTTGGAGAAGAGAAGGCTCCAGGGAGAGCTCAGAGCCTCTTCCAGTGCCTAAAGGGGCTCCAGGAGAGCTGGGGAGGGACTTGGGACAAGGAATGGAGGGACAGGACACAGGGAATGGCTTCCCACTGCCAGAGAGCAGGGATAGATGGGATATTGGGAAGGAATTCCTGGCTGTGAGGGTGGTGAGACCCTGGCACAGGGTACCCAGAGAAGCTGTGGCTGTCCCTGGATCCCTGGAAGTGTCCAAGGCCAGGCTGGATGGGGCTTGGATCAACCTGGGACAGTGGGAGGTGTCCCTGTCCATGGCAGGGGGTGGCACTGGATGCTCTCCAAAGTTCCCTTCCAACCCAAACCATTCCACGATTCTGTGAATGGAAAACTGGGCTGTGAATGCACCCTCAGGAACCTCCCTGGTGCAGTGAGGCCACAGCATTTTCCTGAATGTGTGGGATGAGATTTGGACCAATCCTAAAAAAGAGGAGGGCACCCCCAGCTCCAAGGACATCACTTTTTTGGCACAGGCAGGGGCACTGCTGCCAGGGTGATGTCACCTCACCTCTGTGATGCAAGGGGTCCTTCATCTCTCCAGCCTCTCCACGATTCCAGGTTAAACACCCGTCCCTGGCAGAGCTGTTGTGAAAGGGACACGTCAGGGCAGGGAAAGTAAAGTCCAGTGCTCGTGCCCTTGGACCCAACACCGCCCAAAAGTCCCCAGATTTGGGGCAATTTTAAAGCTCTTCTTCCTGGAGCCTTGTGATGATGAGAGAATCTCATAGGAGGTTTAGGTAAAATCCTTATCCTTCCAATCACAGAATCACAGAATTTTTTGGTTGGAAGAGACCTTCAAGATCATCGAGTCCAACCCATGTTCCAACACCTCAACCAGATCATGGCACCCAGTGCCACATCCAGTCTTTGTTTAAACACATCCAGGGTTGGTGACTCCACCACCTCCCTGGGCAGATGGTTCCAGTATTTAACCACTCTTTCTGTGAAGAACTTCCTTCTTAAATCCAGCCTGRATCTCCCTTGGTGCAGCTTGAGACTGTGTCCTTGAAATAAAGGAAAAATTTGTCTTCTAGAAATGAATATAAACCCTGTGAGCTCCAAAATCTGTGATGAATTTTTAAAGCAGTTGAGTTTTAATATTTTATCACTATTTTGTTTATAATAATTCTTTATCCTATTATCTTACTTGCTTTAGTGGATCAGTTTTTCACTATATCCACAGCAATATTCCTTTGGCAAATACAGGAATGACACTGTAATTGCTCAGACATGGCTTGCCAACATGTCCTACATTGGGATAAACTGCTAAAATGACTTTTTTTGGGTAGGGAACCCATCACAGAGTGYCTGAGTGTGTTTGGCTGCACACAAACACCACCCCAGGGATGCTRTTTCGAGGTTTTATTGAGCTCCAGCTCTAGGGAATCTTGGTTTGGTGTGGATTTGTGATTGATGTGGGTGTCTAATATTGGAATGAAATATGTTCCTTTTGCCTGAGTCCAGCCCCATCCTGGGGGACTCACATGTGCCTCCACACCTTTCCCAGCTGCACTTGCCTTTGGGGAGAAGGTAAAAGGAGGAAAGGTCAATAAATGAGCAATTTTCCTTTCTACATGTTTCTCCTTCTTCACCATCTCTCCTCCTGCCACATCCAGGTGTTTTTTCCATGGTTAGGTGTGGTTTAAGCAGGGACCAAGAGATGTCACACTCGGCCTTGTTGGAGGAAAACAATACTTTGGAAATGGGGATAACCCTGATTCCTCCTGCAATCTTTCCCCCACCTAAAGGGGGTGTGGAAGCTGACACAAAGAACAAACAAAAGTAATTCCTAATTGGAATCAGGTCAGAGCCAAATTTGCCAGAACTGAGAGTGGCAGGAGGAGGAAGAGGGGTCAGTGAGGTGCTGATCCTGCTCTTCCAARCCCAGGACAGCTCATCACAGAAGCAGAGTGGAATATTAGCATTAATGTGGGAACAAACCTCCAAGATCATCAAGACCAACCTTTGACTGGATCCCATCATTCCCACTAAACCACATTGAGAAGAATCTTCTGGTTCCCCCCACAAGTCCCCTGGCCACGCCTTGACCCCACCTCTCCCTTCACTTCTCCATGAATTTTGTCAACTCCATCAAAAACAGAGGCCTTGCAAAGCCC